>VTPC01001983.1:320522-414188 GCA_011009095.1 Ignelater luminosus
TTGAATAGCATGCAGTAGAAGATCCTCTTTAAGACAAGAAACAAGATGATATAATAGATATTAATAATAAAACTGTATTCTATAGGTATCTTACAGAAGGCCTTTTATAAAAATCCTTGAGTTCTCCAACATTTTTATAGGTGATTAACATTTTAAAATTTATTTTTTTTTGGTTATCTTTCTTTGACCATCCTGTTACTGACAATAATTCAATAAAAACTTACCTGCTGCGCCAACATTCCACTTATTTAGGAAGTAAATTAGAAAAATTACATTATAGATAAAACAGTTCATTTTTGTGAAGGTTTCAATAGAATTGTAATTGCTGCAAATTGTATGAAAAATTGCTTAAATAATGAAGTAATAAAAGTGTTATAAAATATTTAATGCTCCATAATTAAAGTAAAGTGAAAAATTGTTTAATGATGCAACTATAAATAGTTTACAATTTCACGTGCAAACTATGTGCACTATCTAGTTAGTTATGTTAATAAATTCCTATTAAATGGCAACAATGCAATGTAATGCATTTTAATACAAATTGGAGGCTGATAAATATCTAAATCGTTCAAATACTTATTTAATTTTTCCATATTTTTTATAAATACCTAAAGAAATTAAAAATTAAAAACATTAATATATAATACACTGTTCATTGTAAAAATTAAATATAGGTTATGGAAAACTGGTTAGCTATCGTTCGTATTACATGCTCTAATTTCATGAACAAATTCTCACAGATTCACGAACTTCTTTGATATAAAAATCTTGCATTAGATTTATCAAATTTCTTCATTAAACTAAATTAATTAAAGAAGAAACTCCGTGGGTGACATCTATTGAAAATGAAAAAACTAGTGCAATAGTGAAGAACACTGTTGCAATATCGTTGTCAGGAACTATACACTACCGGTGGGCGTAAGAGAAAGTCTGTTAATTTGATTTTAGCATGTGCTGATAGAGCGGACTTTTATTCATAAAGCTTGAAATTTTCACGTTTTAAATTAACATTGATCATATACTAAAATGCATGAAATTTGTACAAAAACTCAACAGTCTAAAACCGTTTAAGTGGAATAAGGACGAGGATATACAAATCACCACATGTAAGACAAAGAGGGGACAAACTTTTATTAAGGATAGCTTTCGCTATCTGCACTACCATCGCTTGTCACAGCCAGCCATTTTTAAACTTTTAATCTTTGCGTACATAGAAAACGTAAAGGGCGATCGTGTTTAGTTTCTTCGAGAAAGAGATATGTCGCTTCGGGCTTCTTTCGTTTCGCACCGGCGACCGACGAGGAACGTCCAAACTTCTTTTCTACCGTATTTCTGAAAAGGCTGACGCGATCGAGTTCGGACTCGGATTGATGCGAGTGGTGACAGAACGTTTTTCGGAAGATCTCGGCAACATTGGCAATCTTTTGTTTTTTTTTGACAGAAATCCTGTATCTTAAGAACGGCTGGTGCTATCAAGATGGGACTTGGACTGTTATGTGTGGTGGGGGAAGCGCTTTCAAACAATCTGGGCATCATTGCCAGTCTTTTGTTTTTTTTGACAGATATTCTGTATCTCAGAAACGGCTGGTCTTATAGAGATGGGACTTCGATTATTATATATGGTAGGAGAATGGCTTTCAGAAGACTTTTGCAGAACCGACCGTCTTTTCTTTGGCAAATATAGCGTATCTCAGGAAAGTCAACTTAGCTGTATTAAGGAGTCTAAGAGACCTCTTATGGAGGTTAATGGAGGCCAAAGTCTAACCAGAGACAACCGAAGCTCACCCGTGTGACATAGCTCAAGCAGTTACGGCGTTAAGCTCCCTGTAAGAGATCAATGGAAGACGTCGCATCGTATTTAACTCTATGGAGAATGTTATTGGAAAGTCACTCTTTGGAATCATCTTGTAATCTACCTTCGAAAACGAAACCAGATAAGCGAAACTATGTTTAATATATATAACATTAAAAGATAAAAAAAAGTCTCTCTCTTTTTCTGTGTCCATGTAAAGATTTTCGGCTGTAGGAGGCGGAGGAGGCGCGGGTGTCGGTTTCACAAACGCCTAACGCATATGCCTTATAGAGCTGCACGAAAACGGGCGAGCGCTTAGCGTTTTGTTCGGTTCCCACAGAAGCAATCGCGGCGAGCGATAGGTCGGTTTTGCTTCTTGCAAATTTTCTGTTTTTGGAAGGAAAGCTTGCAGTTTATTTGTTTCTTGTATTTTTTAAAGAAAGAGAGCTAGAGAGAGAGAGAGAGAGAGAGAGAGAGAGTGAGAGGAAGTGAGAGGAAGTGAGAGGAAGTGAACATATCTTTGGAATGGATCATCGTATGAACTACGGATTTTTTCGTTTTCTAATGGTGGACGATGGAAGGTCCGCTCAAACTAAGCAAAGGCCTTCGATCTCATTTGGTGTTTTGATTTAGTGAATACTGCATATCCTAAGTACGGCTGGCCCTATCGAGATGAGACCTTGACTGTTAGGTGTGGTGGGAAAGGCGTTTAGGAGATCTGTGGGAAACCGACTGTCTTTTGTTATTTTGGTAGGTATTGTATTTTAGAAACGGCTGGTCCTGTAGATTTTGTTTTGTATTTTTTTTTGAGAGGAACAAGTTGCATCTTCGGAACTGATCTTCGTGTCGACTTTGGGGTTTTTTCGCTTTGCACCTTTTGTTTTCTTGCCCGATATTCTGCATCTCAGGAACGGCTGATACGGTATAGAGGGGTCTTTGAATGCTAGGTGTAGTGAGAAAAGGGCCTGAGTCATAGTGACATTTAGTTCTCCTAACAAGGTTGATGAAAGACAAAGCCCGACTTGAGGCGTAACCCAAGCTGTAGTAACATTTACTTTTTGGCACACTGAAGATGGTCCGTAGTGTGCACCAATTTTAGTGTACAGTGTTAATTGTCATAAAGTTTCGACATCTTGGAAATCTTAAGTTAAAAATTCTCTGTTGTATGTTCTACTCAGTTTCTTAAAATATGTACAGACGGTAACAACGAACGAAACCAGATCTTGAGCCATTCATATTGGAGTAGTAGAGGGCCAAGCACAACAATATGCAAACAAAAGCGACACGGATGGGCGTCCGCTTTTATTCCAAGAGGGCTAAAGAATCGGAGAGCTGTCGCAACTTCTATTGGAAATTTAAAAGACTAGCTTGAGAATGATCATCGGTTGATGACACTGTTGCCACAACAGTGAAACATACCGTCAGAAACAATAATAAATGTTATAAATCTTCAGATTTAGAGATTTATAACTTTGTCTAACCATACGAATTACGTAATGTTCCATAAATCCGCAATCAATATATTGTGCACGCTTTTATGCTGTATGACATTGACACTTTCCTGTTATAATCATGTTCAGCACGTTTATGAACTTCATTATTTTAATTTTTATCTGATTTTGAATCAGTGTCAAATATAACCTTTATCTTGAACCTAAATTATTCTAGATTATACAGGGTTGTACTTCCTCCGTAAATGCAATGATGGCAATCTGCCAAAACATTTTACTGTTTACATGTAAATTATGGAATAAGCTTGTAAGGTAGTAAAATTGTGTTTAAGACGAAATCTTTGGTTGCAACGAGCTCAAGCCGAGAATTACGAAAATTCTAGAAACTCGAGACGGATACAAACCTAACCTTTATACACTTAGTACCTTGAAAATTTAATAGAAAACATGAAATTTAGATAACAATACACTTCACAATGCAAATTTCTTTAAAAGCCATACTTAAATTCTACAATAACCTAAGTAAAACGATTATTTGTAAATAAAAAAGAAGTAAATACACACAACATAATTTATTTATTATCTTAAGGTTAAGAGTACAGTAAGTACCGCAAGTATCCAATTTTCTAAGTATTTTGATATCAAAATCTTCGCTTTTGATATCATTCATGTTATACAAGAGTAATTTACCTCGAATTTAGAAAAAATCAGTGCAAAAAACCAGACCCATATACTCACAGTTTATTGACAGCAAAGCTAAAATGTAGCTTTTGTTTTTATTTACAAAATTCCATAGCAACAGCATTAGATACCTAGCAATCAAATCAAAGGTAACTACAAAACATTTAATTGTTTATTTTAATTAATTTAATATAATAATTAATTTTAATTTTATTTTCGATCGTGCAAAAATATAATAAGCATCACCGGTCCTCGAACGGTAAAATGCAGTTACATCGCCCTTGAATTTAAATATCTATAATGCAGCTGGGCTGTCGCCAAAATATCTAATAAATTATTTTCGAATTTTGTAGCTACGTCTTTAAACTATATTAACTCTTTGTAAACGAAGCAACATTGTCGTTTGCGCTTGAACAGAATTACATAACCTCGAACTTTAGTTTGTGTTACACTGTCTCATAAGAGCCGGATTATGAAGCATCGTTGT
Organism: Ignelater luminosus; assembly: GCA_011009095.1. NCBI lineage: Eukaryota > Metazoa > Arthropoda > Insecta > Coleoptera > Elateridae > Ignelater > Ignelater luminosus. The sequence continues at coordinate 324,934 of VTPC01001983.1, forward strand.
CTGGGACCGAGAACTTTACTAAATGACACATACCGAATGACTAACAAAAAAACAAGATTCATAAAGGTTATTCGTGGAAAAATCTCTTAATTAATAAACATGTCAAAACTTATTTATCAATTTTACAAAACGTTTTCACGTGACATTTTTTCGTGACTTTTACGGTCCTGACGCTAAATGTCATGACTTTTGTCATCGTGAAAACTAAAAGTCGCGTTGTCATGATATTTAATATATTGGCATGACTTCAGTGTCACAGCATCAAAATTTTTTGATTTTTCATGAAATTTTTGAAGTCGTGTCGTATGCTTGACCGTAATGAAAACTGCATTGTCAAATAGTCGCGACATGAGCAAACTGGTCTAGACATTTTAACGTAGTAGTGCGAACGTGTCGGGGAAAGTTTTTATATATTTATATTTAATATATAGTATATTATTTACACAGGGTGTCCCGTAAATGCCAATAAAGCTTCAGGTAAACATCTATTCTTCCATGAGTGTGTAACGGGAAAATGCCCAAAAGTATGCACAAGTCCCGTATAAGCCAGATATCGGTAGATGTTCAAGCCCATAGCTCATGTTGAAGACGGGAGTAGGTTCCAAAATAGTAAATAACCCGGGCTTTGAGGATCTTACCTGAGCCTAAAACTTAGCTTTTAGCTGGAAAGCCTAAAAGAGATACCAAAAGGGCGCCAGGAGACAGTGCCACACAAAACGATGTAATTCGTCGACCTGTCCCCACACCGACGAACACGCTGTATATAGGGTCCACCCAAAATACCACCCTGTAGATAAACGCTTCAAAATCGTGTTCGGAGACTAAATTGTATTCTCTTTTACTTACCAAGGAACCTTTGTTGGTTCCGCAACTTAAAATAAAATAAACTTAATAAATCTCCAGCCTCTCTCTCGTTTCTCAAAACTATAAACAAAGCTTTATTCACAAAATCAAATATTATGCGGGTTGCTAGAAGCCAAGGTCCATCATCACTCCTAGAAATAAGAACACAAAAGTTAAACTACATGAATTTATTATTATGCTTTGAAATCGAGTAAAATAAACATTCACAAAAGATTCAAAATGATATGGTTGATTGAAGAAATTATTACTTTACAAACATCAAATAAAAGAATGACAATTACTACATAAAAATTAGGTCTGAAGGACCCGTCAAATAAATGCGTTTAGAAATAATTAAATCACAAAATACTGATTGTATTAAACCCCTCTAAACAAACAAAATTGAACATGATTTAAAACTATTAATAAATTTAGAACATATGAACTTGTATTACTTCAAACAAAAAGAAAACGTTCAAAAGATTACTATAGAATTTAAACTACCTATTGTTTTCTCTAGATTTTTCCGGAAAGAATACACTATAAAGATACTTTTCTAACATTAAAATAAACCAAACATTAACGTTAAATACTCAAAGCATTTGAACAAAACAACATAAAAATACAAACAAATATATGTAACATAAACAATTATTCCTTACTCTAAATCTGGGGGTCTTTTGAGTTTCCAGCAACTTTTCCAAATACAAAAGAATTGAATTTACACTAAATTTAACTTCGAGAAGGCATGGCTTCAACTACAATAAATTTTTAAACACTTAACTTCCACAAACACAAAACTTTAATTTTCTTAATAACGAAGAGAATACCAGATCTCTCGATGGACACTGAAGATGGGATATTGATTCCATCAGCCAGGAAATATGACGAAGATAGCGGAGTCAAAGAACACCAGGTACATAACGGAGATTTTTCTAATGACTAAACCAAAAACTCAAGAAGAAGTGAGACTAAATAATTTCCAAATAACTGTCTCGACACGGTTACTTCTTTACACGATCCTTCTAATGAAGACAGGGACCATGAGCTTGTCGTTCATCTCCGCATACTAGTAAAAATACAGGTAACACCTTTCAGCATATGAATTTTTACGTTCATCCGCACAATGATGCGTCAATATTTTAATCTTCAAAGAGGCCTCCCTCGAGGATTAACTCAAAATGCAAATTAATGCCCATAAACCATAAACCAAATAGAAAACCAAAGCAAATTCACAGCCACTAAAATGTCGAAATTAACCGTGCGCCACACTTAAAGATCGAAACAAAACGCGAGAAGCACCGGGTCCGCTTGGACCCGGGAGGGCGCGGTGAACACCCGCGTTCCACGGTGTCCAAATTTCGACTTCCCGAGAAAATCACAAAGTACCAACGTAATCCCTCTTCTTTCTGCGCCTGCTGTCACGCAGCTTGCGCTTACCGAAGTGGGGTTGGGAAGCCAGATGCACGACCTAACAGGTCAAAATGCTAGTATTCTTATGAGGCAATGAAAAATTCCACTCCTTAGATTTTCAGCCTGAACCTGACTTAACACAGACCGTGTGACTCCAGCATTCGCGACTAAGATTCCAGGAACCTTTTATTTACGTCTGGATCTTGATATTAGAAAAATAACAAAAGGCACGTCCGCTGGAACCCAGAAGTCGAGACCACAAAGTTATCAATTCTTTAAAATAAAATTTTAACAAACATCCGTTTATAGAATGAAATAATTTAAATATTACGCGTCAGAAAAACAAATATCTGAACGAAATTGAAAGACAGGGGCGGATTTAGTGCGAATTTTAAAATAACATTACAAGTGCTTATTGCAAATTTGTAAAATTAAAATTTCTCCTCAGCTTAGTTTTCTTGTACAAGTGATCAGAAGTTAACATCTTTAACACTAAATAAACAGAAACCAAAAGAATCGAATCCAAATGAAGTCATTACCAATTCAACAAATCAATCTGTTGAAACAACAATTACCCTTGATACCACTGTTAGAGTTCTCTTTCTCAATATGCTGTTAAAAATTGAATTCTTGCCAAAAAATAGATATGACAAACATGCTAGCCTTGGGTGTACTGATAAATCTGATGAAATTAGTTGTCAGCATTCTTTCAAGTCTTGACAATTTTATATGGCCCATTATCACTGGAATAATATTGATAAGTTTTCGATTTTGTATGATACTTTGGTTCCTGCATTCGAATAATTTTGTATTTGCCTGCAGCATCGTTGCCAAGTTTAAATTTCTTTTTTTTTGGTTCGTGGGACAAATCTAAGTACTTTGGAACATTCTTGTTTTTAATTTTGGGATCTTAAGAGGTTGAGGAAGGCTGCTACCTAAAGCTTTATTAGCATTTACGGGACACCCTGTATATATTTAATATACGTGCTAGCATGGAGGCTGAAGAAGCAACTGCGTTTGATATTACAAAGTTTTTAATTGAATCTGAACAACTTACTTATTCAATTTTTTTACTTATTCTGTTGCTTTCTAGCTGGATAATTTCATGAGCAGCAGCTACAACCACTTCACTCGACTCCAACAGTAGCAAAATGCCGTGACATTGAATTGTGTGAAAACATCCACAAAAAAGTGTCACACTGTCGTGACATCAAATTCTATGTCTTTTAATGTCACGTGAAAACGAACCATAACCCAACTTCAAATATGTTGACAGTGACATTGACATTCATTTCGGATTTTTTCCATGGCTAACCATTATGAACTTAACTCTCTTATTTCATTTTTAGCTGTAACATGTTATCCTAGGCGACTAGATTTTATTTTAGACTAATAAGGAAAAATGCAAATGTGGAGCGTAATAATTAAGGGAAAAAATAATAATAAAGTCGTGGAAATATCTTAAGTTACTGGAAAAGTTTTTTAACTCTCTTTTAAAAATAAAAATTAATTATTATTTTTGTTTTTGTTTACTTGCAATATATTTTTTTATTCTGTATGATAATAATTTACAGGAAAATTATTGACACACACACACTTTTATTATGTTTATGTTTTAACTTTTTTTTGTAAATTACTACACTTAATAGTTTAAGGAAATAAAACGGAAGTACACAATATTTCCCACAAAATATTAAAATAAAAAGTGCATTAAGAATCAAGTGACTTCTCTAGGACAAACCGACAAAAACAAATATAAAATTAATTTAAACAATTAATTTTCGGCAAGTTAATGCTCTTGCTCACCTCCACTGACACTTAAGGTTTGCAGAAATACAAGCTTTTAATTTTTTTTGTTACGTCCACTTAACGATATTTTTCTATTGCTTTCCCATCTGAGTTAAAGAAGCAGAAAGAACAAGAACCTGTTAGGAAATTTTAAAAAGGCAAATTGATGCTATAAATTAGAAGTTTTTAAATGAGGAAATTTCAGTAACTTGTATTAGTGTTTCCGGAGAAGTCGCAACATTTAAATAAAAACTTTTGCTTTTTATTTCCTTTTTTTTTGTTTCAAAATGCTAGAATTTAGAACATTAATAATTGCAGGGTCGCTATTTTGCTGCGTGAATGGATTAAGTCTGCGTAAGTAAAAATGATAATAAATTACAAGTAAATTCTCGATAACATTAAATGTGATTTTCAGCAACAAATCTAAAACTGTGTAAACGTAACGATAGTAACATAAACGAGTGTTTGAAGAGTGCAATTGGAGATGCATTTTCTAAATTATCTGAAGGTCAGTAGAGTAATTTCATATTTAATTTAATTTTAATTTAATTTTTTAATTAATTTAAAAAATTGTTGCATGCTACATGTGTACTACATCAATGAACTTTATTTATTATTATTATTTTTAAATCTTTGGCAAAGAAATAACCAGAAGTACACTATACCGTGATTGCTAAAAGTTAAGAGAAGATTATTTGTTTGTTAGACAACATTTTGTATGTATTATGGCACAATATAGATTTTTAAGTATATCGGGTGCTGCATCGGCGGACGCAACAAAGGAAACCCCATGCTAATCTTGAAATGTTTAGATATTGGCTCCCCTAATTATTTTAGCACTAAACTTTCAGTAGGTTTTTTGAAGGGCATTGTAAGATGATATACACTGAGCAATTTCAGCATTTTATGATAACTCAATTGGAATATATTTAAAGAAATGTGCGTGTATGTGCATAGTACAGCAGCAACGTCGAATATCAATAACTTTATTGCTATTTTAATTTATAATTCACAATTATTTAAATGCTAGCAAAACCAGAATTACTTTTTGCATACTGTTTCCTGCATAATACCTCTTTATTATGGCGATTTTCTTCGTTGTTGCATAATTCCTAGTTAAAATTTAAACTGATTGTCAAACTGTCATAGATAATTAATAGAAATAATTCAGTGTAAAAATTTACAGGCCTATTTGATGTTGCTGCTGAACTATGCACATAACATGCATTATGCACACACCTTTCTTTAAATACCTTCTAACTGAGTTATCAAATTGCTCAGTGTATATCATCTTGCAATGCCCTTTAAAAAACCTGAATAAAGTTTACTGCTAAAATAATTCGGGAAGCCAATATCTGAACATTAAATTAGCGTGGGATTTCCTATGTTGCGTCCGCCGATGCAGCACCCGGTATAGCTTTCGTCTATTTTTTTAAATTTTGGATCTACGTAACCTAGTTTAATAATGATAAACAAATATCTAAAAGTGACATTTCAATATTCATAGGTTAGGTTATCACTTTTTCAAATTAAAATTAAAGTATTAATTTTGCGTATTAAGAGTATAAATCTAAACATTAACAGTTTTGTTAGTATTGAGATCACGTGAATATACGTGAAGGAAAGTAATTATATTTGATATACCTACTAAATATTTTACTTATAAATTAACATATTTAATATATTTAAAGAATAGACCAATTGCTAAAATAAAAAAATTACAGACCAATATTAAACGGTATATCGTCAGAAATTATAAAATCATAGATTAATGTTTTTCCAGTGCTAGTAATACCTCAAAACGAAATTCCTAATGTAGTTAAAATAACTTTCTAACCTGTAATTTCACAATCTTACACTTTTACATTAAGTTGAATTTTTCAGGTCTTCCCAGTTTTAATTTTCCTTCTATCGAGCCCCTTGTCGTGCCAAGTATGACCATTGGAGAAGGTACCACAGGAGCAGTACATGTCGTACAAAACTATAAAAATGTCAAAATACATGGGATATCTAAAGGAACAGTTGAGAAAGTTATGTAAGTTTCATTTATCACATTTCTTTGCTCATTTCCTAATTTGCTGTTTATTGATTTAGAGCCAATATTCTGCCCAGTAATTTCAAGCTTGACATCGACCTAATTTTATCATCTTTAAAACTCGAAGCCGATTACGATTTTAATGGGCAAATCTTAGTAATTCCAATTGTGGGAAAAGGAAATTGCACAGTAAACCTAAGTAAGTAATTTATTATATTTGCTTTTTACATTTTATTTATTTTATTCTGTTTAGGTAACGTAAAGGCGAAGTTGGTTTTAACTGGTAAATCATTTGAAAAGAAAGGCAAAACTTATATAGACATTCAGAAAGCTGTGATGAGTCTGAAACCGGAAAAGGTTCACTTTGACTTTGCAAATTTATTCAATGGTGATCAAAGATTAGGGGCTGAAATGAATAAATTGCTCAATGACAATTCGGAGGTAGTTTTCGAAGATGTGGGGTCTGGATATGAAGCTTCATTGGCTATTGTTGTACAAAACATGTGTAATCTTATTTATCATAAAGTGCCATTCGGTGATCTATTTCCATTGTAAGTTGTTTAATAATCTGTAGCTTCGGATTATCTAGTTGTCTAATAAAGTCTTTTTTATGTTTTGTACTAACTTAGTTTTTGTTTTGAAAACTCTGGAAATCTACTATAAACACTCGTGGACGGTAAATAAGCAACACATTATTAGTTTGAACAAACAATCTGATTGCACAAAAAATTGTAAAGCACAAACTCGAATTTAGGGACTTACAGATGCGGGTTTTCATAATGTTATTAAATGTCTAAATAGTCAAGGAAGAACGCTAAGAGTACTGGTAAAAACCCCGGGAATTCACTCTAAATACTCGTAGATACTAAATGCAATTCTAATGGAGAGATTGTTTCAAGCTTTGAAAAACTACAAAAATTTGGACCTGGGATATTGTTTTTAAATAACTCCCTATTTGTCAAAGTATTTTTTACAACATCTTGAATATCTGCCAACGTCAGAGCGAATCCTCAATTCGTTACCACGCCAAGTGTGTCCACAACTGAAGCGGCGGATGGATAAAGGTGCTATGTGACATTTTTCCGTTTTTTGAGATTTCAGTGTGAATAAAGATGTTATGATGTACTTTAGTAACCTATGGTATATCTTTTCTAGTCAGTCAAGCGTTAAATAATTCCGGTATAAGATATGAAGTACATAAAGGTGCTATGTAACACAATTCTTGCGTAAATAGTGTAAATAAAGAGGCTAACATCACAATTCAAATATGTCACATAGCACTTTTATCCATCCACCCTTTCAATTATGGCCTCTTCATTCATTAAGCAAGCCTAGGATTCTTTCCAAAAAGTTTCTTAACAAGCGTTGCACGGATACTTTAAATTTCTCGGTTGATCCCATCTTGGACATACTCCCTCTAATGGCCTTCATAGCTTTAGCATAGTAGACATCAAAATTTCTAATGGGAAGGGAGTTTAAGTGGCCTATCATAAGAAAGGTCTTTCAATTCTCCGTATTAACTTCAGTGGTATGTCGGGACGTTTCTCGGTATTACCTAACTTTTAGACAGCTTCGTGGCTATTGCCTTTTATTTGTTTCTTATTGTTTCGAAAAAGAGAAAGAAATAAAGAAAGAGAAAGAGAGAGAGAGAGAGAGAGAGAGAGAGAGAACATATCTCCCGAATGAGTCGTTATATCAACTTTGCTTTTTTTCATTTTCTAATGGCGAACGACGGGAGGTCTTTTCAAACTATCGGGACGTCTCTAATTGTCGTTTGTAGAACTTTAAGTGTTAGGTATGGTAGAGAAAGAGCTTTCGGATGATGTTTTGTTTTTCTTTGGCAGGTATTCTATATCTTAGAAGCGGCTGGTCCTATAGTATTGCGACTTTGGTTGATAGGTGTGCTAAGAAAATTGCTTTTCTTTCTTTTATATTCTTGGCAGTTATCCTTTATCTCAGAAACGGTTAGTCTTATAAAGATGAAACTTGGACTGTTAAAAGTGGTGGGAAAAGAAGAAGAAGAATCCGGACATTATCGTTTGAGGGTATAGCTAAAGCTACAGTGATATTCAGTTCTTTTAACAGGGTTGATGGATGGCGTAGTAGTGGCTGTCTTGTTTGATACATGTCCTGTATTTTAGAAGCGGCTGGTCCCATCGAGACGAAACTTGATTTTTAGGTGCGATATGAAAATGGGTTACAGCCGATTCGGTCACCAAAGACCATCATATGGTTTTTTGACAGCTGGTTCTATCGAGATGGGGCTTTGATTGTTAAGTATGGTGAAAGAAAGGTTTTACAAGTTGTGTGCTGGACCGACCCTATTTTGTTTCTTTGACTGATATTCTCTATGTCAGGAATGGCAGATCCTACAGAGTTGGAAATCTCATTGTTAGGTGTGGTGGGAAAATGGTTTTCAGAAGACGTGGGCAAGACCAACGGTTTTCTTTGCTCTGAATCGGCTGGTCCTATCAAGCTTGGACTTTGACGGTTAGGTATGGTGGGAGAGCTACTTTAACACGATCGGTAATACGCCGTTGGTGTTTTGTTTTCTTGAGAGATGTTCTGTAACCGGAGCTGTGCAAAGTCAAACCTTCACCTAGCAATGTTGTCGTGTTGGTGCATGGAAACGAGCAAGAGCTTATAGTTTTTGTTCGAATTGGGATATTTTCGCCTTTTAGATGAGAAGCTTCGTAGTAATGGCGTTGTATTTGTCTTTTTTGTTTTGAAAGAGGGAGCGAGAGAGAGAGAGAGAGAGAGAGAAAGAGAGAGAAAGAGAGAGAGAGAGAGAGCTTATCTTTCAAATGGGCCGTTGTATCAACTTTGAAGTTTCTTGTTTTCTAATGGTGAACGACGGGAGGCCTCTTCAAACTACTCGGAGGTCTCGGATCGTTCTTCGTTTTTTAATTTGGTGGATACTTTATACTTCAGGAACAGTTGGTCCTATCAAGATGGGATGTCTATTGTTAGGTGTGGTGGGGAAATGGATTTCAGACGATCCGGGCACCACCGCAGCCTCTTGTTTTTTTGACAAATATTCTGTATCTCAGAAATGATTTGTCTTATCGAGACAGGCGCGGTGGATATATGCCTTTTAAACGATCTAGGCACCACCGATCAGTTTTTGTATTTTTTTCCAGATTTTCTCTATCTGAGGAACGGCTGGCTTTATCGAGATGGAACTTTGATTGTTAGGTGTAGTGAGGACAGGGATTTTAGATGATCTGGGCAAGATCGACCGTCTTTTGTTTTTTGGCAGCTATTCTGTATTTCAAGAACGGCTAGTTCTAAAGAGATGGGACTTGGTTCGTTAGGTGTGGTGTACGAATGTCTTTTAAAAGATGCAGACGAGACCGATAGTCTTTTGTCTTTGCGCTAGATATCTTAGGAACGGGTAGTCTTATAGAGTTGGAACTTCGATTGTTAGGTGCGGCGGAGGACCGACTTTCAGAAGATGTCGAATACACTGATCGTCTTTTGTTTTGTAGTAGATATCTTGTATATCAGGAACGGCTAATCTTACAGAGATGGGAATTTCATTTTCGGTTTTGAAATGGGAAGCTTCGTGGCGATTGCGATTTATTTGTTTTTTTTTTGTTTTGAAAGTGGGAGAGAAAGCATATCTTCCGGATGGGTCGTCGTGTTAACTTCGGATTTTTCGCTTTGATTTTTTATTTGGCGGATACTTCATACCTCAGGAACAGGTGGTGCAGTTGAGATGGAGCTTTGATAGTTAGGTGTGGTGGGGAAATTACTTGAGAACAATCTGTGATACGTCGATTGTGTTTTGTTTCCTTTACAGACGTCCTGTAGCCAGAGTTGATCAAAATCAGCAGCCGATGTTGTCGTGTTGGAGGACCAAGCACGATATGCAAACAAAAGAGAGACCGCTCAGCAGTCGCCGAATGCGGTTACACCGGTTTCTATTGCAATAGGGCTAAAGAAATTGGAGCGCCGCAGGCGCGATGGATCCTACGTCGAAGGCGTCGGCTGTGATTGATGCATGGATGTGATCTTTAGGGTTTGTTCTTTAAATAAATTATATTTCGTTGGTTTGGCAGAATAAGAAAACACAAGCAGGTTGAAGTTAATAGATTTATTTATTAGTGAATATAATAGTGAAACGTTCTGGAATATACGGCTTAATTCGTTACGTTATGTTACTTGTACGGTGTTTAAAACTAAACTGACTTGACCTGAATGGTCACACATGCTAAAAACTTAAAACTAAACCCAAAACTAACCCTTAAAATGCTATTGTTCTATTTTTGTCCTTCCGAGAACTACTAATATGTTAAATGCTTAACATATGCTTTAACACTACTCGTGGTTTTTGTGAAAGTCTTATTTTCGGTTTTGAATTCCTAATTCCGAGAATTCTTTACAGGGTTCAAGAAAAAGAAATGCAATTACTAGTAAATTCATTAATAATTACAGCATACATAACATTTAACAGTCTATTTGATAAAGAGAGAAAACACCATTTTTTTAACATTACAAAAACAAAAATTACATAATAAACCTCGCAGGCTTTCTAGTCTACCGGAAATAAAGTGGCATAAGGAACTTTCTTTATAATCTTATTAGCAACATCGCGGAGAATGACTTCTAATGCCTCTTCATAATTTCGTTTAACATCTCCCCAAATTTCTTTCCAGTTGTCATTGAAACTCTGTTCATCTCATTTCCCAATCTTTCGTCTCCTTCAAAGAGGTTGTCGAATTTAAACTCAATCTTTCCTGGTATCAAGTTAACTGCAGCCTTTGCCATTTCCAGGTACTTCACACCCTGTTTTTGAAACACACCGCCCTGCATTTCACAGGTTACTTTACCAGCCCCTGAAATTATTTCAATGCAACGTCAAAGCGAGTCGTAATAACAAGTAAATCAAAAATCCTACTAAATGTTACAACAGCATTTCCATTTCCTACAATTGGAAGTAACAAAATACGCCCATTCATATTATACTTGGCTTCAATCCTAGTTTCTTTTAGAAACACCTGAAGTTTAAACGTAAGTTTAGAGAGGTCAGCCCTGGAAAATAGTGCAATAAGTTTTTAATCAATCTTTTTAATATCCAATCGTAGAAACTACTGTAACTTGTGAAATTATATACCCATGGGATATAATAGGGTATCTGTATGTTTAAAAAAACAAAATTGTAAACAAGATATATTACCAAAATGATTCATCAAGCGTGTCCATTACTTATTAGACAAGACAAGAAAATGCATTATACACCAATAAAGAAAAAATAAACAAATACTTCAAAATTTGTTTAATTATTGATGAAGGATTTTCCCTATGTTCGAAATTGACATAGTTAACTCCCGTAAATAATAACACAGTAAATAATTACCGAGAGATCAATTTCCAGAGATATTTGACGAACTGAAATTCCTTGTTCCCATAAGGTAATTAATTTACCTTTTTGATCTAAAGTAATGTCCTTTTGATTTAAAAGTCGTCCCATTATTTACAACAGTAACTAAATACCAATAAAAAATAACAATAACAAGAAACAAATAACAAATTAATAACAACAACGAAAGGAAAAAAAACACGAAAATTATGCTGCACACACTTCAAAATTTGCTTTAAGAATGGCAAATTAAAACTATTTTAAAAATTACAGCTAGGATTTTTAAGAAAGAAGTAAGTCATAAAACTGTCTTTTAACCCCATCAAAAGAAAGCGTAGATATAATATAAAAGGGTTTTAAATATTCCCGGTTTTTTAGACTTTACTAATTCCTTTTTTCATCCTTCATTGACCACAAAAAATACTTTTCTAGTTTGTTCTAAAATTTCCATTTTAGAAAATCTTTGAAGTAAACATCCTTAATTCTGTAACAATTTAAATCCTTCTTATACCTTGTCTTAAAGATTTTACAATGATTTCATTTTCACCGTATTTTGTTACATATGTAATTGAATAAAACACGCCAAGAGCAGCTTATAAATTTATTATTTATGTTAATACAGAAATATAACTTAAATTAATATCGAATATAAACGCATACATTTTGTCACTTCAAGGTCTTTAGTTCTACTAACTCTACGACGCGATGCAATGTGCACCCCTTTATAATAACCTTTACAACATGCGTAAGAGATTCATACCGCTTGTTCTTAGACAGCTCATGTTGCTAGAAAGAACAATATTTTATAAAAACTGGTTCCTGAGAAATGCACTTTAGAAGTTACTACAAAAGTTATTTGAAATTTAAACTAAACAATGTTTGTTATAACTTCTCAAAACGGCAACTTCTTTAAAGGGTTACTCTTTTATATTATACACAAAAGCAAAGAATGTTTTCTATTTGTCTATTCACTTTACCCACACGCCGTCGATAACTGCACTGAAGAACGGCATCTAATCTAAAGTTAAACTTCTAATACCTCTGGATCAGGTATACCCAAAACTTTAAAAATATTTATTTTTTTAAATCTTAAACAACAGTAAATGCTCATAGGAAATTAAAGGGTTTGATGCCAACCCTCGAGTGGATTACAAAAGTTTTGTTATTACCAAACTACATTGAAAAATAACACATTTACATTGCTTAGGAATTATTGCATACATTATCTAAAAATATATACAAAGCAATAGAGTAATTATATTATTGTAATTTCTTTTATCTTTTGTTTGTAATATTAATTAGTTTTTTTTCGGTTATGGTAAAAATAAACATTTCTTTTATAATGTTTATTTTATTCTCTAGACGTTCAACAATTATTATTGTCTTCTTCGGTAGAATCATAAAATATAAAAAAGTTAAAATTAAAATGACATAATATACTTTTTTGTTAATTAATCACAAAAAATATATTATGTTACCATAACCGAAGAAAAAACTAATTAATATTGCAATAGAGTAATATAATAAATCGACTTCATAGGTTTAAAAACGTTTAACGGTTAAAAGAAGTTTTTGCAAACAATGTCCAATAAACATAACAGCATTGCGTATATAAATATATAAAGTAAAGGTATATTAACAGAAGAATTAAAATCAAAATAAAAAATTTATTTAAAAAAATTAAATTAAAAAAAACGGGGTTCGATTTGGGGACAAAAAGTGTATAAACTGGTTCAAACGAACTGCACCTTGCTTCATCTCCGCTAGTCCACGATGCGCACCTTACCGGGGTGTGTTTACGAAAGTAGTTGTTTCCTCAAAGAAATACAAGTTTTCTCGTTTGTCACGCGCTAACCTTTAATGAGTTTTTAGGCAACCCAACGTACGTTTACCGACCTAATATATTCTCAATTTTTTTGAAAAAAGCTGTACTAACAGCTCCACTTCCTTGACCAATCGTGATGCTGGGAATGCTTAAGGGGTGGAGTGGTAGAAAGTTGAATTCCGGTAAGCCTAAAAACTCGAAATTATCTTAAAATATTTGTACAAATAGAGACGAATAAGTTCTAAAACTACTTTCAATAGATGATAAAAGATAAAATTAGATTAAAAGTTTCCATACGTTTTCGAAAATTCTCGTTTTTTATAAACGAAATTGTGATAATTTACCATCTTTTAATTTTGGCAAAGCGTCTTGAATTGCATCGCTCAGACATTGATTTAGTTCGCTGCGTTTACATTTTTTGAAATCTGATGCTAAAATAAAATTTTGCTACTTATTAATTTATCAATTAAGATTTCTTGCTTTAATTGTACTTACGCAAATCCAATCCCATTGCAAGGAAATAGCAAATACATGTTACAAATGTATGTTACCATCTTGGTTGTAAAGTAAGGACTGTTCAAATTGATTTTCAAACATCTACTTTATACTTGAAAATTCTTATATCGCAAAGTTTTTCAAACGCGTTCGCAACTGTTAATTAGTAAAATCAATGTCACGAGTAAAACAAAAAATAATAATGAATGGTAATCCCTTACGGCACTGCTGTTATAGAATACCGTAACACATATAAAATGATGCTGTTATTTTTTTAGTCTGTTTGATTTTTAATTTATTCCTTGAATTAATATTAAAATTATATAAGCCAGGTGAACAACAACACTTTTTGTTCGATTTTTTTGTTGTTCCCAATGCACAAATGTCTGGATTCAGAATATTTTATAGTTTTTCTTTTATTTCAATTTTTAATTAATATCAATCATAAAACATCTGGGAATGCGAAGCATAACCACAACGAACTCCATTTTGTTACTTTTTTCAAATTTTGGCGGCCATTTTGACCATGTTCCCGAAGAGTGATCAAAAAACGAAGATACCACCTCGTCTTTAATTTTTGATGTAGAATCCAAATCTGAAGTCAAAATTTCAAACTTTGACAAAAAATGCGGACAGACAGACTTCGCAAATTCAGTAACGACTCCTTCGGAGTTCGTTGAAAATTGAAATACGCCTGCAGGATTATTCACAAGATAGATAGGAGAGATAGGCAACCCAACTTGCACATCTGCAAAGTTCGTTGATATTTTTAAATTAACAAATCGAAAATCAAAGCTAGTATGCAGAAAGAGCAGAAATAATCTATAGGGACAACACACGGCGGTGCTTGGATTGCGTTTCCACTAGTTCTTATTTGTTGACGACATAGACTGTCACATTCTATAAACAAGTCTTTGAATACCTGAATGCTCTGCCCACATCCAAATGCATTTTTCAATCGTTTGCTTGTGGTGTGAAAGGCTGAAAGAATACACCTGGTTTTATGTTTACGGCAGGCATGCGTTATTTACATGGTGATATGTCGGGTGGTCCAAAAGTCTGGAAACGGTTAAATATCTTGAGAAATACACTTCATATTAAAAAGTTACAAAATACGCGTTCTTTTAGTTTTAGAGATCTATTTAAACATGACACGTGGAAACCAGTTTTGAAAATTTAAATGGGAACCCCCAATTTTTGTTGCATTTTTTGATTCTTTATCGAAAATGTTTATGGACATGAAAAACCACCCTTACCCTCGCTGCCCTTACACGGGGGTTGGAAGAAATAAAAAATGTTTTTCTTCATGTTTGAATAAAGATCCCATTCGGAATTCAAAAAAACTTATCAGAAAGTTGCATTTTTATTTATAGGTTTTTTATTTCTCTCAACCCCTGTAAAAGTGTGGAGAGTGGGAATGGTGTTTCGTGTTCATAAACAATTTTCGATATTGAATCAAAAAATCTAAAAAAATCAGGGGTTTTCATTTAAATTTTCAACACTACCCTTCACTTCACAGTGGGGGTGAAGGTGGTTTTCGCGTGTCATGTTTAAATAGATCTTTAAAAATAAAAGAATACGTATTTCGTATCTTTTTAATTTGAAGTGTATTTCTCGAGATATTTATCCGTTTCCAGACTTTTGGACCTCTCGGTATAATTCTCTTTAGTGAAATGCAGAGAACACATTTGCATCCTTTCTTGTATCTTTTTCCAATTTTTAATGACATTTTGTAATCGAAATGTGCAAATCGCACTTAAGTCGACAAGCAAATAATAACGCATTGCACTTACACGTATACCACAGATTAAATAAATCAGATGTTTCACCTTGACAAATTTGTGGACTCTATTACTCTATTACTCTCTCTCTCTCTCAAAGCAACTTCCAGAGCTTGTTATTTTGACATGTACTACGCAAGCATGTTCTTTTAAAGCGCACACCACTTAATTCATAAAACGCGCGTAAAAGAGTAGGCGTGATAAACTTTCAGAGCTGCAAATGTGAATGCGCAGAGACAACAGATGGGAACATTGGTGGTATAGGGAGTGAAATATCTGACTCTTATTTAATCTGTGCGTATACTTACAAATGCAGATAATAAATAAAGTACAATAACTTAAAAATCTACACCAGAAAACAATAATAATGCCAAAAGCCTTAAAAAGCACAAATCTCGGTCCACATATGGTAAAACCTCCTTGTATTACTTGCACGCTGCTTTTGATGAATTTGCGATGTCGCCTAGCAAAGAAACCTTTTTATCTGCTCTATAGTTTTTCTATTCCTCATTGTGTTCGAATCTAACGAAACTAAATATAGGATTAGTGTGTTCCAGTTTTCGGTTGGCTGGTTTAATAGCTGCAAATTAATCGATTTTTTCTAAATTACAAACGAACTTACAATTAATCGTCTAATTGTCTAATTATGAATTTATCAACGAACTCCGAAGGATTCGTTACTAAATTTGCGAAGTCTATCTGTCTGTATGTCTGTCCGCATTTTTTGTCAAATTTTAAAATTTTTACTTCAAATTTGGATTCTACATTGAAAACTAAAGACAACGTGGTATTTTCGTTTTTTGATAACTTTTCAAGAACATGGTCAAAATAGCCGCCAAAATTTGAAAAAGTAACAAAACAGGAGTTCGTTGTGGTTATGCGTTGCATTCCCAGATGTTTTCTTGATTGATTTTAAAAACACTTTTGCTTTGAAAAGTGAGAAAGAATTATTTATGTTTGCTAAACCTTTTGTATGTACACCGTGTTCGTTTTAACATTTGCTATAGGGAATTAGTATGGGAAATCTGAAATATGCCAAATAGTTCGTTCTCGAATAAAAGTCGGTGGAATTAATAATTGCAATTGATAGATAAGATATTCTAACGTACTGTCCAAAAATATTACCATTAATATTGTATACTAATATTGTAAAAATTGGTTTTTGTTGTATGCAGTTTGAAAAAGCATCATTAGTTTTCATTTCCAATTTATTATTTCTTGTACGTTTTTTGAATACAAAAATAATAACAAATTATTTAAATTGTTATTAAATTAAAGATTAATGACAAATAAAATTTAAAAAAAGTCTTGCTTGTAACGGGGTTCGATCTTGCATTCGAAGATCCCGTGCAGTTTAGCAAGCAGTAATAACCATTCAATCACGGAGCAAGTCGCGTCGACTTTTCTGTTTCCGGCTTTTAAATTAATGTTTTGCAAGTAATTAATGAATTTATAATTTCTGAAGAATTGGGATTGTTATTAAGGGTAATATTTTTGGACAGTACGTTAGAATATCTTATCTATCGATTGCAACTATTAATCTCATCGACTTTTATTCGAGAACTAACTATTTGGCATATTTTATTTCCCATACTAATTCCCTATAGCAAATGTTAAAACGAACATGGTGTATAATGCACAATGTAGATTTTTAAGTGTTTAGTTTTTGTTTATCTTTTAAATTTTGGATCACGTAACCTCGTGTCATGGTGACAAACAAATATTTGCAAGAGACGTTTTAATATGTCAGTGCTGAAAATTTCTGTGTGCATCACAAACATAACATCATGCAAATACAATATTTAGCTATAGATTAATTAGAGCAACGAGGAAATGCTTGAAACACTATAATTGTAAGGATACAGCAGTATTCCATTTAAGGTAATCAAATTACTAAAAATCCATTTAATTTTAATCTTGAAAAGCAATAGAAATTAAGGTGAAAATACAAACGTTTAATTTAGCACGCCAATGAAACGTCATAAGATTATTTGAGGTTATAATTTACAGTGCTTGGTTGTAGGAAACATAACGGAATAATTCCCTATAACTATGTCATATATTCATAGGTTAGGTATGTTGTCACATTTTCAAATTAAAATTAAAGTACTAATTTCGTTTATTAAGGGTATAATCCGAACATAAATAGTTTAGTTATTAATTATTATTAATATTTCTCGAAAGCAAATACATTTAAATTTGGATTGAGCGAGATCCTTATCTTCGGATTTCGCAAAACGTCGCAGAGAACGTTCCATCTAATGACATTTGCTCTCTACTATCCTCGGAACAGTAACAGCCTTCGTCCGAAAAAATTAAATTTGCGCGATTATATTTGTTTGGCTCATGTCACGGCTTCTAGCACCTGCAAGTCAATAATGGTCCCACCAACCCTTTCTCCCCCCGATCTTATATACGTACTTATTACTAAAGGGGAAGAGACACCGAACCGTAGAGATTTTCTCTACCGTACTGCTTGCCTCACCCTTCCTAATCTATCCTTCCAAATAACACTACTTTTGTTATCTCGTCTTCGCACCCATTCTTTTTAATCAATTATAAATCGTCTTTGCAGACATATTCTTTTCGGTTTTTGCTAGCTGACCTCAGGATACCATGCCTAACGCATTGACGCTGGCAAATAAGACGTGTCTACATGGAAGGGGCCGTATAATAACGACGGTGAATACAGACCAATTTTAAACAATAGCTAAACAATTAAAAACTGCACAGAATGGAACTAATCTTATTTTAGCTTCGGCGGTCTCAGCTCAGTCTACGCCGTCGAATGGCTACCTACGGTGGTCCTAGCTCGGGCTGTACCTTCGAACGATGATGTCTGTGCGACTAGATCGTTTGGAAGTCATCCCTTTACCACACCTAACGACTAAAGTCCCATTTTGATAAGACCAGCTGTTTCCGAGATACAAGGTATCTATCAAAAAAAAGACGGTCAGGTTCCATACACATCTTCTAAAAGCCATTCTCCCACCACACCTAAAGGTCCAACTCCCATCTCGATTAAACCCGCTGTTCCCGAGACACGAAGGTCTCCGGGTGGTCTGAACGGCCTCTCCTAGGCCGCCATTAGGAAAAGAAAAAAAATCTGAAATGGATTTGAGAACCCGTTCCGTTTCTATCTTACCCTCTTTCTCTTTCTTTTTCTCTTTCTCTCTCTTTCTCTCTCTCTTTGTCTTTCTTACAAAATAAAGAGAAACAAATAAAACTCTTAAAACCGAGAAATTTGTGAAGGCAAAACTGCAGCGCCAGCGCTTGCTACGATCGCGAGCGTCAAAACCGAAAACAAAAGTGTAGGAGTTTGCCCCTTTCCGTTCAGCTCTGTAAGGCGCGTGAGCAAGAGATAGTGTGTGAGAGAAAGAAAGAGAAAGAAAGGGAGAGTCCCATCTAGATAGCACCACCGACCGTTCCCAAGATACCGAATATCTGTCGAAAAAACAAAAAACGGTTGGAGGCCCTCCGGATCGTTTCGAAAACCATTCTTCTACCGCACCTAATAACCAAAAGCCCATTTTGATAAAACTGGCCGTTCTTAAGATAGAGGATATCTGTCAAAAAAACAAAAGACCGTCGGTCTCGCACACATTTTTTAAAAGCCATTGCTCCACCGCACCTAAAGGTTCAAGTCCCATTTTGATAGGACCGGCCGTTCCCGAGAAACAAAATATTTCTCAAAAAGCAAAATACTATCGTAGGCCTCTATACCGGCCTCCCCTAGGTCGCCCTTAGAAAACAAAAAAATCCGAAACCCAGCTCGTTTTTCTATCACTTTCTCTCTCTCTCTCTCTCTCTCTCTCTCTCTCTCGAGCGCTCGCAAAGATTGGGACCGAAAACAAAACGGCATAAGGCGCGTTAAGAGTGAGAGAAAGAATCTGGACGTCAGTCTCGGAGAATTCGCGGCACCTTGCGCAGCGAACTCAAAAAGACACCGCCTACACGTTGCGACGCTGTTGTTTCAGAGATATGACGCCAGCACCGCCGCCACCGCGTTTCCGGTTTTAAGGTTAAAATCTTGAAAAAGTTTTTCAAAAAATGTTAATCCTCTCTTCTTCTTGCGCGCGTCAATTCTTATATCGTCGTCCTTGTTCCACTTTAAGGATTTTAAATTGTCGAGTTTTTCAACGAATTTAATCCGCGAGGGCGTACAAGCCGTACGTTAATCAAAATATCTTCATTACTTACCGGACGATTGACGCGAAACTTTTGGGCTTGATGAGCAAAGGTCTCATTTAGCGACTCGCGCTAAGACCGAACGTCGGACTTTCTCGTACGCTAGCCGGGGCGCGTGCCCCTGGTCTACACGGACACTTACATCCGTGGCGGCGAACGAAAAAACCTTTCGCGCTCCCTAATCGACGCCGCCGTCCGATTCGATTCGCATTTATCTAAAATAAAATATTACAGAGCTCTCCATTTTTAATTCCACAAAATTCTAGAGATGAAAACTCCGACTTCTTTTGACAACCAGCTGTCTTTGTTTACAAATACAGTTTTAACATAGACGTGTAGATGGCGCACTAAAATTGCTGAAATATTATTGATGACTCTATAGGGCAGATAATTATAGGATGGAGATAAGGTTCACGTCTGTATATTTCGCACAATTCAGCAAAATACAGCGTTGGTGCACCTGAATGGACGTCAAAATTTCGTATTAGCTGCAAAAATAAGCAAGTCGAATTTGCATTTTAGTGGTTCTATTTGTAAATAAAAAACGATAATAAACAATGTGTCTGATAATATTTTATTTGTAATGCATTAGCTATTTGATACTACATAAAGCACTAATCAATTCAGTAAATGTTATAATTATAGTGGAAACAACTGATCTGTAGGAATTTTTCTTATAAGTTTGTTTACAACATTCTGAATGATTTGTCCTAAAGCTTCTTCGTAGCCTCCTCTTACATCTTCCCAGACTTCCTTCCAGTTGTCGTTAAGCACTTGATTCATTTGACTTCCTAATGTTGCATCACCATTAAACAGATTTTCAAAATTGAAGGTGATATGTTCGGGTAGAAGTGTCATTGTGGCTTTTGTAACTGCTCCATATTCAGCACCGTTTTTCTGAGAAGCTTCACCGTGCATTTCTAAGCGAAATTTGACGTTCTCTAAAAATTTTAAATGTTAAAGAGAAATAATAAACAACAATAAATCAAGACATACTGAATACCGTCTCAGAGTTTCCACTTCCAACAATTGGTAATAATAATACTTTTCCATTAAATTCGTAATCAGCTATTATCTTGACTTCTGGTATAATCCCTTCCATAATCCAATCACTGGATGAACCGTCAAGTTTTAATCTGGAAAATTATCATGCCTTCATTCAAAAGATATGGTGCAATTTTTTTAGCTATATTGTTGTTTTTTAATTTAATACTTACTCCACGTTATCTATAGTACCTCCTACGAGAAGTCCATAAAGTTTAGCATTTTTGTAGTTTTGTACTACATTTACAGCGCTTTTTCCTTCTCCAATTGTTATAGAGGTTACTTCCAATGGTTCAAGTACAGGAATATTAAATTCTGGTATACCTAAAACAGATATGAGAAACGTTTATAAACAATGCTGTCTTATTATATTTTCTAAATAGAAATAGGATAGAGATTAGCAAAATAAATCAATATAGAAGGTGTCGCGAAACTCAAGACCCAGCCTTCACGTGGAGATTAAAGAGTAGAGAAATGTCGAAATTCTCATAGTTAACTAGATATTGTAACACGCCACCCCTCGAATATACTAGAAAAAGTCCCGAACAGTCTCGAACAAGCTGGTCGAATGTATAGGAGAAATCTCGAACATCCCGAGTTTCCACCGTCGAATGTTAGAGAAAGAGTGCAAACTTTCTGGGCTCATCAAGAACCACGCGGAAACCAATATAAGGCTGCGTTGATCGAGCCGAGGGGAGTTCTACAGTCAATCAGCTAGTAGTTACGAACGAAATAAATGTTAATAAGTGATAAATAAATTCTTCTGTACATAAATAAATAAATAAGTTAGAGTAAATAAATACTGGAAATAAATTGTAATGAACTAAATAAAAATAAATACACGTTTTTGTCAAAACGTAACAATATTACCAAAAATAAACCAAGCTGTATATACAAGATGTTAAGGAATGAACGAAAAATCGACAAGGACCCTAGGAAAAGGTTATAGACATACAACAAATGTAGAAATCTTCTCTGTAGGAAAGTTATTTCAACTATACAAAAATTCTTATTTGCTACTCTCAGGTAGGGGTACCAGGCGAGCCCTCGAAATATGAAAGATTGCCAGGTTTTCCAGGAAAAGGTATAAACATAGAACAAACGCAAGAAAATTAATCATAGCAAAGTTATTTTGAATACACAAAAATAATCAACCGCAACCTTCAGTAAGGGGGTACCGGCCAATCCCCAAGATACAAAGAATTACCAGGATTCTCAGGAAAAAGACACGGACATGCAGTAAGTGTAGAGAAATTCACTACAACAAAGTTTTTTCCAATTACAAAAAATAATCATACACAACTCTTAGCTAGGGAGTACCAGTCAACCCCTATAGAAAACATTGTGAAGAATTTTAGGAGAAAGGTACATACATACAAGTGTTGAAATATTCATTATAACAAAGTTATTCCAACTACAAAGAAATAATCATTCAGTAGCTATTAACTTACCAAAATACAAAAAATCGCCAATATTCCACAGACATACGATAAGTGCAGAAAAACTCACACTAACAAAGTTGTCTCAACTGCAAAAAAATAATCATCCGCAATCCTTAGCTAAGGGGTACCAGCCAATCCACCCAAATACAAAAATGGTCAAAAACCTCTGGAAGAAGGTGCAGACATATAAAAGTGCAGAGAAATTACTACAACTAAGTTATTTTAATTACACAAAATAAATTACTCGCAACTCTTAGCTAGGGGTACAAACCAACTTTCTAAAATACGAAAAATATCCAGTATTCCTAAGAAAAAGGTACGGACATACAACAAATGCACAAAGATCTACTATAACAAAGCTATCTAAACTACACAAAAATAATCATACGTCACTCTTCGCTATGGTGTACTAGCTAACTCCCCAAAATACGAAAAATAACCAGGAACCTCAGAAAAAAGGTACGGACATACAATAAATGTAAAAAACTCTACCATGACTAAGTTATTTCAACCATAGAAATATTGCTATTTGCAACAGTTAGCTAGGGGTTACTATCCAATCCATCAAAATACGAAAATTGCCAAGAGCCCCACAGAAAAGGTATGAAAATATAAGAAATGCAGAAGGATTCACTACAACCAAGATAATTATGCAAAAATTGTTATCAGTAACCGTTAGCTGGGGTACTAGTCGACACCAAAATACGAAAAAGATATTGACTTACAACAAATGCAGAAATATTCACTATATCCAAGCTATCTTAAGTACACAGAAATGATCATATGCCACCCTCAGGTATGGGGTACCAACCAACTCCACAAAATATGAAAAATCTTCAAAAACCTCAAGAAAAAGATAAATATATACTACAACAAATGCAGAAGAATTTACTTTAACCTTGTCTCAACTATACAAAAAATCGTTATCTACAACCATTAGCTAGGAGGTACTAGCCAAATTCCCGCATTAGAAGAATTCACCAGGCACCTGAGCAAAAAGCTACCGACATGCAGCAAACGCAGAAACCTCTACTATAATCAAGTTATTTTAACTACACAAAAATTGTTATTTGCAACCCTTAGCTAGGAGGTACCAACCAAATTTCCGGATTAGAAAAACTCACAACGCACCCGAGAAAAAAGCTACCGATATGTCACAAACGTAGAAACTTCTACTATAATTTAGTTATTCTAACTACACAAAAATCGTTATCCACAAACATTAACTAGGGGGTACCAGGCAACACTCAAAAATACGAAAAATTGAAAAAAATCTCCGGAAAAAAGTACCGAAATACAACGAATGCAGAAAAATTTACTATAGCTAAGTTATCTCAACTACACAAACATCGTTATTAGCAACCCTTGGCTAAGACGTACCAGCCAAATTCACGCATTAGAGAAGTTCACAAAGTGCTTCAGATAACGTCTACCGACATGCAACAAACACAGAAACCTTCACTATAACCGAGTTATTCTAACTACACAGAAACAGTTATCCGCAACCATTAATTAGGAGGTACCAGCCAAATTCCCTCACTAGAGAAATTTGCCACGCGCTTCGGGAAAAAGCTACCAACGTGCAAAAAACCCAGAAACCTCTACTATAATCGAATTATTCTAACTACACAAAAATTGTTATCCACAACCGTTATCTAGGGTTACCAGTCAACCTTTCAAAATATCAGAAATAGCCGACAACCTCAGGAGAATTCACTATAGCAAAGTTATCGCAACTAAACAAAAATAACCATCCGCAACCCTTAGCTAGGGGTACCAGTCAATTGACCAAAATACTAAAAATTGTCAAGAACCCTAGGAAAAACGTAGAGACATACAACAAATGCAGAAAAAGCCACTATGACGAAGTTATTTCAATTAATCAAAAATAATCATACATAACCCTTAGCTAGGGGGTACCAGTCAGCCCCCCAGAAAAAATGAAAATCTGTCAAAAACCCCAAGAAAATAGTACGGATATGCGATAAATAAAGAAATATCATTATAATTAAATTATCACAATTACACAAAAACCATATTACGCAACTTTTAGCTAGCCAACTCCCAAAATAGGAAAAATTGCGAAGAATTACATTAAATGCAAAGAAATCTATTATAGTCAAGTTAATTCGATTACACAAAAATAATCATATGACACCCTTAGGTATGGGGCATCAGGCAACTTCCTAAAGTACTAAGAACCACCAGAATCTCCAGAAAAAGGTACGGACATACAACAAATGCAGAAAGATGTATTACAGCAAAGTTATTCCAACTAATCAAAAACAATCATGCGCCATCCTCAGCTAGGAGGTACCAGCCAACCCCAAAATAGAAAAGATTGCAAAGAACGTCAGGAAATACAGACATACAACAAGTACAGAAAACTTTATTATAGCCAAGTTACTTGAACAACGCAAAAATAATCATGCGCACCCCTCAGTTAAGAGGTACTAGCCGACCTCTCAACATACGAAAAACCGTCAAGATCCCCAGGTAAAAAGTGTGCACATAGGGCAAATGCAGAAAGATTAGCTATAACTAAGTTATTTAACTACACAAAAATAAACCTGCGCAATTCTCAGTTAGAGGGACTATCCAACCGCCCAACATACGAAAAGTCACAAAGATCCTTAGGTAAAGGGTGCGGATATACTAGAAATGCAGAAATATTTGCAATAGCAAAGTTATTTGAACTACATACAAATAATCATACGCAATTCTCAGCTACGTGGTACCATCCAACTTTCTAAAGTAGTAGAAGACACCACGATCCCCAGGAAAAGATACGACCATACATCAAATACGGAAAAATATATTATAGCAAAGTTATTTTAACTAAACAAAACTAATCATCCGCAACCCTTAGCTAGGGGGTATCAATCAACTGACCAAAATACTAAAAATTGCCAAGAACCCCAGGAAAAAGGTAGAGACATACAACAAATGCAGACAAATTCACTATAGCTAAGTTATTTAAACTATACAAAAATAATTATACGCAACTCTCAGTTAGCGGGTACTAGCCAACTGCCCAACATACTAAACATTGCCAAGATCCCGAGGTAAAAAATGCGGATATACTAGAAATGCTAAAAAAATCGTTATAGCCAAGTTATGTGAACTACACAAAAGTAATCATACACAACCCTCAGCTAAGAGGGTACTAGCCAACCGTCCAACATATGAAAAATCGCCAAGGTTTCCAGTTAAAGGATACTGACATGCAACAAATACAGAAAAACATCAAAAGTATTCCGACTAAACAAAAACTAGGGGGTACCACCCAACCGTCAAAATAGAGGAGATTGCAAAAAACCTCAAGAAAAGGATACAGACATGCAACAAATGCAGAAACATTTACTATAACCAAGTTATTTAAACTATCATACACAAAAATAATCATACGCAACACTCAGTTACGGGGTACTAGCAAACCGCCCAACATACAAAAAGTCACCAAGATCCCCAAGTAAAGGGTGCGGACATACGACAAAATGCAGAAAGATTCGCTGTAGCAAAATAAAAATAATCATCAGTAACCTTCAGCTAGAGGGTACCAACCAACTCTTAAAAATATTAAGAATCGCCAAGAACCCCACGAAAAAGGCACGAACATACCACAAATGCAGAAAAACGTATTATAGCGAAGTTCTTTCGACTAATCAAAAATAATCATACACAACCCTGAGTTAGGAGGTACCAGTCACTCCCCCAAGAAATACGAAAAATCGCCAAGATCCTCAAGAAATTAGTACGGATGTGCTATAAATGAAGAAATATCCACTATAACTAAGTTAACTAGAAATAAAAATAATCATTCGCAGCCCTCACTTAGGGAGACCAGCAAACCCCCAGAATAGGAAAGATTGCAAAAAACCCCGGAGAAAGGATGCAGACATACAACAAATGCAGAAAAATCCCGTATAGCGAAGTTATTTTAACTACACAAAAACTATCATACGCAACCGCGTCGTACTGTGTAAAATCGAAAATAATCGGGTCATGCACAGAAGAAAAAAAAATTCATTATAACCTACTTTTGCAGATATACAAGTAACAAAGGTTAGTGGACAATAGCCTCAAACTGCGAAAAGCGAAAGGAGTCTTTGAAAATGAATTTGGGCTTGGAAGAAATGCAAAAATTTTCTGAAATCAACTTATTTCGTGTAATGCAAATTTATTTACTGAAACTAGGGAAAATCAACAGAAACCTCTAGAAAAGAATACGAAATAAGCTGTTCACTGTTTTAGAGTAATCGTGAAAATGAGTTTGAGACCTATAAGCTCCAACTTGTTTTAGGGAAGAACATTTATGTAAATTCAGAATCTGCCATTGGCAATTTGGAAGGAGACATGATAATTATTCCAACTAGTTTTGATATTTTCTTAGCAGTGGGGTATGGTATGATCCAAAAAAGCTCTAAAAGTAAAAAGCAGGTCAAGGAAAAAGAACCGGTTTAGACAACAGACGATATTGATATAGCTAATATACTTAACAACTGTTTTAATTATTCTACACTTTAGAGACACCACATTTTTTTTGTAATCTGAATTGTTGGATATTCAGTATCAATAAAAACACCATATTTAGTGTTAGTTTCTTCAAAAACGTTTGTAAAGATTTAATGTGATGTTGATTATAGTCAAGCAAATATTCGCAACCTTTTTAATTGTCCATGTAATTCCCTGCGTACCCCAAATCATTTTTACATTCCGTGATATAATATACAGTGTGTCCAGTTTAAAATGACCTACATGGGGATACAGAGTGAAAACCAAAAAAGTTCATTTTCTAAAATCCTAATTTATTTATTTGTTATTACAGATAAATGAACAATATTTTCAGAAAGGAAATAACGGCTAATGAGGATTTCAAAAACGACTTCAAAAAATGCTAGGCCTTCTAGATTTCACGTACTCGTATCCAACTTTTGTTTTTCTTATGGGCGCCATATTGAATTTTTACATTTTTGAAATCGTCATAAAAAGAGCTTTTCAACCATGTACAATATGACTATGTTTAAAAAAGAAAAAGTACAAGAAAATTCAAAATTAAGATTTAACCGTAGTAGGCCTTGAGGCTTCCAAAAAATAATTTGCAAACAAATGAGTGAAAATTCTAATTAAAGTGGGTTTTATTTTTTTGATATTCTTATAAAACAATTGCGGTTTGTACTAATCAAATAATTGTTATTGTCAGTTTCGTTGTGTCTAAGTACAATTCTTGTGTGGACAAATATCGTGTTAAATGGATCGTTTTTCGAATGAAAAATATGACATGTTGAAATATTTTATTCTCTGTCGGAGGAACAAGAAAACGGTTGCAGAAATGATACCCAGAATTTTGTCAGTGGTACATAAGAAGCCAAAATCTGATCCCAAACTTTTCTATGAAAGTTTTATGGTCAGACGAAAGTCGATTTACCAATTGCGGTTTATTGAATTCGAAAAGTACCGTTTTTTGGTTTTCACCCTGTATCTTTGAAACGGGGCAGATAATTGTCAATGTAACCATGGATTATATATTGGCATATAAATACGAAACTTTTTCCCCATTTAACCAACCTTGTATCTATTACCGTTTCCAATATCCCCATGTAGGTCATTTTAAACTGGACACACTGTATAAATGAAAAAGTAACTAATCAGTTAAAGCATACCATTGTGGATTTTTGGTAGAGCATCTTGAATTGCTTCTTTCATGCATGCGTTGATATTACCGTCACGTTTACATTGTTTAAAAGTGGCCGCTAAAATGATAATTTTTATTCTTTAATTCACAAACATAATTTTCTTAACTTACGCAAATTTAATCCAAACGTACAAGAACTTAGGGACACTAGTAAAATTACCGTTTTGTACATTTTCAGTTCTTTCAAGTGCAAAAAAGAAACTGATGAAACGCTCACAAGTTCACTATTTATACCCAGAAAAATCTTGTTCTATGTTTGTAATACGTTCGCAATATTTCTCTTTCGTTTTATTTACTATTTACGTTAATTCAAATTAAGCCGACGATAATTTGTGTAGAATGAGGGTGGGAGAACAACAACAACAACAACAACAACAACAACAAAATTAAACCGTTGTTAAAGATGCATGCTAATTGATGTGGTCGATTGCACTTTTTAATTAAGGTTTATGATATTTATTGCAATTATGCTAATGTGCAACGCAGTTTATTATTTGCAAAGTAATTTTGTTTCATTTGATGGAAATTATTTAAAAAACTTAATTGCAATGACGTACAATGAAGGGTTAATAAAGTTTAGATTTATGATATATCGTTTTGACGTATTTAGAATTGCGTTGGATTTATCTTTTAGTTTTTCTTTTAAGCGACAAAAGGCAGAAAAAGTGCCTCCTGTAATTCCCAAAACATCTTGTAATATTGTCATTGTAAAAACTTTTTCTAACAGCATGGTTGAAAGTAGGCTTTTCTTGACTAATTTTGAAATGGAACCTAGATCTTACTTTTTATTTATCATTTGATTGCGAGAAAGCTAAGATACATATTTATATAATTTATACTATTTTATCAAATGGTAGGACTAGAGCGATATCTGTTACGCACTTTACAGCGGTTGGGTGTTTATACTAATTTATCAGATGATAGTATATATATATAAAAAAGAGGGGTTGTAGCAATATGGCAGGTCGTTTAATAGTAAAAGCATGTTACCATGTTTGGTGTATTTTTATTTTTATTTTATGGTATAGTCTCTTTCAGAGGGAGTGTCCGTGTAATAATGCAATGTCGTCTACAAGGCCGTTTTGCAAAAGATTAATTAGTTTGAAAGTAGCCCATCTCCGTTCGGCTTCGGGCAAAGAGCAATCGGATATTAACATCTGAGGCATTGTCGAATTCTAAAAATTAAATGATGAAAGGGGAAGATGCTAAGGCATTTTCTTGCCACATCAATTCGTGGCATCATTAGCCATCGTCGGGACATTCTTCTACCTGAATCAACACCATCAGTGCTGGAGCATCACGGATTTCAAACACGTCCACTACAACTGTTGGTCGTATCCACCCTGTAGGAGCAAGACCAGCAAGATTCAAGACAAATTATCTTGAACGTAGCTTTCGAGTAATCAGCACTGGAGCTACCAGAAGCGTTCACCGTGTACGGTTATCACAAGGCAGAGGAAAATAATTTCCCACCACCAACGCAGGTACAGACCAATCGCCTTCACAACAAGACGACTGACATGGCCGCTTGTGCGCTGCAAAGTGCCCTGTAGCAGCTGTGTCAAGTCAAGCATTTGGGGAGGCCAAGAATTTACGCCCCTCTGCCTTGCCGCTGAAGACTTAAGTAGAGTATATGAAATCACTAAGAAGTATATCATGAAGCATGCTTAGAAAATTAAAAAAGAGAAAGGACCGTGCTGAGTAATCCAACATCTAACCATCTCTAAAGACAACTACAAAACCGCCTAGAAACTGTTGACAACCAGGTACAACAATAAAAGGTTGATCATCGCCAAGTTACTAGACAAGATTCTAGACTTCTCGCCCATCCAACAAGAATCACCTAGAAAATAAAGTGACTGCACGACACCATGACAGAATGTCTTGATCTAATCATCGACATCACATCTTGGGGTCCATTCCTAGCACGCATAATCATTATGAAATGGGACTGACTGCTGCTGTTAGTTCCCCGCCGAAAGCGGGAGGCTGTTTTAAGTACTTCATCAGCCTGTTGTTGATAGTGGTTGTTTGGGTAGCAAGGCAGAAGGCGTTCCTTGTTTCCGTTCGTCGGCACCGAGCAACCGTTGGAATTCCGAAAGATAGGTTTTTGGACCATCGACTTGCAGCAGCATGACAAGGGTCGTTGGCAACATAGATGGTAACGTGATGGCGTCCGGTTATTTGTTGCAGAGGTTGTTGCAGAGGTTGTTGCGGAGCTAGGCGGCAATTGGAGTTACTACCTGAAGTAAGTGGGCGGTGTCTGGCTGGTGTAGCCTGTTGTGTTGGGATTATTGAATGTTGGAAAAAGGTCATCGAAGGGCGTCGTAGACTGGCGGAGGCTTCAGGTACCGCGTCGAACGATAGCAATGTGGCTCTTCTCAGATGTTAAATCGGCCCGTAGTAGCGTCTAGGCAAAGTTGTGGTTGTACGGGTCATTGATCCCAATGTACCCTAAGCTGGCTATTTGTTGTGTGCTCACTTTTCTCTCGAGCTGGTTTTTGCTGATGTAGAGTTGACATGGCAGAAGGCCCTGAGGCAATGGATATGGTTAGATATAAAGTGGCTGTCGCGGACGGTAACTTCAGATGACGATGATGGTTAACGACGGATGTAAAAAAGTGAACATGCAAGTACTCTTGCAATGGATGGATGGATGATGCGGCATACAAATGGTTTTCGAGAGCCACACCCCTACCTGCGCGACGTAGGGGGTGAGTTCAGTAGTGACCGCTGGGCGCAAACGGTGATAGTGGCAAGGGGTCGTTGGGGCTGCAAACCTACTAACGCCTCGGCCCGCGACGCGTTCAGAATTCGGACACCCGGGAGAGCAGGGAAATCAACACCTCTGCCAATAGTTGTGTCTCTTCCCCGAGGCAGCGATATACGCTCGTGAAAGAGGGACACCGACTTCGGGAGCTTGCGCCAAATTCAAACAGAGGGAGGTCCCGGCTGGAAGGCTCTCGCTGCTTCTGTTGCCAGGAGACAACAGGTATACGGGATACGCCAGCCAGGGGAACATCGGTGGACCGGACGCGCCTGACACAGGCAAAAGGAGAGAATAGGGAGGAACCACTGCCGATGTCTACACCGAACGGACACTACGCAGAACTGAAGTACGACTCAGAAACTAACCGGCTATATGAGCAGTCGTTAGAAAACTCCTACGAAGTTCAAAACTACGAAGATTTAATAAAATTTCATGCCCAGGTCCTCGTGCTCGGGCCCGTTGTATTCCGACGAGGCGATGGTGGCGTGTGTGGTCTGTTGCTAGGCGAGCTGCCGGAGCAACGTGGCCACAATGTCGTCGGTTGTAGGAGTGAGCTGGTCTTGGATAACGCTTGTGGGGTCCATCTTATGCGGGTCAAAGATGTCAGAGGCGGTTGAGTCAGTCGTGAGGGCACCGGAGCTGGTTTATACCATTCCGAGCAGCGTTGTGGGTTTGGTTACTTCTCTTCAGAAACTCCCGGTACAGGCGGCGGCGTCGGAGACGGTTTGGTGATGTCGGCGGTTAATGGTGATAACGACGTAATTGTCATGCTGACCCGAACAAGCATTATTTCCATACTAAACCAAAACGGGATTTTTGTACTGCACCAGATTAAGAATCTCTTTTTATTGAGCCAGACGGGCGTTATTTTTGTACTGTGTCGTAGAAGTCTGCACGGGCCGGGTTTCTTAGCCGATGTTTTGCGCGACCGGACCTAAAGCTCGGGTTTTATTCGGGCCGGCCTTAGTTTAAAAATTTATCGGTCTCAAGCCTGTGGGGGCCTCTCAAGCCTGTCGAGTTGTTCGATCTTAACAGGCCTTTTGAGCCTCTCGGGTCTGTCGGGCTTCTTGGGCGTGTCAGCCCTTTCGGACCTATTGAGCATCCCAAGCCTATAGAATTGTTCGGTCTTATGGGGCGTTTTGAGCCTTTCGGGCCTGTCAGGTCTTTTGGATGTTTTGAGGCTTTTGGGCCTGTCAAGCCTCTCAAGACTCTTAAGACTGTTGGGCATTCTCAGCCTGCCAGGTCGTTCGGTCTTACGGGGCATTTGGAGCCTATCGGGCCTCTTGGACGTGTCGAATCTGTCGGGCATTCCAAGCCTGTTAGGTTGTTTGATTTTATGGGGCCTTTATTTGTTCTCTCGAGTATGTCGGGCTTTGCGGACCTGTCGGTCTGCCCGGTCCTGTCGGCTCATGTGAGCTTCTCGGATTGTTCGAGCCAAGCGGGCCATTCAGGCTTTTTATAATTTGCAAGTTCAAACTAATAATCTGTTGTTTATTGAGCGTCTTTGGGTGTTTAAAGTAGAACTTCAACGTTTCTATCTGAATTTTTAGCGTTTTTAAATGTTCATACATTTAATATCATTATGAAAACCCATATCGATAAGTTCCTAAATTCGCTTTGCCACTTAGTAATTTTGTACATTTTAGACGTACTTTTTGTAGTCAGCCAGATGCAACAGGCTACCAAAAGATTCTTTTAGATTCCGAACGACATGACGTGAATCGCACTTTAGAATTAATAACTTGTTGGTTATTTAGCGTTTTCCAGTGTTTAGAGTAGATTTCCAGCGTTTATCTTAGAATTCATATGTTTAATAGCATTATGTAAACACATATCTGTAAGTCCCTAAGTACGATTAGCAATTCTTCAAGTTTGTAAATGAACGTGCAAATATGGTAACTTGCTATTGGAACCATGGTAACTACTCGCTGTACAGTGGTTGATACGATAACTAAAAAAAAACAAAAAGGCGCCTTTTCTTCAGGATTTCCATTCATTTAATAATGTTACATCGAAAAATACTATAAAGATTCTAGCAAATCACATTTTTCTGTGACTTTTGAATTGATTGGTTAAGGATCTAAGTATGATTTTAAAAATCCGAATGATTACTATTATCGTCTGAAGGGAGAAAAGCATAATCAAAATAAAACGAGACATTTCTGTTGGAAAAAATAAATAGTTAAAAACAGGTAGTAAGTAGTGACCTGAGGGGTAGAATGTTGAACAAATTTTGTAATCTTCAGTTTTACTTCACATTCAGACCAGCATTGCCAGATGGAAGCGAATTTCCCGTTTTGGTGGGAATTCTCAAGTCTTGAAGGAAAAATTGTTAAAAAGAAGGAAAAATTAGGCAAAAATGTATTTGAGAGCTTCGTTGTTTAATAAACGAATAATTCTGATCAATGCCTGTTTGATTATTGAACTTATTAGAAGAATCTCGGCAAGTTTAAGCAACAATAGTTATTGAAATACCTATCAAGGCACGTCAAAACTGATAGTTTTTGACAGGCCACATGATGTACTACTTATATAAATAGATATTGCTGTATATCTTTTTTTTAATTAAGCAAGTAAGTATATATTTTGCTTATTATTGATCCCATAATGTAAACAAGCTATAAAATATCGCAATTATACCGCCTATTAAACAATAATTTAATGAAAATCCAAGATAATTAACGCGGCAATCTTTTTCTATGAAATTATTAAAAGTTGTTAAATATTCTATTCGTAAATAATGAAACAAGTTCGATTGATTAATTACCTTTTATTGCACCTTGTTTTAGAATATAAAAATCGTTATACTATGGACTTTTTTTCTAAATGCTGCAGTACGAGGCAATGATTTAAAACGTATTAGGGAAAAAACAAAAAAATCTTTTGTCAACCACTAAAGGCAAAATTGACCAAGTTAGGTTGTTACTCAGTATATTAATTGAAAAAATAATATAGGGGTATAAAGTACACGGAAAGTACCTACTTCTTTGAAAACGATTTGCATCTACAGTATATTATGTGTTTATCCTGACATTATTCATAAAGTCATAGATTACTAGCAATTTTCCTAATAAATGCGTACATATGATAAATTGGTTTTACCTTCTGACCGGTTTGTAGTAATGGAGAGTGTATACATTTTTTTTCAAAACACTGAGAATTACTTTTATAAATTAGAAAAACTATTTAAAATGTTCTTACCACTAATCGCTTACAATCGCATAATAAATCCAAAAACGTATAAATCCAATATGGTGTAATGTATCTGCTTGGTAACCAAGGATACAACAACAGAATTCAACTTTTATTTGTGTTTTGTTAAATTACAACAAATAGTACGCCTTGGAGAAAAACAAACAAGTTATAGTTTGTTACCTTGCATACATAGATACAGCCAATACGACTATTAAACAAGAAATTCAAACAGTTTTTAATTTGCAATTTCTGCATAGAAAACGGTGTTAGAAAAAAATATTGTACGTAACATGTTAGGAAAGTGTCCTTTACTGGACAAGCAGACTTCATCAACTCATAAATTTACACATTTGCAAATCTATCATTACCATATCATAATAGTTGAACAAATCTGATTGTTCTCTACAGCTGGTACTAAAGTCTAACAAACTTATTTATAGCTTTTTCCGCCACCTATTTTCCTGCAAGTCAGTTCGTTTTGCGATAGAAGCATCCTTCTAGCCAAGCCAAGTGGAGAAGCGTGCAAGTGTCGGAATAAGTGATTTACTATAATCCATTAGCCAAAGAGGGTCTGGAAAAAGCAATGCCGAGAATGTCCCGAGCAGGGTGGCCGTTCCTGTGCGATACAGTCTTGTCGGGCCAGTGAAGCACTTGTTAACAATGGCGGCTTGCCAGAAACCGTCCAACTCTATTGACAGCGGCGTTAGTCATGCTTTAAAGAAAGGGTTCAGATAGGAAAAGGTTGGAATCGGGGCATCTCAAAAAACACTTTTCGGTTGCTGGATTTGTTCACAGGAAATGATACTGCTAACTGACGTTTCGGGACGATAACGACGACGATCACGGTAATACCCGCTGGTATCTTTTTGGTCGTGGTTGCTTGAATTCGTGTGTTTTGTGAAGCAAATACGTTCTGTTCTTGGTTCTTTGAAACCGGGCCAGCTAGCGGGATTTGGTGTTAGCAGCAGTAGTAGTAGCAGCAGTCGTTGTTGGTAGCATACAATGAAAAAGCGACGTCCTGGCGGAACGGGGCAAGATCGTGTTGATAAAAAAGTACGGCGCATGGTCGGCGATTGATGTTGTCGCCGAAGATGCTAGGCATCGGCAATGAAGTTGCTAGCGGAGGAGGCTGCAAAAGTCGGTTGACGCACCGGAATTTATATAATGGAAATTTTTAGTTGGCTTGATGGTATTGAAACCCAGGTGTGGGACGCGTCGCAGCTGTGTTTGATTGTTGGGTGCCACGTGTTGCCGAGCATGTATATGGTTAAATATACATTGGCTGTTGTGGAGATGTTGGATGATATCACAACGTACGCAGAAAGAGAGTTTAAACTTAAAAAAATGGTGCTCTTGGTGTTGCGGCAAACAAATGGTTTTCAGGGCCACATCTTTACATGCGCGCTTGTAAAGGCGAACCTAGTAGTGGCCACTTAAAACAGAAGAAGGCAGTGGTAAAAAAGGGACTTCTGGGCCGACAAACCTACTAGCGCCGTGGCCTAAGACGCGTTCAGAATGCAGACAGCACTCACGCCAATAGTCGCCGTTTATCCCCAAGGCAGCAACATACGCAGGTGAGGAAGGAAAGGTACAATTGGAACCGGAAGTCTGCTGCATGATGATTCCGGGTTGACCGGCGCTGGCCTTATGCTTACGCATCCCAAAAACGTGGGTTACCAAGGAAAGACTCCAAGTAATCGAAATTGAAATTCAAACAATCGTAATCAAGGTAATCAAAATAATCAAAATAATCAAAATCAAAATAATCGAAAAAATCGAAAGCCAAATAATCGTTTTCGAGATATTCAAAGTAATCGAAATAATCGAAATCGAAAAAATCGAAAAAATCTAAGTAATCGAAATAGTCGAAAATGAAATAATCGAGATTAAATTATCGTAATCGAGATAATCGAAACAATCGAAATCGAAATAATCGAAGTAATTGAAATAATGGAAATGATTGAAATCGAAATAACCATAATAATGGATATCGTCATACTTGAAATATTCGTAATAATAAAATCGAAATAATCGACTTTAAATTAATCGAAATCGAATTAATCGCAATCGAAATAAGTAAAATCGAAATAATTAAAATCCAAATAATGAAATTAAAATAATCGATGTTACAGATATAATTGAAATAATCGAAATAATCAAAGCAATCGTGATAATCGAAATCGAAAGAATCGAAAGAATCGAAGTAACAGAAGTAATCGAAATAATCAAAATCAAGATAATCGAAAAATTAATATAAAAAAAGTAATCGAAACAATCGAAATTGAAATAATCAAAATAATTGAAATAATCGAAATAATAGAAATAAGAGAAGTAATTGAAATAATAGAAACAATAGGAGTAATTGAAATAATCGGAATATAAGTAATCTGCATAAGCCAGATAATGGAGATAATTAAAATTAAAAGAGTCGAAATAATCGAAAAGATTGAAATAAAGAAAGTAATCAAAATAATTGAAGTAATTGAGTAATCGAAATAATCGAAATTGAAATAATCGGTATAATCAAAATAATCAAAATCGAAGTAATCTATATAAACGGGATAATCGGAATAATTATAATAATCAAAATAATTAAAATCGAAATAATTTAAATTCAAATAATCGACATAGCGAAATAACTGAAATAATCGAACTAATTGAAATCCAAAAAATCGAAATTAAATTATTCGATATAATCGAGATAATTAAAATAATCTAAGTAATTGTAATAATCGAAATCGAAATAATCAAAAAAAAAACGAAATAAAAGACGTGATCGAAATAATCGAACTAATCTAAATAATCAATGAGTAATTAATTAATCGAAATAATCGAAATAATCAAAATCGAAATAATCAAAATCAAAATAATTAAATCCAAATGATCAAAATCGAATTAATTGAAATAATCGAAATCCAGATAATCTTAATTGATACAATGGAAGTAGTCGAAATAATTAATCTCGAATTAATCAAAATCGACATAATTGAAATAAGCAAAATCGAATTAATCTAAATAATCGAAATTTAAATAAGTGAACTCAAAATCATCGATCATTGCAATTACCTTTTTATATCTTACCTTGGAAAACATCTGAAGTGACGCTTTATGAGGAAAGTATGCCAACTAAACAATTTTTACATGCGATCATTAAAATTGAAGTTCCCAGGAGGCTATAAAAGAAAAAATCATGTCTTAACTTATTTCCGAAAATTATTTGTCACTTTGACAGTTTGCATTAGAAACAGGGCAAAATCATCAGTTTATAGGTTATGTGTTGGCATGCATTGTATCTAAGCTACGCATTACGGAAAAATTTCACAGCCTACTGGGAACTTGAACTTTAATGGTCACATGTTACATACATTCGTTTTTGGTTTAATACTAAAAGCAGCTAAACATCTTTGACACGTGCAGTACTAGTTATTTATTTATCTTCTAAGCTACATAACTACAATCATCACAATTCCTTTCTAAAAAGCATCTACAAATTAATTACTAATTGACATTTTCATTACACAGCGAACAAACTATCATAAGGAACATTCATAAATATAAGATTCGTAATATTCTTGGCTATCAGTGCTATAGCTTCTTCATATCCTGGCCTTATATCTTCATACACTTCACTCCAATTATCGTTGAGTAACTTCAAGATCTGATCCGCGAGCTGTTTGTCGCCATTGAAAAGGTTGTCGAATTGAAATTCAACCTTTTCTGGTTTGAGATTTGCTTTAACATCTTCTACCTTTGCATAGGTTTGACCTTCTTTCTCAATGATCTTACAGCTAAAAGTTGCCTTTATTTTTAGGTTACCTAAAAAAGAAACGTTTGCCATCGTTGTCCTTTATAATTGTACATTATACTAACGCAATTTTATATCGCATTTTCCATTTCCAACGATTGGAAGTACCAGTACCTGCCCGTTCAAGCTATAATCGCCTTTCAAATTCAAAGTGTCTATAAGAGCATCGACATCCATCAGAAACGTAGAATCAGTTACGGTTGTTCTAAAAGGTAGAAAACTATTAAATCTGGTACTAATCAAAAAATTGTGATAAGTAAGAGTACTTTAGGTTCTGAATCTTAGCTTTGGATATTCCATAAATGTTGACGTCTTTAAAGTTTTGTACCACTCGTACTGCTCCTGTGGTACCTTCTCCGACTACCAAACTTGGTAGGTATAGTGGATCAACTGAAGGAAATTTAAATTCAGTAATACCTGGAAAAAGTTTTATTTTTTAATTATAAAAATATAGGTTAAGGGTTAAGCTATCTAAACTACTAAAAAGGGTGAGATATCAACAGTATTTGTGTAGTAAAAATCTTTGACGCTGTGAATATTTCACGAGTTCGTGTCAAGTGTCAAAAGTTTTTATTAATTCACAAATATAAAAACATTAAAAAATCTTGACAAAACAAACACTAAATAAATACGAATGCATTTATATCTCGATATTTAGTGTTAATATAATGCATTTCATACCACTTACACTTATTTTGTTAAAACACGTACGAGAATTTTCCCAAAGTCAAGATTTCAATTTTCTTTGTACTTTTGGGAAATATTGTATCAACAACAATGCATAGCTTAAATATTTGCATTCCATTGGATAGCATTTTGAAGTTCTTTATGTTAAGGTCAGTGATGGATTTAGGCTTAGGCCCGCGTAGCCCGGGCCTAGGGCGGCAAAATTTGAGAAGCGCCAAAATCTGAGAGACTATAAAAATTTAAAATGCATGAAGTTTCCCGGTGACTACGAAAAAAGTTTAGAGATATTTCAAAAATATTATTTTTTTCACGTTCCTTAAAAAAGTGTAACATTTTTTATTAATTTTTGTTTATAAAGAATGGGTTTGTTTCATCGCGCTAGAAGCGTGAAAAAAAGTGCTATAGCGATTTATGTTTTCACGCATTTGAGTGAAAAAAGTATCGTAACGTGTCATTTTTTAACGCAAAATATTTCAACCCAAAACATAGAAGGTTGCCGTTGCTATGATATACACTAATTGTACATTTAATATCAATGTTTTCAAATAAAAAGCTGTTTTTGAAGAAGGTAGTTCTTGATTTTGACTACAAACGTAAAAAAGGTTTTGTATGCAATTCGTGAGTAAAGTTACTTTTTTTCACTCGGCGGATTTGCGCACTTGCCTTCGGCTCGTGCGGCAAACTTTCCTTCTCGCGAAAAAAAGGTACACTTTACTCACTTGTTGCATAAATAACTATTTTTCCACCGGAGAATTATACCTTAATATGGTTAAGTATCTAACTATTGAAATGCTAAAAATATTAATTGACCAATTGAAAATTTCGGGAATTATAAAAATATAAAAAAATTGAATTGATTTTTCTCTACTCTTTGTCTTTTGCTACAACAATTGTTTTTTATATTTCTATTATTAAATGCCAATAAAGCTTTAGATAGCAGCCTCTCTCAACCTCTTAAAATGCCAAAATTGAAAACACGAATGTTCCAACGAACTTAGATTTGTCACACGAACCAAAGAAAGAAATTTAAGCTTGGCAGCGCTGCTGCAGGCAAATACAAGATTATTCCAATACAGGAACCAAAGTATTGCAAGAAATCGAAGATTTATCAATTTTATTTCAGTGATAATGAATGAATAAAATTGTCAAAACTTGAAAAAATTGCTGGCAACTAATTTCATAGCATTTATTAATACACCCAATACTTGCGTGTTTGTCATATCTATTTTTTGATAAAAATTCAATTTTTACAGCATCTTAAAAAAGAGAAATATAATAGTTCTGTGCCTTATCAACGGTAATAGTTGTTTCAACAGATTCATTTGTTGAATTCGTAATGGCTTCAATTTGATTCGATTCTTTGGTTGCTGTTTATTTAGTGTCAAAGATGTTAATTTCTAATCACTTGTACAAGAAAACTAAAGTGAGGAGAAATCTTCTTTTTGCAGATTTGCAATAAGCAATTATACAAGAAGATGTTTACCGGAAACTTTATTGGCATTTACGGAACACGTTGTATATTTTATATACACCTTTAAAAAACAAATAAAGCGTTATATCAAAATAGGCCTAGGTTATGTTTAGTGTAAGCGGAAATCATTAAATGTCGATGTATTTTATTTTGTAATTCCAATCAATTCTAGGTATTTTGTAAATTCCGTAATACATCCTTAAAATCTTTCCTGCAAAATATGTATATTTTAAAAAAAATCTTATCTTCAATCATAAATTGAAGTTAATAATCAAAACCAGCATAGCCTGGTGGTAAAATGTCCGTTGAGTTTAAAAATGTAGGTCCGAATTTCGTCGGCGGAATAATTTCTTTAATTTGAAAATTAAATTTAAAAGTATATAATTTTAATAACTTTAAATAAATAAATTTTTTATTTATTATTCTATTTTTTATTAATTGTTAGTAAAAGTTAATTATTCAATTTTTATGATTACTAACTTAAATAAAATTCTAAAAAAGTACTACCTTTGGTCAGCTTAGGAAGAGCGTCTTGAACAGCA
The DNA here is from genome assembly GCA_011009095.1 of Ignelater luminosus. Classification (NCBI taxonomy): domain Eukaryota; kingdom Metazoa; phylum Arthropoda; class Insecta; order Coleoptera; family Elateridae; genus Ignelater; species Ignelater luminosus. The sequence continues at coordinate 365,315 of VTPC01001983.1, forward strand.
TCCTGCAGACATTCGCCGAATTTTTCATCGGAACGTTTACACGTTTTAAGATTGGAAGCTAAAAACATTCTTCTTACATTGACAATAAACTCGAGTAATGTTTCTTTACTTACGCAAATCTGCCGAATTTACATAACATAACAACAGTAGGCACTCGAAAAACACTAATCTTTTGTACCTGTACATTTTCTTAGTATTATTTCAGAATCAAACTAAATTGCTGTAGGTCTAAACATATTTTTATAAGGTATTCTGTTTTATATTTTTTTTACGTTCTTATTAGTATTACATTTTTTATTTTGTACAGATGGTTTTGAAGGATATAATGTAACATAAAAATAAAATTGTATGCAAGAGTTAAATTAAAATCGAGGTAAACGGGTAATATTGATCTTTTTTGTAAATTGCAGGGAAATCTACCTGTTAATTGTCGAGTAATAACTCCTACAAAAAATGTCATTTGTCTTATTAAGAAAAAAACAAGAATAATCATGATAGGTTTAATTAACGTGAATAAGTACCATTTACTACCAACTAATTTATAATTCTGGTAATCTTTTATTTAACAAAAAAGTGTAAATATCAAGTTTCAGAGTTGAAATTAAGTTTATTTATCGACCTTTTTGCAGCACGATAATATTAAATAATTGTTATTGTTTTAAGGACTCGAGATAATAATTCAATTAAGTGCAAAATATACTCTTGGGCGTTAATAATTATTAACAACTACAAACAACGTAATACCAAAATGCACAGTAAAAAATTTTTCCATGGCTGCTGTGGTTACTTGAAAACAGTTAACATACAGTGGGTACATGGGGTACTTCTAACTAAAAACGTTCTTCGGAGTTGGACTGGACGATTACCAATTTCAGCAATCGGTAATAGATTATTTCGATTAATTGATTAAATAGATAACCGATTGATCGCAAAATAATTGATTAATTGAAATAATTGAATTAATCTAAATAACCAAAATAATCGAAACAATTGAAACAATCCAAATAAAAAAATGAGATTGTTGCAGGTTACTCGAAACCGAAACGTTGTACGGGAATTTTGTTAGCGTATTTTAATAGAGAACAAAAAGTGGCAATGGAAAAGTGGTTTTAGTTTTCCGATATCTCTTCAAATAAAGGAAAGAAAAAATAATAACGAAAATCGAGAAATCTACTTTTTTAAAAATATGTCTGAAACTATTCAAGATATCTAGATTTTGCGACGCCAACAAAAAGGTCCTATAAATGGCCAACTTTAATCTTATTTAACTGATCCTGTATCTCTTACCGTTTCCAAGATACCCATGCTGTGCATCCTTATCTTGGACACACTGTATATTCCAATATCTGTGTGAGTCTCTAATTTAGATTTGCAACTTTATAATTCTGTAGTTTATAGACGTACTTTTTGTATAATCAGCGTAGCGGTTCCAGCCTACTCTGAACTATTGGACACTATTGGATAACTCTAACCACAACGCTTGAATGAAGAAAATTATTTTTAATTCATTAATAAACTGACACGTTTTGCTCTCAATTTGCAAAATAGATTGATCTGAATGCGTGATGGTGTACCAGCTTGTTATACGTATAACGTCAGGTAATCGTTATATGAACATTTTCTGCAGCGTTGGATAGATCGTAATAGCTCTGATCTCCTGATCTCTTTGATAGAAATCTTCCAAAATGTAAAAATAAGAGTTGGTAGCACTGTTGACGACAGTTCCTATCGGATACCAATTGCGTGCACATCGTCCGTTTGTATTTCATCTATATCGTTCTCTTCAGAACACCAAGCGTCTGTGCGTTACCACCAGCAGTAGCTACAGCAGCCAGGGAATCCAGTAGTCTACCGAACGAGAATCTGCCATTCGCCACCGCTGATTACATTTTATAAATGTATCGATTCTTTATCTTTCATCTAGCTCATTCCAACTACCTTTGCCTTTACTGCCTCTAATATACTTTTATGGCACCTATGTGCCTTTTACCCGCTCCCTCTTTTTTACCCTCACACGCTCCCCGATCCTAGACTTCGTCCCCTCCACTCTTCAACCCGCAGCAACTTTTCTAACCTTTGACGCTCCCAGGAGCATTTCGTCGCTCACAGCCATACTTGTCCAATCTCAACTCCCCTCCCAATTCATGATTTCTTCCTCCGCCTCCATCTGGGTCATCTTCACCTGAATTGCTCGATCTACCTCTACCATCCCATTTACCTTTACTACCCCATTTATCTCCACTGCCCTCGCAGCCGTCCCTACATCCTTCCTCGACATCAGCTCAGAATTGATCAACACAACTCCAAAGTAGCACCGAATCATCACTACCTGCTTTCTCAACTTTCATAACCCTGATCACTATGCTCAAAAATAACCCTGATCTGATTGTATCAGTACTGTCTGTGTCTCTAGCCCACAAAACGGCCTACAAGACAGGCTTGCAACTCTAATACATCTCGTAGGAGCTTCTGACCGCAGACACATTTGCCGCAGATACTTTTCGCCGCGGTAACCATTCACAAGTGTAGCATACTGATACTTCCATTTAAAGATTTTTAGTTGAGGGTAGCAAAGCAGGTGCGGACTCGATTTCAACTTCTTAGCAAATATGGTATTTAATTTACCACATGTTCATATCTACTAAAAACCTAACCTAACCTAACCTTACCTAACCTATCTGTTCTTGTTCTATAAGCTGTTAAATCTCGAGAAGTCGTAGAATTAGCAATTTGTCAAAATGAACTTAATGCAATACTGCCAAACAAAAAAAATGTTTTGTGCGCCATCGATTTCATATTTCAGTTTGTTAATTACTGATTATGATTTGTAAAACTACTGTAGGCTTACTTTTATAAAATTCACATTAGTTATTACCATTACGTGACAAATTAAGAAAAATAAAGCATAACTTCGCATTAGTTCAGATAAATATCTCGAAGTAAATATGTTCGAACTTATTATTTGCGGCGTGAAACGGGGTCTGCGGCAAACGTCTCCGCGGCGAATGACTCGCGGCAAAAGATGCGTATTTTTTAATACGTTAATCGTTTCATACAATTAATTTAATCGTTTACTATTTCAGGCGATTAATTTAATCGTCAATCGTTTCGTACAATTCTTTTACGATTAATTCAATCGTTAATCGTTTCTTACAATTAATAGTTGACGATTGACGGTTAATTTACTCGTATATAACAATTACTATAAATTATAAAAACGTTTCTAGGATAATAAATAAAAACTATTTAACAATAATAATTGACAATGTTCCTTATAATGGAGACAACCTTTCATAAGGAACTTTTTTAAATATAAGGTTTGTAATGTCTTTGGCAATAAGTGCTATAGCTTCTTCATATCCTGGCCTAATATCCTCAAACACGTCACTCCAATTATCATTGAGTAGTCTCAAGACCTCATCTCCAAGCCGTTTGTTTCCATTAAAAAGGTTTCCAAAGTAAAATTCAACCTTTTCCGGTTTGAGATTCGTTTTAACATCTTCCGCTTGCAAATACGTTTTGCCATTCTTTTGAATAATCTTACAAGCAATAGTTATCGTTGTTTTTAGTTTACCTGAAATGACGATAACCTTATGTTAATAATGGTATCTATGCTTTCTAATAAGCACATTATACTAACGCAAATTAATTTCACAATCTCCATTTCCAACTATTGGAAGTACTAGGACCTGACCGTTTAAGCTATAATTGCCTATTAGACCCAAATTGTCCACGAAGGTATTAATATCTATTTCGTATGTAGTATTAGTAATGTTTGCTCTGAAAAAATGAGAAATTATTAAGTTTAACAGTTAAAAAACGAAAAGCCACATCATTATTATGTATACTTTATATTTTCAATTTTGACTTTGGAGATTCCATGCAAGTGAACGTCTTTGAAGTTTTGTACCACTCGTACTGCTCCTGTAGTACCTTCTCCAACTACCAGACTTGGCACATATAGTGGATCGATTGAAGGAAACTTAAATTTGCTAATACCTGGAACAAAATATGTAAAATTAATTTTTAATATTATTTTATTTCTTGGTAAATTCTCCGAATTTCTGTATTTTATTAATGCATTGCTGAACTAGGATATCATTTATGCAAAAGATTATACAGGAAAGTCCAAACTTACCAGGCGGATAGGGAATTGCATTAGTTGGACAGAGTACATTGGAATCACCCGTAGTGGGAGCGAGATAGAGGCACCCACTTTGTTTTTATTCTAATATGTACGTATCAATTCGCCCGTTTCCATAGAAATGCGTTTTTAATTCTAGCATTGACACAACGAAAAAACATAACACAACAATTTTATCAATATGTAGTTTTAATGTAAATACATATGTGAATTTAAGATTGCAATAACAGATCTGGTTGTTAAGTATTTTGTTAAATCAAGATTATTAATTAACCTCATGTTAACATTCTATAAAACCAGTGGATTTGTTGTGTGGTTAGCATTACATAACATAACCTAATCAGTTCCAAAACACACCGCTGAAGAAATGCTCATATTTAATCCTTCGATCTTATACTACTGGCAGTTTTCTGGAAGCTGTTGGGAGATTTCCATGGCATACATAAATTAGCAGCTAGCAAAGTTGTATCCAAAGTATCTCAGACTCACATATAAAAGCATCAGAACCAGTTGAAGAATATACAGATAATTGAGCTAATTTCTGTAACATACTTGATTATATTATAACTGAGAACTCAGTTTGTTGTTGGCAAGGAACAAAGTCATGATGGAATGATATTTAGTACATCAGCTATTTATGTTAGGTTTGAGCAAGGGTATTTTGAAAACTATGTAATTATTGGAGATAGAAACATCTTAACAGTCATGAAAACAGTGGTTATTGCTGAAAACCATCAAAGTGTTAGGTTCTTTCTGAAATACACAATTCAAATAATATTGTTTTCTTCTGCCACCTCTTCGGCAGCTTCTTGTAGTTTAAGTGCAGGTTCTTTGCATTTTCCACTCTCCTTGCATTATTTATTTTTGGAATTATAAGTTCACTTCTATCTTGTCACAATCAAATTCTAATTCTAACCCTGTGTCTTTACTACTTAATATCTCGATAATCATTTTCTGTATGGCAGTAAAGTTTATCGGCTTCATAGGCCCTTCACCTGTAACCATCAAATGACATTCGTGATTTTTTAATTTAATTAAATTCTTTTCTTGCTTTTTTCTCAATATTAAAGTAGGTACTTACTTTTTAGTTTCATTGCATTTGTGCGAATCTCTGAATACATATTGAATTTATCAACAACTGCGTTAGTTATTTTGCTTTCAATGTCCGTCTCATGCTTTTCTTTTAACTAAAGAAACCAATAATGCTTCTTTAGGGGTGCAATTCATATCTACTTCTCTTTTACTTCTTTTCTCGATTTCCATTTTCTGAATAGAACAATTTAGATATTTCACTTATGAGGGAATCAAAATAAATAATTGACAACTTTTAATGTGTTCTGTTTACTTAAATGTTCCATCTTTTCATTTAAACATACAAAATCACCATAAAAAGTTTAAAAGTGAGGTTAAACGTAGCATAACCAAAACATAAACAGGAAACGCAATTTGACAACAAGAAACTTACTTATTCGCCCCGCTTAAGCAGTGTTGCCAATCTAACAATTTGGCGGCATAATTAATCTCGTAATTTTATACTTGTTAAACACAATCCACTTATATTTTTTTCCTAGTATAATTCTAAACAGAGTTTAACAAAGAATTGAACAACCAGACCTATTATTACAATCTTAAATTTACTTATTTACATTATAACGTTTTATATTGATAAAATACTTGGGGTTTTTTTATAATGTCGATGCTAGAATTAAAAAGGCGTTGGTTTGAGAACAGATGTATTAAAAGCAAAGTGAGCACACAGCAAGTGCAAGTGCAAGTGCACTATAGCTCCAATGTACTCTCTCCAACCAATGCAATTCTCTATGCACCTAGTGGACTTGGACTCTTGTATATTCTAGACGCGTTCCTAATAAATACAAATATACCTACCGAAATATATCTTGATGTCAATCAATGTCAATGTTATCTTACGTGATAATTAATTGACCACAGATCACACTTGTTCTGTCTAAACTGGTCTCCAGTTACATTTCTGTCTGATATTTTTACATGTTTTTGTAGATCTAAAAGGTAACCATAGTAATCGATTGTTTTTATTCTGTCATTCCGTAAGTAGCGTTATTTTTGGAATTTGAATTTTATGTATTAGTAATTATTGTTTAAAAAAAAATATAAAAACAGAAACAACAGTTACCTTTGGCTAATTTAGGTAGAGCATCTTGAACAGCATCCTTCAGGCATTCGTTAAGTTTTTCATCGAAACGTTTACATTTTTTAAGGTGAGAAGCTAAAAATGGTTTTATAATTATAATTAAAAACTCGAATTATTGATTTGTAACTCACGCAGATCGACCGAATTAACATAACACAACACTAGCAGGAAATTGATTAATGTTAACTTTTTGTACGTATACATTTTCTCGTTTAACTACCCGAGGATCAAACTAAACTTTTACGGTCCTCAAACACGGTTCTATAGAAGCATCACGAAATACATTTCATTTTATAATTTTACTTACGTCCTTATTAACACAGAAATTTTCTATTTCTGTTTAACTTATAGATAATTTATAAAATTAAACAGTTTGCGAAAGCTGCATAATGTAACGTAAAAATATTGCTATTCGTAAAAGTTGCACTAACATCGAGGCGAACTAGTGGTATTGAACTTTTCGTAAAGTTATAGTCAAATTTTTATTAATTGTTATGTAATAATTTGTCCTAGACACGTTTATAATTATAATAGGTTAAGGTAAATAAGTACGCACTTACTGTTTATTATAGAAGTAATTTATAATTTTGGCTATCTCTTTTTTGACCACCATTTGTCAAGTGTAAATACAAAATAGCAAATGTTCTACTTAATAAAAAGGTACCAAAAACTGTTAATAAAATGAAATAATGTGTAACTAGTAGAAAAAGTAATATTTTCTTAGACAATAATATTTATTTCGATATAGGTTCAGCCAACCAGCAAACAGTAGTAAGCGTTACCATGGTAACAAAACAAAAAATAGTCAAAAAATCTACAACTTCAAGCAAACAACAAGCGCTATTTTTGTGAGCACAGTTATAATAATTAGTAATTGATGTTTTTTAATCTGTGGTGAGTATCTTTCAAAATAAATTAAAAAATAAACCATACAGTGAAAGTATCTAAAATTCTCTTTATAATTTAAATGTCTATCTTGAGAATGTGGACAGTGAGAGTAAAAAGTGAATCGGAATTAACACCCCCAAATATTGTGGAAGCTGCAAAAGTTACTACTTTAAATTTGTTAGCCGAAAAATCTAAAAGGAAATATGAAACAGCCTATACTTATACATATACCCCAATTCATGGGGTGAATCACCAGAATAATTCCAAACAAATACCAAGCAAACTAAATAAAAGATGTTTTCTTATAGAAAAATTTCAGAATTTCTAATATCAGGTAGTAATTCGATGAAAAATTTCAGTTTTACCTTCAGATTCTACAAGGAAATTCATCAAAATTGTAGACAAGACAAACTAATAAAACGCAAATTCACTTGAATTAAATCTTCTACTATGTACATATTGTTGAAAGTTATTTGTGTATCACCATGGGAAATGCAAGTTTAAGACATAAACTGAACACTCTAACATAATCCCTAAAAACGAGGTTAACTGTGTTATTTATACTGCTTGCATATATGTATGACTGCATGCAAAAGACAATTTCAGTAAAAAGAGGATGTCAACATGTCAAAGGAGAAAACCATAAAGAACAAGTAAAACACAGTTTTCAATAATCATAAAATCGTAATTAATACGAAAACTATTTCATTATTCAATGACAACCAAGGACACTTAAAAGCTGATTTACTGTGGGCCATAAAGTGCATTATTAATAACTTTTGCCTCACCATCAAATGTGCTTTGAATTCTTAAAAGTTAAAACACTTTACTTGGTTTACTTACCTCTTTTGTTTTTATTTCTATCAAGTCTCACTGTTAGAAAAAAAAAACCAAACGCTACATATGACCAATTTGGTTTCCAGCCAATCAGTAGTGCATACCTCAGCTTAGTCCTCAGCCTATCCTACTTTCCGATGTTTTCCTCCAACATACTACAATTCCATTAGCGCTAGCACCATAAAAACAACTTGCATATTTCTATAAAAACAAACAGGACAAAATACATCAAATAAAGCATTATGGTAAGCAAACCATTCTCTTCATTTACGTTTGTTGGAACTTTGCTGACGTCAAGCTCTGCTCAATGTGTTTTCTCTATTATCCGTGACACGTGACGAGTCGACGGTTGGAGAGCGACACAATAGTTCACAGTCTGAGTCTATATCGTTGACCTGAGGTGCGCGTGCAGTTTTATAGTTCCGTTCGGAATTTTATAAAAGCGGAATACGCCCGAAACAGTTTGAAATAAACACGAAGAAGTACTTCATACACCGTTTTTGTAAAATATGTATTAATAACTAGTACATAAAATAAGTACTATTTCCGAGTCAATGCACGCACATCCAAAAATAGTAAAGATGCACAGTTTGTGCTATTAAAAGAGATACCATCACCATTTAAATCATTTCTATTTTGGTCGAGACCTTCTTCAAAACCACAAACACGAAGGCGTAAAGAAAAGAGCAGTAGTAGATGAAGTGGATGAAAAAAAGGACGAGAAAAAGAAGAAAGGACAAGACAAACAAGAGCGTATGAGAAAAAGAGAAAAGAATGACCCGATAGGTTCGAATGGCACGACAGATCCGAGAAACCCTAAGAGTCGAGAAGTTCAACAGGCCCGAATGTCCTGACTGACCGGACGTAGATCCGATAGCCTAATGTATTTTTAAACTGACCCAAATCCGAGCTTTGACCTGGGCGGTCTAAAGATCCGGTTAGAAATTCTGGCCTCTAAACCCTGCATGGGACGAAATTTTTGAGGGCCGACTGGGGATAAACCTGACATAGCCCAAAAAACCGGCAACTTCTTGATCGCTCGAACGGCCCTACAGGCCCGAATGACCTGAGAGGCTCGAACGGTCAGACAGACCCAAACGGCTTTACAGATCCGGGCGGCTCAACAGTCTCAAACCGATTGACCAGATGTAAGCCCAAAAAGCCCGATGAATTTCTAAACTGAGGCCCGGCCCGATCCAAACCCGGGCTTCGACCCGGACGCTGTAAGCACCCGACTAGAAAACTCGGCCCGTGCAGACCTCTAGACCCTGCACGAGTCAAAACTTCCAGGGCAGACTGGGGATAAACCTGACTTGGCCCGAATAAATTTCGGCAACTTCTGGATCGGTCTTAAAAGCCCGAACGATCCGACAGGCCCAAATAAGAAGCATGAACTGTCTGGCAGGCACGAACGGCCCTACAGACTTGAGCGGCCTGATAGATGGGTATGACCCGACAGGCCCAAGAGGTTCGACAGACCCGATAGGTCCGACAGACCGGAGAGATCCAAACGGCCTGATAGATCCGAGAGGACCAAGAAGTCCAAAAGGCCCGACGACTCAACAGGCTCAAGAGGTCTGAGAAGCCCAAAGGGCCGAGAATTCAGAGGAACCCAACAGGCCCAAAAGCTCTGACAGAACGTATGGTCCGACAGATCCGACAGTCTCCAACAGTTCGACATGTTCGACAAGTCCGAAAAGCCCGATTGACCGGACGTAGGCCCGAAAAGCCCAATGGATTTTAAAACTAAGGCCGGCCCGACCCGAACTCGGCCTTTAGTCCCTGCACGGGCCGAAATCGTTAAGTTCGACGGGGGATAAACTTGAACTGATCGGCCTTAAAAGCTCGAACGGCCCGAATGATCTGAGCGGCTCGAACTGTCTGGCAGGCCCTACAGATCTGAGCAGGCCGACAGGCCCGAGCGGTCTAATAAACTTGGGCGGCCTGGCAGTCTCAAACAGCCCAACACCTCGAACGGCCCGACAGCCTCCAACGTCTCGACAGCCCCAAATGGCATAAAAGCCCCGAACGCCCTGACAGGTCCGGACGGACCGAAAAGTAAGGCCCGTCATGACCTAAATCCAAGCTTTAGGCCGAGCCGCGCAAAGACCAAGAAACCTGTCAGTAGAGTACGAAAATTCTCCTGTTCGGTTCAGTATGAAAATAATGCTTATCCGGGTTAGTGCAAAAATTACTCCGTTTGTGCCAGTACGAAAAAGATCTCGGTTCAGTGCAGTACGAAAATCCAACCGCTGCAGTTTATAGGAAAACAACCAGAGTCAGAACGGTGAGGTTCTCGGCCTGATGCAGTACGGAAATCTTTTTCAGTATGAAAATAATGTTTGACTGGGTCAGTACGAAGATAACGCCTGTCCGAGTCAGACGAAGAAAACCTCGGTCCGGTGCAGTGCGAGAATCGTTCGTTTCGGATTAGTACAAAAATAACAGTTCTGCCCAGCTGTCAGCTCGATAGATCCGACAAGCCCGAGAGACCCGATAGATTCAAGCGACCAGATAGGCGCGAGCGATCTCAATGAATCGACAGGCCAGAATGATCCAACAGGTCCGAATGGCCGGATTGACCAGATATAGGGCCGAAAAGACCGATAAATTTTGTAAACTGAAACCCGGTCCGTGCAGGCCTCTAGTTTGTGCTTCGCCTTAGGTTCGCCACACTTTCAGGGATTATTATAGTTTTATTTTCTATGCCTGTCTCAGGTATTGAAATGGTGAATTTATTCCAATTAGCGTTTCCGAGAATCCGATGGTATGGAACTGACTACTGCTTCAATACGAATGTGTGGTAAGAAAAAGTCTCCTCATTAATCATGACTATTTTAAAGAAGTACTAAGATGGAGAACATATTGCTAGTTGAGATAAAAGAAGGAGTTTGGGAGATCAGATTGCTGTGAGACAGGATTTCTTTAAAATTTCTGCCTCTAACATCGATAATATTGAGACCCCAGAACTGACTTTGAAAATTGAAATCTCTCACTATGCTGTGATATGGTTCTCTTTCTTTGAATTTAACAATTATTGTTATTTAATCTTGAGGGTAAGTCATTACCACGTTTTTCTTACGAGTCTTGATTAGTGGTTTTTATAGCTAGTTAGTAAAACTTTTTAATTATGGAAAGAACTGCAGCTACCCGGGAGTGACAAGTCTCCCTTTCGCTTGCTTTCTACTTACCTAGTCTAGGAGAGCGGTTTTTACCGTCGTCGACTGGTCTCTAGCTGCCGTACCGTCCATGCGGAATCATTTTAGATCAACTTCATTTACTCCGATTGGGAGCAAACTTTTTTTTAGCCTAAATGACTAATATTCTTATTAATTTGCACTAAATTCCAAGTAAAATTTCTTTGAAATAAGGTTAGTACTTTAGTTATTAATTTTTCTAATCTAACCAAGTTTTACGGACATCTATAAATTCTATTTATTTAAATTATTTAATTAAATAAATTTTTACTTCGTACTATTTGATTTTTGATATACGCTTCTATTTCAATAAATTTCCTTAAGTATAACTGATCTTTTATTGTGCACATAACCTCCTTACCTACGCTTAAGTCAACTGTTGAGTTAGTTGGGCTAAGACCAATTATTCAATTTTCCTTATATTTCGATAATAGAATCTTTGTTCTCGATGTCAGTTACGCTGTAAAAGAATAATTAACTTCGGATTTAAAGAAAATCAATTGCGAAAAGCAGACACAAACTCACAGTTTTATCGACACACGCTTTGTCTATAAACAAATCGTAAAACAAACTCAAAGGCAACTCTTATTTTTATTTACAAGTTTCCATAGCAACAGCATTAATATCTAGCAACCAAATCATAGGTAACTTCAAGATGTTCAGTTGTATATTTTTTCAAATCTTTTATTATTTTTTATTATTATATAATAATTAATTTAAGTTTTATTTTCGATCGTGCAAGAAATATAAATAATTGTGGATATTTCAGGAAACATGGAAAATATAAAGGAGCATGAAACAAAATACAAGTTTAAATTAAAAATAAAAATATTTTAATTACTATCACCATGTAAGTACTTGTCTACTTTAAGCTATTACTAAAATCATTATTTATAGATTTCACTAATTATTACTAAGGAATTAAGTCATCATAAGGAACTTTTTTAATAATCTTGTTGCCAATATCTTGAATAATGATTGACAAAGAGTCTTCATAACCGTGTTTGACATCTTCCCAGATCTCCTTCCAGTTATCGTTCAGTAACCTGTTCATTTCAGTTCCTAATCTTTCGTCACCGTTAAAAAGATTATCAAAATTAAATACAATTTTTTGAGGATCGAGCTTTATTGTAACATCATTACAATCTATGTAACCTTTATTTTTCTTCGTAATTAGTTTACAGCCGAAATGTACTTGCGCCTTAACATTCTCTAAAATTTGTTAACATGATTAGCTTAACAGAAAGTTTACTGCACATTAATTAAACTTACCAAATTGTACAGCAGAGTTTCCATTACCTACGATTGGAAGTAATAATATTCGTCCATTAAAATCGTATTTGGCTTCTATTTTTACTTCTTTGAGTGTAGCACTTATGTCTATAGCAACAGAGGTATCAGTCAGTTTTGCACTAAAAGAAAATTTTATGTTTCCTCTTCGTTTAATCTATATACTTTTAACTCACTCTACTTTATCTAGGACAGCTAAAGGAATACCATAAATCTTAACGTCATTGAAGTTTTGTATTACATGGACAGCCCCTTTGCCTTCCCCAACAGTAATACTTGGTATGTCTAGAGGTTGAATTTTAGGAAATCCAAACGCTGGTAGTCCTAAAACACAAAAATCGTTTAGAAATTTTAATCTAAAAAGGAATCCGTATGGTTTATAACAAAACTATCTTTACACGAGATTTAGAATTGTTAATCTTGGCATATGTCCGAGTCAAATAAATACAAAACCTGGCGCTCTTGGTGTTCGTATTACTCTTAATAAGTTTTGTTTAACTGCCAGACCTCTATAGACCTCCCAATGCCAAAAATTAAATAATAGCTGACTGTTAAATTTATTCAAAGATTTTGCCGTAGATCTGGCTCTCTTAGTCAGTGTCAATATTACTGTTAAAAAACCCTCAACCCTCTGTAGACCTCTCAATGCCAAAAAATTATAACATCCGACTGCAGAATTTGATTGAAAATCTTGTCGTAGATCTGGTCTTCAAGGTCAGGCATTTACTCATTCATAAGAAGCTCTGTTTAACGTAGCATTCTGAATTCAATACGCTAGTTTTCGTTTTTTCTTCGTTTCATTTTTTTGTTTTAATTTAGACGGCTGGATTACTGCTGAAACTGTTTAGAATTAATCAAGTAATTGTAGAAAAATTGTAATTCGAGTTGAATTTATTTTATAAGAACGTGACAACGCAACAATCTGAAGTATTCTGAAAACCTTATGCAGAAATTCCAAATTAAGAATTGTGTGAATTGTTTGTTAAAAATCGTGTTGCCTGTATCTACGAAACCAAGGTGACAAATTGTAATTTGTTATTAGAACTTTTTAAAAGTGTACTATTGGTTGTAATTTAACAAAACACAAATAACAGTTGAGTTTTGTTTTTGTTTCCTTGGTTGCCAAGTAAAAATATGAGCAATATTACGCCATACTGCATTTATGCTACGTTTTTTTTGTGTTTTATTATTAGATGATTGTACGCGATTAATGGTAAGTACATCTGTTAAGCCCAATTCACACTACGCGTGCCATGTGCGTGCTCACGCATGCAACTATTGCGTGCGTTTCTTCTGCATTTCGTTGAAGCTGCGTGAAGAAGCATGAACCAATTCACACTGCGCGTGCTGCTAGCTTTTTTAGGGTTTTATGGTTTAATAAGGTTTTAATATGTTGGCAATATTTAGCAAATAAAAATAAAAACGTCACATGCGATTTTTTTTTATTTTGAAAAAGGAAAAAGGTGAATCATTTTTAGGTATCGAAGCTTATTAGAGTTAGCTTTTGTAGGTTTTTGTGTGTTGTGCTGTCATGTTTGTAGCTTTGATTGAACTTTCTTTAATTATTATAGTCATTATTTTTAAGTGGACTTTATATTGCAAATTTGTTTTAACTGCTGTGATTATAATTTTTTTTGTATTAGGTTAGCCTTTTGAGTTATTATTATTTATTGCACTAACTCTCTTTTTGTTTAGTGCTGTATTTATTAATCGTTAATCCGTAAAACTAATATAAATATACTTTATTCGCACGAGAAATGTTTGTAATATATTAATATCAGTTGATATGAGTATAATTAATTACACTATACAAAAAAAGACCTACACAATTCAAGAACGCCACATGTTAAATGCTAGTGCAAACGTTAAAATGAAAATGAAAAGACTTTAAACCACAGTTTTAAACATTCTAACCTAGCGAACCTATTCAACTTTTGAAGTTTTTTGCCATGGCGATACCAACATTGTTAGTTTAGATTGGTATACATTAAAACACCAAGTTTTGCACTAGAAATGCAGGAAAAATCAAACAAGTTCTAATTTCGTGCGTCAATACGCGAGGTGCTAACGCATTGACGAGAAGCATGCATGGAATAATTGCACGCGAGGGCACGCGTAGTGTGAATTGGGTTTTAAAAACACATAACTTTGTTATATTAGTTGACGGATTCATATTAGGGAGTTATAATTTAGAGACTGTAAGTTGGTAAGCACTGTTTTCGCTAGTGACAAGTGACAAGCTTTACAATGGGCGTGGCAGTAGAAGAATGAAATCAGAAGTGCCAAGACGTAAACGTTTGTAATCGTTTGTTTACATTTTCATGTTTAATATTGATGTTTGTTGTTTATGCCGTTTATACACGAATTCAATAAAACTAGTAGTGATAATACATCTTAAAAAAATATTTTTCTAATTAATACAAGTAATTACGAGAGTTTTGCTTTGTAAATAAACCTAAGGTTTGGCTAAAATTAAGCAAAAAACTGTACACAACGCGGAAAACAAGACCATTTTAATTAATTGATAGAATTTCTTAAGACGTTTTCGTGTGGTAAATAGAATGATGTGTGGTGCGTCTAATGTCGGTTTTAGCTGTCGTATTAGCACTCTGCACTAGTTGCAAATTGCCACGTTTATACGTTCTTCGCCGGCAAATTGTACTTCGAGATTTACAAATACGGATTTTCATAGTGTTGTTAAATATCAGAAAATTCTGGAAATCTACTCTAAACAATCGTAGGCACTAAATAACCAACAGATTATTAGTTCGAAATTACCAATTACGTCGTACCATTCGAAACGCAAAAAAATCTTTAGATAATCCGTGGTGCTACGTTGACTGTACAAAAAGTCAGTGCTATATTGGAGGGTATACGCTGTATGACTATGGAAATAAAAGTTAAAATGCGTACACGTAAATGTCAATTCGGGAAGTATGCGGGTATACGAACGAATAGTCAAGATTTCTTCTAAGAAAGGATTATTTCGAATAACAAACTGGCAGAAAATAGGGTGAGCAATAACTACAATCGATGTTGCCAGAGCCAACTATAAATCTGAAAGTCTGAAGATCTACAACATGTGTGACTGTTTCTGACGACATGCTTCCAACGGTAGACTCGTACCATGTACATAGCGATTCAAATTGCTGCCACTCAGATTCGTTCAATGCAAAAGAATCGCTTTTTCTGAGTTGGTAGCGTAGTATATAACCTATACAACAATAATAGCCAATTATTAGTTTGAAATCATAAATTGCGTTATGCCACTTGAGACGTAAAAATCTTTAAGATCAAGGCTGACGCCAGGGTATTTGTCGCTTCCAAGAGAATCTTTTAAGGCTCCGCTTATAAAAAAAATTACCGCTTTAAATCAAAACACAGCCACTGTGCAGGTCTGGCTTAGTGCGGAATTGCAAAATCCACGAAAATTCTCAATATTGTCCAATCGTGTACAGGGTGTTACTTGATGTTATGCACTTATTTTAATGGATGATTCTTGGGTCAATTTTAAGTAGCAGGAGCTTTTTTGTAACTTATACTTCAAGGTATTTGATGAGAGAAAGAGATTTTGCTAAAAGTCATGACGAATTACGGTGGTTTGCAGACCAGTCGACAGAAGAGCAGTGAGTGGACTAAGTGTATCAACAAGATAACTTACATGGGTTGGCTAATGGGTTATTGTAAGTAATCTCCTACAAAACAACGTCTAATGTCTAAAATGGACGAAGTGTGCTCGCAAAGTAACTTATCCGGTTTCGCTACTGGCTCATTTCAGGTGGCCTGGTAGGTAGCAAATTCTGATCTCCAACAAATTTTGTAAGAATGTAGAATAGAAAATAGGGACAAGTTTGAGTTTGATCCTATTGCCAGGTTAGGTTTCTGCTTTCTCAAGCAAAAAGGGGAGTAATGAAAGTAAGTATAAAATGAACAAAGCAGTTAATTTAGTTCCTAGAACAAATTTGATTTCTTTTAAGGATGTCAAACGAAACGCGACGGAGCAGGAGCAATAGAGGGACAAAACGTGCCCTAAAGGCAATCAAGGCAATTCCTTCAATTTAGTCACTGAATCACTAGAAATGGTCGGATGGATGGAAAACAAAATCGGATTGCACAAGCTACCCCTACAAAAGGGTGCAAATTCTGACTGATTAGGCCACTTGCGGTGGTCCAATAGTGTTTTAAATCAGGTTAAGTCTTCCAGAAACTGTTAAAAAGAACAGATGGATGGATGCTCGATGGAGCAATGAAGTGCATATAAGTTCGGTGGAAGAACATCCAACTTACCACAGTCCTAGTGGTAACTAAGGATGTACCTTGGTCAATAACACAACTGAGACTGACATTAAACGCACCGCACACAATGTTGTTTAAAATATTTTATGAAATTCTCTCATAGGCGTCAAATACTATAGCTTCGACCCTGCCGGGACAAAAATGAATATTTGGAAATCAGGATAATCCCTGAGCAAAGTTTTGTTTGGCCTAAATCGCTAATACTCTTATTAATTTCCACTAAATTCTAAGTAGAATTTTTTTAAAATAAGGTTAGTACTTTAGTTATTAAATTTTCTAATCTAATCTGAGATTCTTATACTTTGAGATTTAATTTTTGATGTAATCACTAAAATAAGGAGAAAAAATGACTAAGACTGAACACTCGCTTTTCTTTCGTATGCCATTCTTTTAGTTTAGCGTCTAAGAAACACAAATCTGTAATTTTCTGCAGATTTAACTGTGGGGTAAGTCTACTGTTTGTGTTTTTCTTACAGATTCCTTCCTTGTTTTTATTTTGCGCTCCGCGATTTATTTTTGTAAATTGTTTTCTAGTCAACTAATTAATTAATTTTAGCAATTTTGATCTAACCAAGTTTTATTGACGTTTATTTAATTATAGTTATTTAAATTATTTAATTAAATTTGTTGTTAGTTTGTAGCATTTGATCTTTGATATTTGCTCTCATTTTAATAAATTCTCTTAAGTATAACTGTGAGGTTTTATTGTGCACATAACCTCCTTACCTACGCTCCAGTCCACTGCTGAGTTTAGTTGGGGTAAAACCAAAAAGGGTCTTTTTGTAGGAATGTAGGGTACATAACGCAGGGTTACGTTCCAGTTTAAATTATTTTTGCAAGTAAGTTAAAAAATTCTTTTTTGATATCTCACTTTGTTCTTGCAATATTGAAAAAATAAGAAATCATAAATAAAACTTTGACACCCTGTATTTAATCTAAGCTGGCTGGAGATTCTGAAACCCGGTTATATATGCACAGTTTTCAAATTGTAAAACAGAGCATTAGTTGGACTTTTGATTGATAGCAAAATCAAATAAAAAAAGACAGCCATTTATTGATCTTTAGATCTAGGGCAATCATAATTAATTAATAATTAATTAAAGCATGCCTCTGTTGCTCTCCTTGATGCAATTTAAGTAGATATTTTAGAAGTGAATAAAACTTGAAAGTTGGTGCATTTCGCTGTCTGGGCACATTGTAGAAAGGTTTATTTGGCCAGAAAATAGTTTTGGTGTTAATTACAAAATGTCAAGGTGGTTATGTGCATCTTCATTACCATTTTGATTATAATTACAAATAAGCGCCAGCGTTAAAAGTTGTTTCTTTGTTATTTCAATAATTAATTAACGGAGTTGTCTAGTTTGTTAATAGATCTGAGGGATAACATTTAAATAAAAAATAGGGTACGCTATTAAATAATTAAATAAAAATTTACTAACTAAAAACTGTCAATTATAATTATTATATCAGTCGAATTTAAATCCTAAATAAATTTGCAGATCTAATTGGGTCAATTAAAGAACTAATTACAATAATCTTAAGGCAATAAATATAAATCAACGTACCATCTTTCAATTTTGGCAGAGCATCTTGTATAGCTGCTTTCAAACACTCGTTCACATTGTTGTCTGAACGCTTACATTTTTGGAAATCCGGAGCTAAAATAAATCATCTTATTGCTTCTTATTTTTAAAATCCTCCCCCGTTTTTTAACTTACGCAAATCCAATCCAGTCGCACAGCAAATCACAGCCACTAACACAATTAACCCCTTTAGGGTATGCATTATTTCCGCTTACTGAACTTGAAAATAACTGTAATGAGAGAGTGAAAGATTCTCCAAGAAATCTTATTTATACCCTACCACTAATACCTTATAGTTCTCGAATACGTCGGTGTTATTTCTGTTTAGGTTTGAATGGTTTACACAATCGTTTTAAAACTAAATTAAGCTGACGTAACATCAAAATCTTTTAATTATTGAAGTCTTAATCATATCTACGCCTTCGAGGTTAACTACTACGGTTTTTTTGGTAAACAAGAAGAAAAATGGTTTATAGTCTTTCTTTTTTGGACGTATTCGCAATAAGTAAAAATAACTTTTTGCAATGACAATCATAAAAATTGTAAAGCACACACTATAGTCCAGGGAATAGAGACATATTTGCTTACTAAAGGTTATGTAATTCTAATTTTTGGATATGTTGTGTATATCGGTGTCCTAGTGAAAAACCCAAGTTTTCGACCTCGTCGCCCCTGTGGGGGCGCCGTGGGGCCTCAAAAACCACCAAAATTCCGGACTTTTTTCAGTTTTTCGATAATATCTTTTTACCAAAGCATTACAGAAGAAAAAGTTTTAATTAAAAGTTGTAGAGCAATACATGTGCTACAACTTTTGTATGAAAAATATTTTTGTAGAATTATTAGGTAGATAGTTACACTTCATCAAAGTTACCAATTTTTTGTAAAAATGATACTTTTTTGATATTTTTGATTTTTTTAAAACCAGTTTTATTACTATTTAATTTATTATTAATATTAATAATAATATATTGAATTTATATAAATTAAAATATTAATCATGAAATCTGATGAGCATTTGAAATGGCAACATTAAAATAGAAAGATGAAGGAGCCGATTACCAATTTTTATAATTATAATAATAAGAAATATTATGACAATGCAGATACTACAGTAATAAGAAAAGTTTTAACTTCCTACGTTTAGCTATGGTTTCTGGCTTCGAAGCTTCAGCCAGTTCTTCAACTTTTTCTATTAGCAGCTCAGTTGGGTCGTCTTTTTCATTTTCATCAGTTATGATGTCCGCTGTATTTTCACAAATTTGTCCAGAGCAGTGTTTACAAATGATAGAGCACCTAAGTCCGGCCTTTCTACAACTGCAGTGCATCCTTTCTTGCAGCGACAGGAAATGAAAGTCAGGATTGACTGAGGAACTGGATTCCTGGTGGTTTTAATAGGAACAAGTCCTTTACTGTCTTTCCTCCATTACCAGTCTACTTTGGACTTGGTGATACGTGCGGAAGACATGGTACATAGCAGCATCCTGTGTCGGTGGCAGCTCTGCAAGATTGAACTTGCTGTCAGTAGCAGATTTAGAGTAGAGGTGATCACGCAAAGAATTTAATGTTGTTGCCTTGTCACCACCATAAAGATGAAGAAGTATACGTTTATATATTTTTATTATTAATATAATAACAACAAATTAAATAGTAGTAAAACTGTTTTTAAAAAAATTGAAAATTTTAAATTATTTTAATTAAATAAACTTTGTATAATTCCTCTCAACCAAAGATTAAAAATTTAGGGGAAATTTATTTTTCACCTATTTTTAAGGTAAGACTTCAATTGGTTTTGATATTCCTATTTTCATACAAAAATTTTAAATTTGTTATATTTATATTTACAATGCAAAGAAGGCTGTGATAGTTACGATTACAATACAAGTGATTAGAAAGTTCGTATAGTACAAATATGAGGGTGGTTTGATAAGTCTTTAGATTAACATAGAACGAAGTGTTTTTTGGTCAAAATCAATTTTATTTTCTACATAGTTCCCTTTTAAGTCTACAGTGTGTCCACATTTCGATGCTCACTATTGGGATCTCGGAAATTGTAAGAGATACGAAGTCGGTTAAATTAGAAAAGATTTGGCTATTTTGGAGATCAGTTTACTTATGCTTTTGTTTTTTTAAAAAAGTTTACGGAGCACTAGATATTTGCTAAAAACGAAATTATTTTATTTTTTTTAAATAACAAGCATTTCCCACTTAGTGTTGTACCATGGCTTTAAACATATGAAAATCATTGCTTTGTTATGTAACAATTGCTAAAACAAAACAAAAGACGCTTTTAAGTACCTACTTTACCGAGCATTCACAGATAGCATCAAACAAGCAACTAATGCCCCATAAAAGCGTATTTATTTTGTTTTAGCAATTTTTGTATAACAAATGAATTTCGTTGATAAAACTCCACGACTTTGTGTGTTAGATGTCATGCCACACTATGATGGAAAATGATTTTCACTTCATAACTAGGTAAAACAAAAGAATAGCTATGTCAAACCATGTACCACTGAAAAGCATTTAAGGCGTGCAGTTCAGCAATATGGAAATCAAGTAGGCGTTTCATTAGAAAAAAATCTGGATTTACGTTTCACCGCCGAAGTAAAACAAAAGACAATTGCGAAAATAGGTTTTTTGTGTTTCAGAGTAAATTCTCTGAAACACCCTCTTTGCTGTTCATTTCTATCTTTGCTCGTTCCTGAGATATTTCACTTTAAAAAAATAAGATAATTTCGTGTTTAGTAAATATCTAGTACGCCGTGAACTTTTGAAAAAACAAAGCATAAGTAAACTGATCTCCGAAATAGCCAAATCTTTTTTAATTTAACCGACTTCGTATTTCTTACAATTTCCGAGATCCCAATAGTGAGCATCGGAATGTGGACACACTGCATATACTTCATCCATCGATGCTCCAACTTTCTGAATCCCTTCAAAAAATATGGTGTCTGAAATTCTGCAAAATACGCGTTCACGACGGCTATCACTTCATCATAGCTCGTAAATTTCTTTCCTCCAAACCATGTCTTTATGCTTGGAAAGAGAAAATGGTAGCTCGAGCCAGATCTAGAGAATGCGGGGCGTGGGGAACCAACTCGTAGCCAAGTTCATGAATTTTGGCCATCGCGATCATCGATGTGTGAGCCGGCGCATTATAATGATGAAAGAGAACTGTTTTCCACTGCATTTGAAATCGTTTGGGCTGAATTCTCTTCTTCAACCTGTCGAATAATAAAGCATAATACAATCCTGTTATTGTTTTTCCTTTTTGCAAATAGTCAATGAACAATATGCCATGTGAATCCCAAAAAACAGTCACCATTACTTTCCCTGGAGACGGTGGCCACAGTCGTCGGAAATCAGAAAAAAATGGTCAAAACTCTAAACAATAATCTACGCAGAATGAAATTTAAATATATTTACATACATTTACGACTAAACATTCAAAAATTAGTATTCCTAATTAATTTATGCATATTACAATACATTGTATTATAAATAAATAAATAATACTTAAAAGTATTGCAGCATACATACAAAGCCAAATTTTAACCATTGCTTTGAAAGTGTGTATCTCGCTAAATTAAAAAAAGCATCAAAATTATCTACTTTACTCACGAAAGTCATCTTGAAATTTGAAAATGTTATCCCCTGTGGTCCCCTGGGAATTTATGTTGTAAGAAGAAAAACAACTTTATGTTTTTTAAGAAAGTAAAAATTAGCTGCGGAGACTTGCGGGCTCTTAAGTAATTTTAGAATAGAAAACGACTAACAAAGGGCATGCACGAGGTGTACCTCACCAATTTTTTTGTGACTTGGTATATAAGTAGTGCCGGTCAAAATATTAGATACGTGTTTTTTGGATCGGCTAAGCTCGATGTTAAGAGGGTGAAAGCCACCACGAAAATTTGGTAAATTTTAGTTAAAGCCCTGTAACTCTCAAACGGTAGAAGATATCGACATGGTTCAAATGGCAAAGCTTAATCCCTTTTTATCCCCTATCTGGTGGTGCAAGCAACTCTTACCCCCCTCCCCTCCGAAAACCGCCTCTTTTTTTATACTGTTTATTTCTTCTTGCTGGTTTTTTTGAATTTACTTTGTAATTTTAAGAGTTAGAATATTTTGGTTTTTTGAAATTCGTATTTGTTCTACGAAAACAGATTTTCAAAAATTTGCTTTTGACGAATTTCTATTTCCGTTTTTAATGTAAAATATGATGCAAGCTCAGCCGATACAAAAAAAATACGTGTCTAATGTTTTGATCCGTACTACTTATAATACCAAGTTTTAAAAAAATCTGTGAGGTACACCTCGTGCATGTCCCTTGTTAAAAACTAAATCTATATCATATATAATATCACTATGTCGACAAATCGTCATTTTCGATCTCGATTATCTCGAAAACTGCTCGAGATATCGAAATACCGATTATGTATCTGTAATTAGAAGAAAATTCTAAGCTGATTTTATATATAACATGTCCTGTAAAGTTACGGCAACATGGCAACAGACCAACAGACAGACGGAATGTACGAATTCAGATACGAATTTTTTTAAATTTCGTCGATAAAACAAATAAATAAATAAAATTATTTCTATTTTCTACATTACTTTGGATAGCAGAGACACCAATAACACCTTATATACAAAATATTTAAGCGATCCTGAGAGTTATTTAGTTTTGACCGCTTTTCGTCATTTCCGACCACTGTGCGTCTTCGTCTCCTTCGGAACAGGTTTGTTTGTTGAAGTCCACTGTTTGGTCTTTGGTGTGTAATAATGGACCCATGCTTTATTAACAGTTACACATCGCCGCAAAAAGTTCATTGAATTACGCTTAAATCGATCCAACAGCTCCTTTGCGATGTACTTGCGCATTTTTGGTCCAATGTCAACAAGCGCGGCACCCATCGCGCGGACAGCTTCCTCATGTGCAAATTTATGTAATATTTTGAAAAAGCGTTCTGTTGATATGCCTGAGGTCTGTGCTATGTCTCTTATTTTCATTCGACGATCATCTAATACGATTTTATGGACTTTTTCGATGATATCCTCAACGGTTGCTGTTTTTGGCCTTCCCGGACGCTCTTCATCAAGCACACTCGTACGACCACGTTTGAACTCTGCCACCCAGTTTGTACGGTGGCGAACGAAGGGGCAGACTCCCTGTAGACAGCGTCCAACTCGGCTTTTATTTCCGTTAGAGTTTGACCCTTCAAACGCAAGAATTTTATAACTGGACTATATTCGACTAGCTTCATTCTTTACAAATCATTGACATCGACTGACAAATGACTGTCAAAGAAAAACTACGCGTCCAAAAGAACGGACCATCGTAACTATAAAAGCATTTTAACCTGTGGTGCCATCTTCATGGTCAGCCTAAACACTTACCAAACCACCCTCGTATGTACTAGAATTGTCTTCTTGTTTTAATTCTTTTGGAATTTCATTTAATTTTTCCTTCAATCGTTGTAGCTCGTCTAATTCTATGTTTTTTAATGCAATTTTGGAAATTTGATTACATTTTTAGTTATATCCTAAATATGAATATTGATTTGTTTTTCACAACTCATCAGCTCATTACTAACTTGCATTTCACAATCTACGGGTATTTTAACCAAATAAGTTCCTAGTAATCATTCCGAATCTGTCATAATTAATAACAATAACAGCGCTATTCTGTAACAGCATTCGTTCTCCTTTTGATTCTCGTTACAAATAAATTCGTAATATTCTCATCAACGATTTTCGATAGGGTTCGTATTCAGTAATCAAGTAGAGTAGTTTCCAAATCTCGTGACCAGCGAAATGTACAAAAAGCGGAGCTTACTGCTTAAGAAAGAGAAAGAAAATTGTAAAAATCATGCCTTTTTAAAAACATTAGCCCTTATGTTAGCGGATATTTTAGGTTAGATTCAGATTTGTTTTGAAAAAGAATATAATTGTTTAAAATTATCAATAGCCTCAATGACTGGCAAAGACTCTGGATCGCTAACAAACAAAAGGCAAACAACTTGACAACTCAATGTACCAATAGCTTAGACAAGAATGACGCATAACGATTAGCAACGTTTTTAGCTTGAACCGTGGGGCCGAAATTGTAATTCATTACGATCGCAAACCGCCCTAACGAAAAAGTGGATGTTTTTATCCAGAATATTATGCTGTGGTATAATTTCCGCTATCTAGAGAAATTCGTTGTAAATGCTTGTGTTGGCTCTTTATCACTGTCACACGTACAAGAGTGTGTGTATCTTTCCTTTTTCACACTAGATTATGTTGATTTCTTATACTATAAACCTCCCTCAGGGAACTTCAGGTAATCCACGTGCACGTGTGATCTCACTTGAGAAATTATTGTGTGCAGGTTTATTGTATTTATTCAGTGACTATGGCTTCAATGGAAAAAAAGAAACGGTCAACTAAGTTTACGACGGAACAGCAATTACTGTTTGTCGAGATGCTTAAAAGCAACGTTTCTTTTTGTACGAACAAGAATAATTCAAATAATCCCAATGCGAATGGCGTGGAAGAAGCCTGGGAGGAGTTGCTTATTCTTCTAAATTCTTGTGACAATGGGCCTCAAAAATCAATAGAACAATGGAAAAAGGTAAATTAATTTCAATTAAATATTTGTAATTAGTATGTGTAATTGATTTACTTTTAGACCTTTACTGATTGGAAGAGTGTCACGAAAAAGAAGGTTCGCCTTCTTTACGTGCACTCAAAAGGAGGAGGTTCACCGGGGAAACAATTAACTGATTTGAAAATGAATTGATAAATGTTCTGGAAAATGTTGTCGTCACAGGGGTGCCAACTTTAACTAAGCAGGGTTAAGTAATAAATCAGACAGCATTCCTGTGAACAAAGAAGTTTTAAAGGACGACATTAACCTAGAAGACCTAATTTTAGAGGCCATCGATGAAGTGCTTAGTGCTCTTGCTAAAGAAATCAATGCAAGTAAGCCAGAAGAAATCCAGGTTCTTTCCACAAGGGCCATTGATTTGAATAATGCACCTACACCTTCAAATTCTCAGCAAAAAGCAAATAAACGGTACGGTTTATTCCTGATAAATGATAATTGCCTGTTTTTAATTAAGAAGCTAGTTTACTACATATTACAAAAAGATTTATTTTGATTGATTTACTTATTTGACAAACCTAAGGTTAATTACTTATATAAATTGAACAATTTGTAACAAGTGATCATTAAAATTTCAGTTCCCAAGGGGCTATAAAAGAAAAAATTATGTTTTAGCTTATTCCGTAAAATTATCTGTCAAATTGACACTTTGCTTAGAAACAAGACAAAATCATCAGTTTATAGGTTATGTGTGGGCATGCGTTGTGTCTAAGCTACGCCCTGCGGAAACATTTCATAGCCTACTGGGAACATGAGAATGATCCCATGTTATAAGAGCGTATTTGAAATTCCACTGCCACTCATGATTTTTGAGTTAGAAACAAGATTTTCTAAACTGCAAGTCATAGTTGCCTTTTAGTGTTCGTTGAGAAGAATATTTAAAGTGGTTTGATATATTTACTTTAAAAATTGCGCAAGATATTTCCAAAAATATACGCGACACAACATTTTAAAATTTATTAAATCTAGTAGACTATGAAAACGTTTAACAGTAAACAAAATCATGTAGAAAACGCTTAGCGGAAAAAATGTGTATTTAAGTTATTAAGTTTTTTGCAAAGCTGTTATAGTTTTGAAGACAGCAAGTGATTTAAAATGACTGATGATAATTTAAACTTTCCGCGGTAACATTTCAGTGACTTTTGCAGCTGCCACTTGCACAGAACACATATGTCACTTAACCTGTCAATGGAGTACGTGTTGTCATGACAATAATGTCAAACAAGTATCAATTAAAAACTTTGAAAATATGTTTGTTTCGCTATTTTATCTCGTATAACAGCAAAACACGATTGTTGTTGTTTTGAGTGCATTTTACAATTATATAATTTTATGATTATAAAAGGACACGAAAACAAAACAAAAAAGTATTTCTGAAAGACCGCAGGTTCCAATTCTGCTTTATTAATTAATTTTTTATCTTTTTGAATACTAATATATGTTTGTATTCTGTTGGAAGTTCCAATTTATTAAATCGAGAACCAGTTGATACCATGTATAGTTTGTATAAAAGTCAATAAGTGCAAAAAAGCAGGGAGAATTATTGTTTTCGAAATTAGAAGGTTAATTGGATAGAAAAAGTTGTTATATAACATTGTACTGCATGTGAAAACTATTAAAATATAATTACTTTTTTTTTCGCTGTTTTCGTAGAAAATTAACATTGTTGCAAATCAAATATTCATAAAAACGGCCAACTTTAAAATCAAATAATATCTAGTTGAGTAAGTAAAGTAATAATAATTATAATGAAAATTGTTGTTAATTTGCTTACGTGCGGCGAAATTGCTTTATCCTTGGCCCTGGTTAGGTGATAAAATTAATATTTATTTAAAGCGATTATTAAATCAATTAATATTCTGAGGGCAACCTTGATTGGAAGTTTTATAAAAAATTAAGTCTACCTGTCTAGGTTAAAGATACGATTAAATGGTTTTTACTCGTTACTAGCTACATATAATGAGTTAATCGTGTGAAATAATAGGTTACGTTTGAATTGTTTTTGATTAGTTGCAGCATGCAGTGCTGGCTAAACCACCACAGATTGTTTTAAGTATACATAGCTTTATGAACGTGTATTATAAGTATAATAATAATAAAAAGAGAAATACTGATTAATTTTCATAAAAAATTGCGTATAAAAATTATATTTAATTGTTTTTCAAGTCGGTGTAATTATAAATTAGATCTTGTGATGTTATTAATGGATAATTTGGCAGTGAGAAGAAAAAAAATTCAAGATCTCGTGCGTCACTTTTAATGAGATTTGTCAAGTAGCACCTTTAATTTCGACTTCACCAACTGTTGAATGTCACATTCAGTTAATGTTTCTTCTTTAAAATTGTTTAGTTCATACACAGTGTGTCTCCTTTATTATAAAAAATGAAACTTGACAGGAATAATATTACAGATATCAATATTTGAAAAACTTTTCATTTAAAATCACATCACTTTTGAAATCTTAGCTGTATATCATTGCATTTTTAAATTCTGAGCTCAGCTTGTAACATTTCGTTACAGAAATCTCTTTCACTGTAAAAGTTAACTATCCAGAAGTTAATACTTTTTATAAATTACCTGGTAATTTAAAAATACTATTATGTCATAAAAAACTTCAATAATTCTATTATTAAAAAAAGGTTAAACGTTAAAAGCTTCAATTCTACGTGAAATTGATTTGTTGTTAATTTGTTTATTGTAACCATAACAAAAAATTATTTAGAATCATACCTAAGTTTTTTCTGTTACTAAAATTACTGAAATTCTCTATAATAAAAATAAATTATTATTAATATTATTATTTTTAATGGTGTAGGGGTCGTAGCTGCGAGATATACTGATAAATTCTTGTTTAGTTAAATGTTTACTGTGCTCGCATTGTTTGTAGGTGGAGACGTCAAGACAGGAAGTTAAGTTTTGTAGAATCCATTGAGGAATATCTCGATTATCAGGTACCTAAGTTTTTTTTCCTAGTTAAAATGGTTGAACATATCGTTACTGGTTTTGTAAATAAAGTCTTCTGTTCATAGAGGGCAAGTAGAGGATTACTACCAAAAGACAAGTTGTTGGGTGCAGTTTGATAGATAACAGCGCTTACGCCTTTGGTGGCTTAACCAAAAAGGTGGTATTCTAGATTCAACGCATAAACGTAGGCGACTGCGTCTAGCTAAAGAGTAAATGATACAGCCACAGTCAATAATTTATACAGCATTGAAGGGGTATGCCTGTCGGAACCCTAACAAACATCTTGTTACATTTAGACATCTGGTACAACTATTTAAATGTGGTACCCAGGTAGGTCTGGAATCTAAGATTAAGCCTAAATAGCAAACTTCAGTAGTATTTTGTATTCCTCTGTTGTTGATTTAAAATGCATGGGCACGATGACATATAGAGGCCTGCACGGGACGGATTTTCTAGTTGAGCTTTTTTGCGACCACGATCGAAGCTCGGGTTCGGGTCAGGCTAGGGCTCAGTCAAAAATTCATCGGGCTTCTTGGGCCTACGTCCAATCAATCGGGCCTCTCTGGTCATACGGGCTTGTTGGGCCGTTTGGGCCTATCGAGCCTTTCGGATTTCTCGGTCCTTCGGGTTTTTCGGGTCTGTCAGGCTGTTCGGACCTCTTGGGCTTGTCGGTCCATTGGGGCTTTTCAGGCTGTTGGGCCTTTTAGGCTTCTTGACTTTTATTCGGATCTTTCGGGCTGTCAAGCCTTTAGGGCTTCTCGGCCTTTCGGACTTCTCTGTCGGGCCATTTGGACCTTTCGGGCCGTCTAGTGTTTAGGACTTCTCGGACCATTTGGACTTCTAGGCTCTTCGGGCCGTCTGAATCTCTCGGATCTGTCGCGTAATACGACTCTCTCAGACTTTCAATCCTTTAGGCTTTTTGGGTCTGTCGGGCTGTTAGGACCTCTTGGGCCTGCCGCATCGTTTAGGCCGTCGGGAAATTTGGATTTGTCGACCTTTTGGGCCGCCTTAACGTATCACGTCTGCTTGGTAGTACTCTATCGGATTCATTCAGGTCTTACGAATCTTTTGGATCGTTCCTGTCGTTGGGCCTTTTGGGCTTCTAGGGTCTGTCGGACTGTTCAGACTTTTTAGGACTGTCGAACCTTTGGGGCCTTTCGCGCTGTTGGGTCTTTTGGGCTTCTCGGCCCTTCGGCCTTCTCGAGTCTGTCGGGCTGTTCAGACCTCTCAGATCTGTCGAGTAATAACACTCTTTTATTTGGTCCATAGAACTAGCCAAACAAAAGATAGTTAACTCACCGACATGTAAGCTCATTCCATAGGGTGCGTCCAGAGATACTGGCAGATTTTCTAACGCGTTCGACAACAGGATTACGCTTAAAATCGAATCATCTTTTTCCGCCTGCCTATGTGGATCAACAGTGGCAGTACGAACGGTGTTGCCTCCATTTCCAATCACTAAGTTGTCGTTCCGATTAGAACTGCCGGAAGTATTGACTATGATTTGACAGGGCGTACCACTACCCGCACTGTGTCGGAAATCTCGAAAAACCAACAGTGTACCTCTCCGTGTTACTAACGAGCTCTACGAAGCTGCACGAAAACAGAGAAGCGCTTATAGCGTTTTGTTCGTTTTGTTCGTTTCGTTACTGTGGCAAATGGTTACATCGAGACGTTCTCAGTTTCGTTTTTCGTTAATTTTCTGTTGTTATATATGAAGCTTAGTGGCGATTACATTTTATTTGTTTCTTCCAAATGGGTCGTCGTATCAACTGTAGATATTTTTGGTTTTCTAATGGCGGACGACGGAAGACCCTTTAAAACTACCTAGAGGCTTCCGATCGTCTTTTGTTTTTTAATTTGGCAAATACTTCATATCTTGAAGGCGGATAGTTTTATCGGGATGCCGCTTTGATTGTTAGGTGTGATGGAGGAATAGGTTTTAAAGCTTTGAAGCGGTTGGTTCTATCAAGATGAGACTCTGATTGCTAGGTATGACGAGGAAATGGTTTTTAAGCCATCCAGGCACTACCTACTGTCTTTTGGTTTTTTTGTTTACCTTTGATTTGCAATAGTAGGCCAACGGTGAGTTGAACCGTCGTTTGTTCGGGAAAACGAAAATGACGGAGTTTCTTACGAAACATCTTGTACATCTGCCGGTCGTATCTTTAAATTTTATACATCAAGACGAATGCTCCAGTATGCGACTCACCATTAATCGCCAGTAAACAATTGAGCAGAGGTTCATTATAGTTGAGGGCGTAACCAATGGATATGGAACAGTTTCCTGTCGATTTTTGAAAATTTTTCCTGGAATTCGTCTTTAGAGCGTCAGGTTCTGTCAGCAGCAGTGATGTGTGTTGTCACGTCAACAATGATTGTTGACATTTTTGTGTCAACAATTTGTCAACAATTGATTTTTCACGTCGAAAATGTCAACAATGTCGACAATGTGTCAACAATGTCGACAATGTGTCAATAATGTCAACAATGTGTCAACTTTGCAAATAAAGTAGAATTCTGCACATTTTTCGTTAAACCTAATCTGCAAACACAGGTGCTAAAATAAGCCAAAATGTCTAATAAGATCATTAATAAGATGTTCAAGACAATTCAAGAATCAGAATGGCTGAAAGTAACTGAAGATCGAAAAGAAAAACCAAAATATTATTTAAATAAAATGGCATTAAAAAACTATTTATTCTTATTTCCACGGAATCAGTAAAATTACAAGTATGTTTACTCATAGCTCCATAGGCCCATACTAAGATTTTTAGTTCGGATATGTGGGGGCAATTCTAGCAATGTGACAGTTAGTGACATAGGTATCTTAATGCAAACGATTTTGTTAATTGAAAAAACAAATGCTAACATGATGAACAACATCCTAGCATTTATTTTTTTTCTAATCAAAATTATTCTACACGTACATTAGACTTGAACGTACTTAAGCATCTCACAATTCCCCGTGCCTCATATTTGCCCTCAGATACTTAAGTCAAATAAAAATTATTGTAATAAACTATTTAAGATTTAAATAAAAAAGAAAAAATCAAGTTTAACAGCTTTGAGCATGTGCATTCATAATGTCTAAATTGTTGACATTGTTGACAGTTGACATAGTTGACATCAGTATGGTCATGTCAACAATTTTATTGTTGACATGTCAAGAATGAATTGTTGACGTCGACATTGTTGACACGCACATCACTGGTCAGTAGAAGCCCATTCTACCAAGTTTAATTGCTCTAAAACAATCGAGTTTTTTTGATGTTTTAAGGATTTGACAATCAAGTTGACTTTTTCGGAGCACAGTCGTGGAAAGCTTCTCGTAGCTAATGCCTCAAAATATATACAATAAAAGAATTTAGCAAAACTCTACTATCACAGCCAACTTATCTAAAATACGTTTCTAAGGAAACAATTGAGAATTGTAATTATAATTAAGCACCAATCACGCCGAAAAGAATTCATCTCGAGGCAACGTTTTGTTCTGAAGATATCCGAGAAAAAGACAGCTCTTCCTAAATGCGAGAGTAGGGGTAAAGAAAGACCGAACTTAACTTGCACCAATTTTGCTTTGAAGCTTGAGACACATATCCTAATCTCATAGCGATTGGTGAATATTTGAGGTTTTTCACGATTTTGCATAAATGGCCAAAATTGGCGACGGATTTGTTGTGGCTTAAAGGAACAATACCAGGGATGTTGGTAGTCAATAATCGGAAGAATAAACGTCTTATAGGTGTGGATAAACGTCCGTGGGTGGCAGTGTAGAAGACTACTACGGAGGCACGGCGCGCACTGGTCGGAAATGACAAAAAACCGGTCAAAACTAAATAACTCTCAGAATTGCTTAAATATTTTGTATACAAGGTGTTCTTGGCATCTCTGCTATTTAAAGTGATGTAGAAAATGGAAATTATTTTATTTATTTATTTGTTTTTTCGACGAAATTTAAAAAAATTCGTATCTGAATTCGTACATTCCGCTTGTCTGTTGGTCTGTTGCCATGTTATCGTAACTTTACAGGACGTGTTATATATGAAGTCAACTTAGAATTTTCTCCTAATTACAGATACAAAGTCGGTATTTCGATATCTCGAATACTTTTCGAAACAACTGAGATTGAAGATGGCGATTTTTCGGCATAGTCTGCCTGTTGGTCTATTGTCATGTTGCCGTAACTTTACAGGACATGCTATTTATGAAATCAACTATTCCTGATTACAAATACATAATCGGTATATTGATATCTTCAATACTTTTTGAGATAATTGAGATCGAAAATGGCGATTTGTCGACATAGTGATATTATATATGATATTCATTTAGTTTTTTTACAAGGGGTATGTACGAGGTGTACCTCACCGATTTTTTGAAACTTGGTATTATAGGTAGTACGGGTCAAAACATCAGACACGTATTTTTTTGTATTGGCTGAGCTTGCATCATATTTTACATTAAAAACGGAAATGAAAATTCATCAAAAGGCAAATTTTTGAAAATCTGTTTTCCTCGAAGGAATGAGAATTTCAAAAAACCAAAATATCCCTAACTCTTAAAATTACATAGTAAGTAATTTAAAAAAAAACAGCAAAAAAAAGATAGAAAGTGGTGGAAATGACAAAAAACTGACCACAACTAAATAACTCTCTAAAATTGCTTAAATATTTTGTAAGATGTTACTGGCGTCTCTGCTATCTAAAATGATGTATTTTATATTAAAAAATAAGAGAAACGTATACTTTTATCTTTTTGATATCACCTCGGAAACATGGTCAAAATAGCCGCCAAAATTTGAAAAAAGTAACAAAACGGAATTCGTTGTGGTTATGCTTTGCATTCCCAGATGTTTTATTCTAAAATTAGCTTACCGATACCAAGGTATCAGTCTTCAGTTTTGACTAATAAAGTTTATTTTTGAACATTTGGTCAGTGGCGTACTTATAGGGAGGCGGGGGCCGGGCGGAGGCGGTGCGCCCCGGGCCTCACCTAGCACTTACAAATAACTATATTGTTGTTTATACTTTTACTATTTCTTCGAAAAGAAAACGAATGCGCTTCACATTAACTACAAGTTTAAGACTCGAAAAGCATAATAAATTGAATAGATACAGAATATTTGAACAATAGATAAATTTGAATGTATTTCTGCTTGTTCTTTTTATCGATTACTAAAAAACCCGCCAATTTCCGCAGCTGATTTTTATTTCCTTAAAAAATATAAACTTTTTCTCATATTACAACATAAATTCGCATGGGACCACAGGGGATAACATTTTCAAATTTCAAGATGAATAAAGAAAACTCCAACATTGTTCAGCTAACTATCAACATTGAATTTTTCACTGAAATCATACTAAAAAATTGCAATAACTATGATATTGCATCGTGTTTGAAAGACTATTTCATGAGTACAGTAAACAATTTTGACGCTTTTTTAATTTAGCGAATACTAATTTTTGAATGTTTTGTTGTAAATAGAAGTATATTTAAATTTCATTTTGCGTAGATTCATTTTTTAGAGTTTTGGCCACTTTTTACTGGTTTCCGACCACAGTGCGGCACGGCGCTGCACGGTATTAAGACACTTGTTCCTCTTCGCGTTCCAATGGAATGTGTTAGTAATAGTTGCCTTCAGGTATGTAACCATAATTGAAAGGTGGGCATTGATTTCTTGGAACTGCTTACTTCTGGTTTGGTTAAGGCGGCTAAATAAGATGGCTTAGGCTTTGTGCGGAAAGCCTTCAAGCTAAGCGAGTGTTCGAGTTACAGACGCAGTTACAACCCAGAGATTGATGTCATCCGCAAATTGGCTGGTACTGGCAAATATAGAAAAGGTGGCGGAGAGAATCTACGTTTGCCCGAAGGGTGGACACATTCGAAGTTTTACCATTAATCCATACTCGATGATAGTGGTGGGATAAAAAACTAACGATTAGTCTAACAAAACATAAAGGGAGTTGTGCATTGTTAAGAAACTCCACGTGTAGGACTTTGTCAAAGACACTTTCAGTGTTTAAGAAAAAATCTGCAATTTCCCGGCGTTAAGGACTTTAGCAACGTCGGTATGAGTTGAAGAACAAAGTCGGTGGTTAATCTGTCTTGTCAAGGAGACCAGATTAGAATGGTGGGAAAAGATTAGTGTCTTCTCTTAGTCTTAGACGCTGAGGAGGGCTATAGGACTATAAGAAGTGGGCTCCATTAAGTTTTACTTTTCTGATACTTTCAGCATCAGTTATATGTCAATGAAACGCATTTGCTATTTCGAATGGGCTGTTCTTATCAAAGTTAGTTCCCTTAAATTTTTACATGATCAGGAAATGAGAAATTGGAGCCATCTTTTTTCATATTTTTCGTCATTATAGTTTGACATTTATAATAATTCAATTAGCAAATTTCAGAGCGAATGGTTTCGTTTTTCTGTTGGTTTGTTTTGTGTAAAATTCTGGTACATTTCTTTGAAAAATCTTAAGGTAAAATTGAGATTTTTATATCAAACTACTACCTGGTATTAAAAATATCGAAATTTTTCTCTAGGCAACAGCTTGCGTTCAATTGCCTGGTGAAATTGCAAAATCTTTGAGGACTTCAAGATTGAAAATTCTTCGATTGTGCAATATTCGAACTTTCGGTTTTTTCATCTTTACAGCAAGATCGCTGTACTTAGAAAGTTTTACTGTGCGTTTCACTTGTAGATTGTATGGATATGCTTATCAAATACATGTGTTTGTTGGTTTTGTCCAATAGGGCAATATCTGGCCTGTTAAAAGGGACGGTTTTGTCGGTGATAAGAGTCCTGGCTTAATATAGCTTACATTTGTTAATGTCTTAATTGAAATGAAGAAGAAATATTCAAATGAATTCAGCATCATGCATTTATGTGTAATTTAATTAACCAATTAACACGTGCACGAATTTTATACATGTCAGCACTTTTTTACATATTTCAAAGTATTTATAAATTTTTTGTTCATTTTTTTTAAATATTATGTAAAATGAAAGAAGATGGCATTGATTTGAAAAGAGTTAATTCCCTATTTATACACTAATTATATAAACCCTATTTATACATGGTGTAGAAATAATTTGAGATTGTTTATTAAAATGAACCGATACAGCAGTTGCCACCACTTGTGTTAGTTATGCTTTTTTATCTATTTTATGTTTCTGGAAAGCATCACACAGAATACATTACATAAGAGTGAAATATGAGAGAGATAGTATTTAAAACAAACAGAATATCATCAGGCCTTCTAAGTTATTGATCTCTTGTAAACTTTTCTTCTTCGATTAATGAAAATTTTAATAATACATATTACGCTGTTTTCGAAGAATTCTTTTTAGAGCATTTTCCTTGAGTGTTACTCATAAAAACTAAAAAAAAAATGCTAGTATAAACTCTACTAGGTTTAAGAAGCAGCAAGGTATACCACAATCTTTGGGTATTGTTTAATAATAAATAAAGGAAAAAAATAAGAATTTATAACTTATAAAAATTCTTTTCATTATTTTACATTATTATTTTAATGGAACTATTAGATTCGTAGGCTAATTATTATAAAAATTTAAACGAAACCTGGCTCAGTAACAACCCTAATTTATAAAAAACAGTTTTTTCACTTATCACAATGGAAAAAACACTTAACCAGTTACACTAATAAATGCACTAAAACATTTTTAACAAATTCCAAACACAGTAACAAATCTGACTAGCAAAATTCCTTTACAAAAATTTAAAAAATGCCTATAACCATTTAACGTTTACACCCTTTTGATGACGTTACATAATACAAACAATTTCAACCTAACAGCCTGAACATCGAGACGGCAGTGGTTAAATTCAAAATGGGGTGGTTACCTTGGTTACAAACACTATGCATAGCAACCGTTGTTATGGATGAAGGCTATGTATATATTTTTTTAAAATTGAATTAAAGATTTGTATATATATATAATTAATGTTTCAGATTGCAGTAGAAAACAAACATTATTACTTATAAAATCAATATTCCCAATAATTTAAAATACATAATTACATACACACAACTTGCGTTTTACGTAAAAATAAAATTGACAAGACACTGACAATTTATTATAGTTGATATATGCGTTGCTCCTTCATAAACGACACCGATCCCGCTTTTTGATCTCTCTGTATACCTAATGTCTAAAAAAAATAATAATAAATAATGTCATATTAATTCAGTTAATTACTAATACACTTCACTAGAAAATTAAAATCAAGATCAAGGAAACTCTTATGGACGAGGTTAGAGATTAGTGAGAATTTAACCTTGGCTGTTGACAACAAACGTGTAGTAAATAATCTTTTACTAAGAATCCAACTTTATAAAAAGTGGTTTGTTTATATTATCTACAATAATTACCTATCTGTAAAATTAGACTAATTTTATCAAGATTGTATTACGCAATAATTACTGTAACAATTATTAGTATGTTTGGAAAAAAGCCTCAAGTAGGCTATAATAAATAAAACGAAAAAATCCGAAGATAAATTTAAAAGATATGCGCGCGCGGTCTCTCTCTCTCTCTCTCGCTCTCTTTCGTTCGTCTTTCAAAACAACAAGAAACAAAGAAAACGCGAAAGGAGATCCGGGCACAAACGAGAAAAAGGTGAGACGTGTTCTTTTTCAGTTTTAGAAAAGGAAAATAGAAAAGATTAAGATTAAAAAAAATACGTTACAAAATATACAGTTGAATATATTGAAGTTAGCCTTAGTTTGGTTGCTATGGAATTTTGTAAATAAAGACAAAAGCTGTTTTGGTTTTGTTTATCGATTTTTTTTTTATAAAAACGTTCTTAATATCTTTGAAAAAAAGCCATTAAGCTACAGCGACTACTACGTGAAGTAAGTCAAAATAAACAATAATAAAGCCGAAGTTGGATAATATTAGACTCGTCTGTGATTGTGCTAATTTAGAACATAAACAAATCCAGGGATTAAAGCGGGGGAAAATTTACGAGTAGGAGTTTTTACTCAAGGACAGTTTCGGTAAAGAGAATCGCACTAAAGGTCAATATTACTTATTAACGTTTTCAGGTTTCATAAGAAAGTTTTTCGAATGCAACTATCAAAACAGTAATAAATCAAGAATAGTTATGGAAATGTTTATTTGCTAAAAAAAATTGGAAATTCCCTCAATATTACAACATAAAACTGTAAGTATCTTAATTAGGTTAGATGTAACTTAGGTCCGCTATTTTCATAGTAACGTAGATGCTACTTACAAAATAAACCTGATAAATAATACTCTTTGCAAGTCTACCGGCTAATAAAAGAAAAATACAACAAATTAAAACAGATCGTCATACGGCACATGACCGAAAATCTTGTTGGCGTAATCTATGAAAACCTCTTGCAACACAGTTTCATATTGGTCGCCAATATCATTATACACCTCCTTCCAGTTGTCATTTAATACTTTGTTCATTTCCTCCCCTAACCTTTGATCTCCGTTAAATAGATGCTCAAAATTGTAAATTACCTTCCCAGGAGTCAATTTTATGGTCATGTCTTTCACTTTCAAATATTTTTTCCCTCCCTTCTCGAAACTTTCAGCGCGTAAAGTAAATTTCGTTTTTAGATTTTCTGAAAATTAAAAGGGTAAATACCAATATGAGAAGAATTAATTGTGAATTACGTACGAAGTTTTACTACACATTTTCCATCTCCAACAATAGGTAACAGCAACACTCGTCCATTGAAGCTATAATCAGCTTCGAATCGCACTTCTGGTGTGTCTGCCTCTGCTTCGACCGTGAATTCGTTATCTGTAAGCTTAGCCCTAAAAATCAACTTATGTTTTATCTATTTCACCCCGTCTACTTTTCTTAATAGTTTCTTACTCAAATTTCCCAATTTGACTTGTTCCCACACCGTAGAGATCGAAACTCTTATAATTTTGTACCACATTTACTGCTCCTTTACCTTCTCCAATCGTTATACTAGGAATGTTTACGGGTTCCAACGGTGGCACCTTGAAAGTTGATATTCCTGAAAAATTATTCTTAATAAAATATTGAAATAGTCGTAAGAAAGATTTACCATTATTTAATCTCGAAAAGGCATCTTGAACTGCAGTTTTCAGACATTCTGAGAAGTTAGGATCGTCATGCTTGCAAGTCTGGTATCCAGATGCTGAAAAAGCAAAAGTATTTTATTAAGAGTGATCTAAATAAAAAAAAATTAGTATGAAAGTACTTACGAAGTTTTGCTGCGTACGAGAAAGCAACAACAAGGAACAGTGTAATAATACCACGGTTCATTCTGTCGACTACTATTGCAATCATAGGAAAACAGCCTGCTTTTATATAAAGTTTTCCATGATTATGTTACGTCAGTTCTTGTCTGTCTATCATATTTTGGGGTAACAAAAAGTTACCCATCATAAAAATAAACACAAGTTCAAGTTAGTTTTCAATAATCTGCACGAATGTATTCATCTTTCAAGGTAGACAGGTAAACAGTTTTAACCTTTTTTGTGCAGTGTAACATTCCGTAACCACTGTTGGAACGAATCATCGTTCTTTGCAAATATTATGTTATGTTAGTTTTGTTTATTTTGTTTATTTTATTTCTTTTATTATTGTAACAAATCTCGCATTGAATAAATTACACCAAAATTAAATATTTTTTAACTTTGTACTAATATAAATATGGTTGGTAGAGAACGATCAAAAACAGAGGGAATCGCAGTCACCTTTGAAATAAAAAACACACAGCTACAAAAAGTTTAATAAATGACAATAGCTGTCAAATCTTGTGGTTACTTTAAACATTCACAATCGACAAATAAATGTTTTGTTTTTCAGTTGCAAATAGTTGGCATGGAAAAGTACCAAACAAAACAACGAAAGCGTAAATATTAAATTAAACTTCATGTCCACCATTTACAATTTTCTTTGCTTGTAACTAAGTTTAGAAAGAGAAACTTGTAAACGCTACGGCACAAACTTTAAATTCCGATCTGCGCGCCTTCTCGTGGCGGCGGCAATAAGCTTTGAGCCATAAAATTGAATGCGAAACACGGCGAAAAGCGAAGTACGTGCAAAGCGTAACATTTCAATTTTTTAATTTTAAAAGCTGCATGCAATTGAAAATAAACAAAATGAGTGTAATGATAACATGTGGCTTCCAAAATGTAAATATTATTTGTTTTCGGAGTAAAAGTTTAACTAAAAGAAAGAAATTAGTTGAAAGTTGTCATGTCGGTAACGTAAAGGAAGAAAAGTTTATTACTTAAAAAAATATTAACAAGGAAGCAGAAGACTGTATTTTATTAAATCATATATGCACTATTATATTAAAACAATCGCTATAATATTGTTAATATTTAGGAATAGTGAATAAACCCTATCGACAAATTATTTGTGCCATGCCTGTTCCGCCTTTTGTTGTGAATTTTATTCTGACCTTCCTGGGGCGTATATTGAAAAACCATATATGGAAAAACCCCTATTAATATTTTTCGATGTAGAAACACTCATAAAAGTTTAATTAAAGTCGGTTAAGACAGCCGAGGAGCACCAGTTTCGTGAAAGCCATTTTTAACCATTTTCCGACCTATAACATTTTTCTGCGAGGCCCAAAAAACCGATTTAGACGAACGGCAAAATACCCGTCGACTTATTTTCGATGTAGAATCGCCAGTAAAAATTTCATCGAGATTGGCGACGGATTCACTGTGCCCTCCCCATGTAAGTTTTAATTAACAATGAGCAGTCTAAACTTTTCCTTGAAGAAACTGACCATTCTCAGTTTATAGATTTCTAGAAAAGATAATTGGGGTTTTTAGAAGTGCATTATCGTATTACGGTTTAGAGGTTTTTTTTGTATCGAAAATTCTTTCATATTTCATGATATAATAATAAGACTTTCTTCAGAATGAAATTTGCATCCGTAATTTAAACACGTGCAAACCATACCTTGGTTATTTATTAATCCTTGAAAACGTACTACAATTTTGAGAGTTAGTGTTGCTATTTCATAAAGTGATGATAAAACGATAAAGAGCAAATGATTAATTGCAGAGTTAAAGAAATAATGGAAGCAATGAGATTCATCTTGTGGGGACCGCTTTCCTTTGCCCTCCTACGCATTGCAGGAGTTGCAGGGTGATTGTTACGCCACTAATATTCATAATAATAATAACGCATTAAACATTTTAAAATATTAAGGATAATTTCATTCTAATTAGTATTAGTTCGCATAAGTAACCTTTACAATGACACGTTTATAGTTCTTTAGTTTTCAAACAGCTTGTTACAGTAGTATTACATTAAATTTCTTTATGCATTATTTACTACTTATGGTGCTTATTTGACAGATATTATCCACTTTATTTTTCTTGTTTGTTCGTGATCGCGTCCAGGAAACCTTTAAAATTCCAATTTCATGTTCTTCATTTCTGTGCTTTTACGCCCGGAAACGCAACAAACGCGACTGCTATATGTTTTAATCGCACCCATTTTCACATTACACCTTCTTTTATATAACAATTACCCCAAAAAGGAATAATTTGTTTTGCTTACTTAATGCAGTCTCACGTGTACGACAGCGTTTTGACGGCTCATTAATATCTTCTTCAGATACACGAGGGCGCTGCAGTCGTTTGTACCGTAGCGTCACAGAATAATAAAAGCGGAGCTTACAGAAGCCTCACTGGAGGCGTGGTTAAAAAATGGTTTTTGAGTGCGCATGTGCACATTCTTGGTTCGCTGAATTTAAATTTCACGTGGTTTTCGTCTAACCTTTGGTTTTCGTTTATATAATAAGCTTGTAAAATGAAATGTTACGTAGAGAATTGCATTAGTAGCCAACAGTTTGATTGGTACTTACGATTCCACCGCTTTCCTAAGGAATAATTCATCATAATACTGTAGTAAAATTTCGTAAAAGTGTTAACGTTTTCATTTGTAAGCATAAAATATACACATACACATAAATGCGAAACTATTTATTTTAAAAAAAAACTTCACTTCTCTTCTTGTACACAACAACCGAACATAACTAACATAAAACAATACCTTGAATATTACTCTTATTACTTTTATTTTTTCGCGTCTTTTTTCACCTCTCCTACAGCCAGGCGGGATATTCAAATTTAAATACTGCTACCACAATACTTTCTAAATTTATTTTCTACATGCTAGTTTTATTTTATTACAGAGCAAAGTTGTGGCTAAAAGCATGAGGGTTTGGCTAAGTTTATTGACCTCTGAATAGTGCGTGGATAACTTTTCCAGATTTAAGAATGATTTTTTATTATTTCAA
The DNA here is from genome assembly GCA_011009095.1 of Ignelater luminosus. Taxonomy (NCBI): domain Eukaryota; kingdom Metazoa; phylum Arthropoda; class Insecta; order Coleoptera; family Elateridae; genus Ignelater; species Ignelater luminosus. Next base: position 406,634 of record VTPC01001983.1, read on the forward strand.
CAAGTTAACAATTATTTTTATTTGCTGTTTCATTATCAGGGTAAATAAGTTAACAATTTGTTTTTGTTATATTACATTTCCATTATATAATGCCTTCTGGCTTTCCAAAAATACCCCGCAGTAGTCACTCTGTAAAAACAAGTAAATCTGTAATAACCAAGTCTGTAAAACTAAGTTCAATAAATCACATCTTTTAAAAAGTTTATTCTATATTATATATTAATCAAATCGATATACTGCATGCAAGCCAAAAAGGGACACAACGATACATAACATTGTATTCTCTATCAATAAATATTATTATTAGTTTTTGTGTATTTTATATAATAGTGTCTTAATACTTTTGAAATCTGACCGATGAAATAATTTTTATAAATAAAAACCATTATAATCATGTTTTCTAAACGAAAGAAACTCAAATTTAGAATACACGTTTCCGGCAACTATTTGAAATTTAAAATCGCGCGAACCAGTCTGACGCGCAGGTTCAACTGCACCACTGAATTTCGTCTACAACGACTTCAAAGTGCCGACAGTCGAGTGAGGCTTCTGTAAGCTCTGCTTTTATTATTCTGTGGTAGCGTAAAGGCAACTTATATAAGATACAATAGATCGCATTAGTAATTGCAAAGCATGTCGGGAAATGACCCCATGTTTAACGATACTTTCTTTACCAACCTATCTATAGGTGTTTCATATAATGGCTATATAACCTCAAATACTTGCTACTATAACACCCTATAACACCTATAAAACTAGTGGATGCTTTGAACATTGAGTGAATTACGAATATCTCACTTAAATTGAGAAAATTGAAGGGAGAGATTTTGCTGATTTAATACATTTAGAATGCACAGAAATAAAGTATTTTCAGACAGACAAAATTTTATGAAGTTTCTTATTGTTAAATTCTGTTAATACGTTTATTTATAAGAACATTTATTTAACACAATAAACAGAAGGAAACACAAAGTAACTGAATATTTTAACTAAACAACGTATCACTAACTTCTTGTTACCGATTGACTAACCTCTCTACTTTACCAACTATTTCCATACATAGTATGTTTCAAAAACAAAATTTATTGCCCCAGCCCTTAACACTCCCCCTCAATGAAATTTGTTTAATTCAGTATACTCCTTAAAACCCCAGCTAACATTTTTATGCCGGGCCAATGCTGGCAAAACATACTGCTCCCGCTTAACACTATTTTGAGCCAACATCAGTAAACAACATCAAGTCAGAATCTTTATGTTACAGCGGCATATGCTAGCCAATGCCGACTATGGGCCAACATTGTACCATTCAATATCCATCTATTAACCAACATTTTCTTTACAATCATCCAATATTGAACCAATGCTGGATTTTTGTTGGCAACTTATCAAGGTGGCAAACCAAATATCATGATTACCTCATTTATCACCAAACATTACAAATAATTAAAATAATAAATAAAGACAAATAGGATAATTATAAAAAGTTTTATTGCTACTACTCTTATCAGATATTCAACTATAAAAATATTAATTTGTTTTGTATATTAACCTTGTAAAAAATTAAAAATGTTAAAAATTAAAGTAAAAACATTAAAACAATATAATTATATAATAATAATAATCTATAGTATAATATCAACTACAAAACTATTAAGTATTTGCATTTTCCTTTACCCTATAGGATCGACTTCCTTCTCTGTTGTAAGTGGTTCTTAGCTGTGATTTTATAATATGTTTCAATTTCGGCTTGGGTGGCCTCTCGGGAATAGGAATTCTTCCTTACTGTAGCTGTAATTTATACATTATGCGATATAACTGTTATACTTTACAAAAGACTAATACAATATCTATAATTAATTTTAAAATATTTTTGTGCAATTTTACCATTTCATTGCATTGCATTGGTCTTATCAGGTTTGTCGTTATTATCTTGGACAGGACTCTACAAGTTGTTCTGGTGGTGTCTTTACCTCCGAGTAGTTGAACTTATCTGTGGAATTTAGTATAACCAATATAATAATTTTATAACTTCTTACTTCTTTAACTACTATATAAAATAGCGAAAATAGGTTAGAATCGGATAAAAATTTACTTACTGTTTAAACGTTACTGTTACTCTTGTTTACATATAAGCACCCAATACTGTTAGGAACACCACTTCAAATGAGAATTGAGAAGTGAAAAAGGACAAAATACCTGGAAATACGATGTACGAAGAACAAGCAATTTTGTTTCAGGAAATGTGCCGTTAAGTGCGCGAGTACCGACCTCTAACTCCAGTACCACTACTCTACAGTAAAATATTTAAAAATACTTTCGCGGCATTCAAGTTTAGTCGAAACCAAAATATATGTCGATGATTCGATATTGGCCCAACGCACTAGAAATAATGCAGTATATCATCCGTCTTTTAAATGTTGGCCCGCTGTATGCGTTTTGATTACGACTATTTACCTCTCGTTAGGACTATTTGTCGCTGGTCGGCCGATGTTTTTATGTTTGCTGGGACTATTACATTTTGTCAAGTTAATTAAAGCATAATTAACAATTTAAGTCTAAACCTAACTTAGAACATAATTTTTGAAATACAACTTTTTACTTAATGGTTTTGTAAAAACATCTGCAACTTGTTGTTCAGTACTACAATATTTTACATCAATGATTTCTTTATTTATCATATCTCTTATAAAGTAGTATCGAATATCCACCTGTTTTAGTCTTTTGTGATTTTCTGTATTGTTTGCTACTCTAATCGCAGACTGGTTGTTTTTGTAAATAGTGATTAGACCTTTAGAACTCTCTTCTATTCCCATGCCCATTAGTATGCTTCTCAAACAACAAGCTTCGCTACTTGCTAAACTTAGTGCCACATATTCGGCTTCAGTTGAGGATAAAGCCACTGCAGATTGTTTTCGGGAAATCCACGATACACTACAGTAATAAACTTTAAATAAATATCCGCTTGTTGATTTTCGGTCAGTCTTGTCACCGGAGCGATTGGAGCAATCTGCATCAACAAAACCTCACAAACACGTTGAATTTATATCTCGTTTAAATATTAAGTTCATGTTTATAGTTCCTTTCACATATCTTAACACACGTTTTAAGGCTGTCCGCAAGTCTTCATTTGCCCAACCTTTTCACAATTCATTGCCTCTTCGAAAGTCAATGGTTCATCTAATTCTGTTATTCCTACATAACACATTTCAGAATCATCTAATCTCTGGGGTTTGTTTAAAGTTTCTCGACTTCTAAGGTACATTTTCGTTTCTTGATTCATCATTTTCTTCGTCTATCTCAACATTTTGTTCTTCTATTTCTTAATTTTGTTCCTCTTCATTTAATACACTTACATCTTCACTATTCTGATCTTGATGTCTTTTCTCTTCTTCTCTGTTTTGTTCTTCTGTATCATTTTCTTTTATATTAAACTGGTTATTCGTTTTACTAACATCTTGGTTTTTATTCGTCTCTTCTTTTCTTTGTACCAATTTATTTTCGGAATGAAATATTACATCTCTAACACAGAAAACATCATTTTTGTCAGGATAATATACTCTATAACCTTTAGTATTTTTTGGGTATCCTACAAAAATTCCTTTCGTACTTTTGCTATCCCATTTTAATCTTTTCTGTTTTGGAATATGTACATATACTTGCGTTCCGAATACTTTTAATTTATTTATATCAATTTGTTTTTGGCTCCATAACTCATATGGTGTTTTGTTTGAAACAGTACTTGTCCCCGTTCTATTTATGACATAAACAGCTGTGTTTACTGCCTCTGCCCAAAAACTTTTATCTAGATCCTTTGCCGTAAGTAGTATCCTTGCACTTTCTACAATGATTCTCATTAGTTGATGACATATTCACAAATATTTCAATAATGATTCTACTTCTTTGTTTACAAATTCTGTTCCGTTATCTGTTCTGAGGTTTTAATCTTCCTTCCTGTTTTTCTTTCTGCTTGCTTTATGAACTCAATCAATTTTTTTTTCACTTCAGCTTTGTGTTTAAAGAATATATAAATCTGTAATGCGAATAATGATCTTTAACTAATAAAAAATATTTTGACCCACCTATTGATGATGTTTTTATGGGGCCGCAAAGATCTGCACTAACCATTTCGCATACATCTGCAATTTTACTTGTGCTCTTACCGAAAAGTTCTCCAAACTTTTTTTACCTATATACATGCTTCGCAGAATTCATTATCATTTGTTTCATACTCCACGTTATGCTTCTTAAGAATTCTTTTAACCCGTTTCAAGTTCTGATGGGCTATTTTTTTTGTCATAATTTCAAATTATTGTCAACACTTTGTCCAATATCAGTAACATTGTTTTCTTTCTTGAAATTCATTTTATAAAGGTTTTCTTCTCGTGTGGCAACTGCTCGAACCATTTTATTTTGTATTTTGGTAAATACGCACTGTTTCATCCGACGTCATTTTATAACCTTTATCTAAGAATATTCCTACTGAAAATAGATTTACCTTTAAATCTGGTACGTATAATACTTTATTAAGATCAGTCTGGTTCTACGTTTGTCCATTAAATGCTTTTAATCTAATTTTTCCTTCTCCTACAGCTGCATTTGTGGAGCCATTTCCAATTGTTACTTCTCTTTTGTATTTTAACTCTTCATATTCTACAAATGCCGATAATGCCCGCCCAAACATTCAACCTGCAACGGGCGGGTAGTCGTTGGATGCACGGGAAATTCCAAAAGTCTTACGACCAACAGGCCTCATGGAGGTGCACTGGAACGGGAGAGCGCTTATAGTGTTTTATTCGGACCCGACGAACGGGATTGCGGGGAATAGTCTTCGTGGCGATTGCGTTTTATTTGTTTCTTTTTGTTTTGAAAGAGAGAGAGGGAAAAAGAGAAGGAGAGAGAGAGAGAGAGACAAAAAACCCATCTCTTTCGAATAGGTCGTCGTATTAATTTCGGATTTATTTTACGGCATATGTCGGGAGCGGCTGGTCTTATCGAGATGGAACTTTAATTGTTAGGTGTGTTGGAGGAGTAGTTTTGAAACGATTGGTAATACACCGATTTTGTTTTGTTTCATTGAGAGATATTTTGTAGCCAGTGCTGGGCAAAGTCAGACCTTTTGTTGAAGGACCAAGCACAATATTTTGTAAACAAAAGCGATTTGATCGGCAATCGCCGCTGGCGACTACTCGTGCTTCTATTCCAAGAGCATTAAAAAGTGGAAGCACCGTAGGCGCTGTTATAGATTTGAATTTAGCGCGTAATACATGCCCTCTCTTACTATCCCTACCCTTTCTTTCGGGGTTTTACTATAAGGATTTAATTTTGGAGATTGCTTCGATGGGTTATTTGAACATATTTGTTTATTTTGTTAGGGAAGCATATTCTGTAGTTAGTATAAATAAAGAGTTTGTTACAGACACTCGGTGCGTTAATCATGTCTTTTACTTGTTCCCTATAAAACAAATAAATAATAGGCGCGACGATGCGACACCCAAGACGTCAGCCTCGACCGGAGCCACGAAGTAACGGAAGAAAGTTTTAGAAATGCAGCAGCGGACCTCTGCTACCGGGAACTTCTTCCAAGCGATGGTGGCGAGAAGTGCAGGGGGTGAGTGTCGCAACTGGCGGATGGCGTCGCTAGAGATTCGCAGTCGCACGAGTCAAAAAATTTGGAAAACCGACGGCGCGTCTCTCCGTTTTACTAACGGACTTTGTAGAGCTGCACGAAAACGGATAAGCACTTGTAGTGTTTTGTTTAAATCCGACGAACGCGACTGTGACAAGCGGTGCGTAAGGGCGGTTTCAGTTTCACTTAACGTGAATTTTTGGTTTTTAGTAGGGAAGTTTCGTGGCGTTTCATTTATTTCTGTTTGCTTTGCAAGGGAGAGAGAAAGATACAGTTCTTTGTGGGGTCCGTTCGGTTCAGACGTCGACACTGGTCCCTCCTCACCTTTCCTTATTAGTTTGTGTCAGGTGCGTCCAGCCCGCCGGTGTTCCCCCGGCCTGTAACCTACTGTCTCCTGGCAACCTTCCCTCTCCACCCGCGTACATTGTTGTCTTAGGGAAGAGGTGTAACTATTGGCTTCTTGGTGTCCGTATTCCAAGCGCGTCGCGGGCCGGGGCGTTAGTAGGTTTGACGGCTCCGAGTTTCGTTTTTGCCACTGCCACCGTTTGTAGTAGCCACGACCAAGCTCCGCCTACGAGCACACGAGTAGGAATGTGGCCCTGAAAACCATTTGTATGCCATATCCATCCATTCATCGGCGAGTACGGGCTCTCCTCTTGTGTTTATTGTTCACTTCTCCACCATGCATCTGCATCAGAAGACGCGAACGCCTTCTACCTGACCAACCAGTTATTTCACCTTCCACACTGGTCGAAGAAGTACTCCGGTATTTATAACGGCCTCCCACCTTTGGAGCGGAAATAACGTTGAGAAGCAAGAGGAAGAGAAAAGAGAGAGACAGAGGCGATCTCTTTGGAATGGGTCGTTGTATCAACTTTGAATGTTTTGATTTTCTAATGACGGACGACGGTAGGTCCGCTCAAACCGCTTGAACGCGTCTGATCGTCCGGTTCAGTCACAGACGACTGTGTTTTTTTTTTTGATGGGTTTAATGTATTTTAGAAATGCCTGGTTCTATCGAGATGGGATTTAAATTGTTAGGTGTAGTTGAAGAGTGCATTTCAGAAGATGTAGGACACACCGAGTGTCATTTGTTTTTTTTTGCTAGATATCTTGTATCTTTGACGTCTCGGCGTGGTGAGAAGTGAATTTAAAACATCCATAATACACCGATTTTGTTTGTTACTTTGATACGTGTGCTGTGCCCAGAGCTGAACAAAGTCAGATCTTGAGCCATTGATGTTGGCATGTTTGAGGACGAAGCACGACATTTTGTAAACAAGAGCGACCTCGACCTGCTTCTAATCTAAAAGAATTAAAAAGTCGGAGTGGTGTAGGAGTGACGAGCGACGTCGAAGGCGTCAAAACCGAGCGGGGCACTAGTAATTAAAAAACAGATAAATGCATAAATTATCGATAAAAACTGTGGCAGTTATACAATCCGAAGGGCCTAAGCTATTAGAAAATGATTAACATTGACTTTGATTTAACGAAGTGTCTATTTTGTTGGTTCGCGACTAGTGCCTATAATATGTTTATAAACGTCAAATTATTGATTGTCAAGTACACTATGTAGCATCAAAGAGTCTTAAGTTTAAAGAGGTCCAGCGCCTGTGTTAATATGCATATGTGCTAAAACACCCCGAACGATAGGATGTTTCGATATGGCCATCTAGCGGTTCGAACGACTATTCAGGCGATTATTTTTGTGCCGATCTGAAGCGGACGAGTTTCATACTGCACCTAACCGAGATCTTTTTTTTACTGATCGGACGGACTATCGTACTGAACTGCACCAGAGGATTGCTGTACTGACTCGAACAGGCGTTATTTTTGTACTGACCCAGACAAGCAATATTTTCTATTAATAAAGTCCTTTATTATTATTATTATTATTATTATTATTATTATTATTATTATTATTATTAT
>VTPC01001983.1:414198-439792 GCA_011009095.1 Ignelater luminosus
AAGAGGAGGGCTTTTCTATTCCACCGTAGTCGAGAAGGGTTTCTTGATTGATACTTTGCGTGGCCCGGCCAAAACTCCGGTTCAGGTCAGGCCTTTCCGGGCTATTCGTCACTGTCGGACCGTCCGGATCTGTCCGGCCATTTGGGCTTTTCGTATCACGTCAAGTTTATGCCCAGTTGGGCCAGGCAGTCCGCAGCTGGGAACTCCGGCCCGTGCAGGGTTCTACCCTCTCGCAGAGTCATCAGTACTAGTTTATAATGATGTTTGTTCATTGCTGTCTGTTTTGAAATTGCCCGCCTCAACACGTCTAGGATTTCTTTGATGTCCTTCCAGCTTTTATTGCACATGTGACTTGCAAGAATGTATGAAAGAACATAAGTATCAGGTGATCAGAACGAACTAGCACGCAGAATTAAGAAAAATAATTAAGCCCAATAAATAAATGCATACATTCCTGATAACAACGAAAATAATTATTTATATAAGCCTAAGGGCCTAAGCTGTTAAGGAATACACGGATAAATGGACTAAAACATTATGAACAAATTTCAAGCCCAATAACAAAGGTAACTACCAAAATTACGTCTTAAATATAAAATACTTACATAGAGAGGATAACGCGTAAGACAAAGATGGATCAACTTTCTTGGGTTTGTTTGTCTGTTTTGACGTACTAAATGGTAAATTGTAGGTTATGCAAACGTCAATATTGTGACATATTAATGGGGATTAACCTAGGAAGAGAAATTAATTTAGCATCAATGGGGAAAAGCCATTTAAAAACAAATTATTCTTTTTTTAAACAAGTAATTTGGAGCTTTACAAACCGAAACAAAATAATTTGCCTGCACACGTTGAAAGATTCACATAAAAATTACGCGTCAACAAATGAAAACTACTGGAAACGCAAACGGAATCCATGCCATGGAATTAGAAGCTAAAACATAAGAAAACGCACAAACACAAGAAAAGCATTCTTAAAAGAGTATTTTGTTCCTCATTCAAATAAAAACATTTTAGTTTGTAATAAAGTGAACACAACAAATTTTATAAAAAAATGTGAGATAAAGGTTAATTAATTAATCGGTTACTTTAAGACATCCTAAATTAATTTTAATTTAAATGCAAATGAAATACAAGGCCAAAGAAGTTCGACAAAAAAAGTTATTAATTAGGTGTGCGTAAATTAATTAAATAAGAATTTAATGTATTGAATAAAAACGTTTGTCTTCCTTACAATAAACTTTATTGCCTTTTCAAATAATGAAGTAAATCTTGATCTATGTCGAGTTGAAGGGCCGTAGCTAAGCAAAATCTTACTATACACAAGCCAACAATAGGGTATTGGACTACAATAAAAATATAAATCAAACTGTTGTTGGTTTAACAGTAAATATTTCTTTAAACCAATTTAGCCAACACATTTTCTAAAAATATGTATGATTTATCTAGAAAATCATTATTAAAATAATTAAATTTTCATGTTTGACCACGTGATTGAAAACGCACGGGATTGGCTAAATCTGGGGTGACGTCACCTGCACGTAAACAGTTATTGTCAGTCGAAGTTTTTTTTGTACGGTGCATCAGTGATTTTTCTTTGTTTTCTTTTATTCTTAGGTTTTGGGACTACAAGTGAGAAATTATCTATATTAATTGTATATAAGTACGATGGAGACCAACTTTGTTAAAGGTGATAGTGGAAACCTCACTAGAATAGACGCAATTATTATTATTTATTATTATTAATTAACCAAGAGTATAGTCTGGCTGAATCCCATTGTATATTGTCTATAATTTTCCATATCTTGTTCAATCTGTAATACCAATATAGTCAATGTTATATCTCTTAACAAAATATAGCTCACAGAGACTAAAACATTAGTGTTTTATTCTTGTAACTTCTTTTCTACGGTAACAAATTATAAAAAATACAATACAATCTAATTTATTCTATACAAAATCAACATTAAAATTTAACATACAGACTAACTAACCTCAAATATAGTACGAAAGTAGAAAAGATTATTACGAAAATATAATATTCAATGGTTATTTGTGTAAGAAATATGTACTTAGATGACTATAGAATTGTTTACTTACGTTAAAATGATCTTCACGCATGAAAGCATTAGTACTTGCTGCTATATCTTTTGGGTTTCTACGAGCCAACATTAACCACTTTTTCCGTATCTTAGTGTTCTTTGGAATAGGCACAAACATCTTCTCAGGTGTTTTAATTGATGTGTTAGTACATTGTGGCACTACGCACCATTTATAAACCATTTTGTAAGAGAAAAGGTAACAAAGTTATCACTAAGCGTATTACGATTTGACAGCTAAAAGTTTGCTTACAAGCAAGTGACGTCATGACATCACGTGACCTACATTGATGGCGTCCTTAGCGTTTTGGGCGCATTTTTATTCATTCAAATTTTAATGGTTATTTTCATAGAAAATAAAGCAATTTACGAAGAAATAACCAAATTATCAATGTATTAAGCTATAATAAACAATTTAAGATATTTTCCTAAAACTTGTCAAATACCCTATTGACTTTTTATTTATAAATAAATCAGCCACTCATCTGATAATTCAATAATTAATTAATTATAAATACAGAATGTTACAACAAAAGTAAGAACATGTTTATTCGAAGAAAAGTTTTCTAAACTTCAAAGAGGAAAATCTCTCCTTATTGATAGAGGTACAAATATCCATGCTCTTAATAAATATAAGAAGCTGAATTTCACCTTAAGTAAATCACAAAAAATTCGCAATAAGACAACAAGCTTTGTTTGACTTTGAGAATGTATTAAAAACTATGGTACTTACGAAGTTTTCCTGCATAAGCTCTACTAACAATAAACAATGCAATAACAAAAAACGACGCAACAATACCACGGTTCATTTTGCGGGCTACTAGTAAAATCATAGCAACCTAATCTACTTTTATAGAAAATCGTACGTTTTTTGTTCGTGTACGTACAATTTTTTGTAAATTCCTTGTGGGGATTAAGAAAAAGAATCAGAGTTAATTGCTAGACTTAATTTATTTTTTAAATTAGTCTTTTTAGATATATAGCTGCGTAAATGTAAATAATTATTCAAGGTAGACAAGTAAGAGCCTACCTACTGGTTTTTGTAACAGATACCATATAATCGATAAAGTTCTTCGGTACCTTTTAGGAAGCGTATGTATCAATTTATAAAAAAAAGATTTGACACTGATGCTGCTGTTTCCTTTATCGCTGAAGTATAAACGGTTTGAAAAATGTTTTTAACTTTAACGTTAATCCTCATTTGTCGTTATGTAAAATTTAAATGACGTTACCGTCTTACGAAAACAAGTTATAGTTGATGGGAGAGTTATAGCAAATTGCTGGATTTTCTTAGCGCAGCCTTAAAATTACTTTTATAAATTAGAAAAATATTATTATTGAAACAACACAAAAAACGTGATCCACTGATCGGGTTGCTGGGGTTTCTAACACAATAACATTGGGGGTTGAAAGTCTGACTTTGTCCAGCTCTGACTTCAGAACAAGAAACTTAAACACAATCAGTGTATCACGGATCGTTTCAGTCATTCCCCCACCACATCTAACCATCACGATAGCACCAGCCGATCCAGAGATGCAGGACATCTGTCAAAAAACCAAAAAACGATTGCTGGTATACAGGTTGCATAAATGCTCAACCTCTACCACACTTAATCGAACAGTCGATTACTCGAATAATTCAAACACTCGATTAATCGAAATAATCTAATAATCGAAACAATGGATTAATCGAAGCCGTGGATTAATCGGGATAATAGATTAATCGAAATAATTGATTAATCGAAATAATTGAAAGAATCAAAGCAAACGATTAATCGGATAATCGATTACTCGGATAATCCAAACACTCGATTAATGGAAATTATGGATTAATTGAAATAATCCATTAAGCGAAACAATAGATTAATGGGATAAACGATTAGTGAACAGTTGGATAACTGATTAATCCATTGCTCAAAATGATAAAATATTCTATAACCTTATAACGGTACTACCAATTTTTGTAGGTGTACCGACTCAAAAAAGAGTCACAGTACACAAGAAAACAGAATTGTCGCGACCTCTATTGGGTATTTAAACAAACTAGCTTTAGGGTAATCATGGAGTGTTTACACTGTTGCCACAACATTGAAACATATCGTTAGAATCCACATTAAATGTTATAAATCTTCAGATTTGAAGATTTATAGCCAGCTCTAGCAACATTGGTTATCGCTGATGATCATCCATTTTTCCCTCCATTTTGGCGAAATTTAGCGCCATCTCTTGGTTGATAATTTTTCCCTGTTAAATGCGCATTCAGTATTTATTACGTTGACACTTTAAAAATACAGATCGACCAAGTTCAGAAAAACTCCAAAAAATATACAAACTAGTTTCAATAACGAACGACATCGGCCAATCAGAAACGTAATTTTACTTGAGTACAGCAACTAACAAAAAGTTTTTTATGTTTTAATTGACACGTCCGGGTTTGTTTTTGTTTATTTCACTTTTAAAAATATATCAAGAGACATAATATTATCTAACATACCACGGTGGCGTATTTATGGGAGAGGTCAAACCAATTTTTCTTCTATAGAAAAATAGACAAAAGTTAAATCACAGGTTTGGAAACCTTTAGAAATCATAGTAAAAACGATGTAGAATAATAGTTATACTAGAGCTACAGCAGGCTGGTCCGCTGCACCACCGCTAGGTCCTACCTGTGGCGTCGCGTCGTTGCGCATACGGGGCTCCGACTGTTTAAGTTAAATATCCCTACATCTACCTAGGAAATTGAAAAAACGTGGTCCCCTTGTGTATAATCGTCCTTTTCCCACTTTAGATTTTCAAGTTTTTCAACAAATTTTACGCGCGTCGACGGACGAAACGACACGCCCTTTGAAAGAAACGTTTCACATCTCTCGTCTAGATGAACATCGAGGAGCGAAAAGCGTTCCGCGTTCACCGACCGACGCCGCCGCACAGTTCCTGAAATCGCTTGTTCCGACCCCCACAAAACAAACCGAGAACGCTCCCTAAGCTGCAATGTGTTAAAGAGACATTTTCGCCGTCTGTCTGCGAAAGCCCGGAACGCCCGCCTCCGCTCACGACCTCCACTCCTCGCTCCGTAGGGGATGAGCGCAGAACCGCCGGCGCCAGCGTATTCGCCTTATCAACTTTTAGTGCATTGAGATACTTAACAATTCAAGGAAGTGATATTTTACTGAACAAGCAGACTTTCCTGACAAGTTACCTAAAATATTTTTTCTAACCGTTTTCTAACTCAGAAGAATAATTAATTTTTTATGAGAAGTTGTGTTGTGTGTATTTACGTTTTACGTTTCCAAGCTAACATTTGAGAAATTCTTCAAGGTGTACTATTGGTTGTATTTTAACAAAACACAAATAAAAGTTGGATTTTGTTTGTTTATTTGATTACCAAGTAAAAACACTGCGCAATATTACGCCCTATTGCGTTTATACGTTTTCTGCGGTTGATTTTCTCCACGATCAGGAACCAAGGAACTAGAGCAATCGTTTTTCATATTTTTTGTCACTATGGTATTGTGTTTCTCGTAGTCTGACATTCATTATTCAATTAGCGAATTTTAGAGCGAACGGCCCCGTTTTACTTTTAGTTTGTTTTGTGTAAAATTTGAGTAAATTAAAATAAAAATCTAAAGGTAAGATTAAAATTTTGCATCAAATTACTATCTGGTGTTTAAAATATTGGAATTTTTCTATAGAGACGCATCTTATGTTTAATTGCCTTATATTTGTTTGAAATTATTCCGGTGATTCCCCGCACCTATAGAAAGGGTTAAAAAGAGTTAATTCCCTGTTTGTACAAGGTGTAAAAATAGTTGGGATCATTTATTAAAATGAACTGATGCAACAGTTGCAACTACTTGTGTTAGTTGCGTTTTTTTTTTTTATATAGTTTATGTTTCTGGAAAGCATCATGCAAATATATTTCAAGTTTTAGTGTAAAATTAAAATATCTGAAAAGAACGAATAATTTTTTCAATGTAATTGTGGCTCCTGTCACAGTTAATTCACTGCCTATGGTTATACGAGGGTGGTCTGAAAAGTTTCCGACCTAACAAAGATACAAGACATTTTTTCTGAAAATTTTTTTTTATTTTTCAACATAGTCTCCTTGTAACTCTACACACTTCTCCCAGCGATGCTCCCATCTCTGTAACCCGTCCAAATAGTACTCGGCATTTTTCTCTGCAAAATAATTGTTCACGAAGGTGACTGCCTCTTCATTTGACGAAAATCTTTGTCCTCCGAGCGCAATTTTTAGATGAGGGAACAAAAAGAAGTCGCTTGGGGCTAGATCTGGTGAGTAAGGCGGATGGTCAAGCAGTTCAAACCGTAATTCGTGGATTTTCGCCATGGCAACCGCTGAGGTGTGAGACGGTGCGTTGTCTTGGTGAAACAGGATTTTCTTTTTCTGCAAATGTGGCCGTTTTTTCGCAAGTTCTGCCTTCAGCTTGTCAAGTAATGATGCATAGTATGCTCCTGTAATGGTTTTTCCTTTTCGAAGATAATCGATTAAAATAACTCCATGACTATCCCAAAAAACAGTCGTCATCACTTTCCCAGCCGAAAAAACAGTTTTTGCTTTTTTTGGAGCCGGTTCCCCCTTTGCAGTCCACTGTTTGGACTGTATTTTTGTTTCGGGCGTATAATGGTGTATCCAAGTTTCATCTACAGTAATTAATCGGCGCCAAAACTCGGATTTATTTCGCCTAAACTGCGCCAAAAGAGCGTTGGAAATATTCATTCGAACACGTTTTTGGTCTAACGTGAGCAAACGCGGCACCCAACGCGCGGACAGCTTTCTCATGCCTAAATGTTGATTTAATATGTGACAAACACGTTCTTTTGACATGTTCATAACCTCTGCTATTTCTCTACTTTAATTCGGCGGTCGTCTAGCACCATTCGGTGAACTTTGGCGATGTTTTCGTCGGTAGTTGCAGTTTTTGGACGTCCCGAACGTTCATCGTCTCCCAAGCTCTTACGGCCACGTTTAAATTCAGCAGCCCAAAATCTCACTGTGGTAAATGATGGTGCAGAGTCCCCATACACAGAATCCAACTCATCTTTTATTTGCGAAGGCGTATTGCCTTTCAAAAACAAATATTTAATGACAGCTCGATACTCGATTTTGTCTATTTTCACAAAAAAACTCACATCAACTCACTCAAACGACTGTTACATAAAAACTGCGCGTCCAAAATGGCTGAAACTTTGGTGAGTAACTGTCAACAGATGAACAACGAAATTCAGTAGCTTTTATTTACGAGTGCTGCCATCTTCACGTTGAGGTCGGAAACTTTTCAGACCACCCTCGTAATTTTAACCCGTCTACGAAAACGTTCTTCTTTTTTTCTGATGTATTAATCGTGTTTAAAGGTCTAAATTCATTTTGACTGCATGTATTGTAATTGTGTATTTCGTTAGTACGTTGAATAAAAAAAGACAAATAATTAGGCAAATATCCGTTAGTAACTTTGTATAAAAACACCATTACGTTAAAATATATGAAATCCTTTATATCGAACCAATTAAGTTGTGATAGCATATCGTTGATTACGGTACGTTTGCAACACTGTAAAATTGCCCGCATAGCGCGATTTTGTAATCGTTGTAATCGTTTAATTTGTGAATCATTTCAGAAAAAAAGAACAGTAGAGCAATATTGAAAATGAGGTTTTATTATAGAATTGTACACCGTAAGTCTCGACCGGACAGTTAAGTTATCACCAACCCTGTAAAGAAACCCTATTTTTTTGCTTATCTTTTTACAAATAAAATCGTGATATGCATTAAACGTTAATCTGTTGTCAATTGTAATTCCTAAATATTTTATTTCTGTGACGTACTCTAATGCTATGTTATTAATATAAATATTATGCTCTGTTAATTCGTTTTTAAATTTAGGGTAGTTTATCTTAGAAGCTATAAACATGCATTTAGTCTTTTTTACGTTAAGCATTAATTTGTTGTTACTAAACCAATCGGATAATCTTTTTAAGTTTTCATTCATGTTAGTAATACACGTCTTAGTATCTTGTTCTGTAGTATAAATTAGAGCATCGTCCGCGTACAATACAATTTTGCATTTATTTTTAACAAGATAAATGTCGTTTACGTAAATTAGGAACAAAAGAGGCCCTAAGACACTACCTTGTGGTACCCCCACATCAATCGGTAACTCGCAATAGTGTGCGTTTTTAAATTTAACTATTTGTTGGCGATTAGTTAAATAAGAGGATATCCATTGAAGTACTATTCCATTTAATCCGTAATACTTTAGTTTTTCGATAAGAATTTCTATATTAACTGTTTCAAACGCTCTTTTGATATCAATGAAGGTAGCTAGAATTACATTATTAGAAGCTAATTTAATTTTCCAATCAGTTAACACGTACTGTAGAGCTGTTTCACACTAAAAATTTTTCCTAAATCCTGATTGTGCGTAATAAATTAGATGACTTTCTTCAAAAAACGCCGAAAGTTGTTTAAATACGACTTTTTCCAGGATTTTTTCGCAAAATGGTAATAAATTAATCGGACGAAGCTCACTTACTTTAATTGAATAATTGACTTTTCGTATAGGTACGACAGTATTAATTTTAAGATTATTAGGAAACACCCCGTATCTAAGAGAAGAATTAATCGCGTGTAGTAGCGGATATCCAATAACTCCGAATAGCTCCCTCAGTAACATTACTCCTACATCGTCTGCGCTAGTTTTAATTTTTTCCTTGTAAATTATATTTCTCAAATCAACAATATTAATTTCATTAAATTCTATAAAAGTATTTAAATCATTTGCATTTCTCAAATTTGTCAGGATGTTGGTTACAGCTGCTATATCACTTTGTTTAGTGTCAAAATTCTTAACTATATCATTTAAGCTTTGAATAAAATATTGATTTAATTTATCTGACGTACTCCCAGCCCCTAAATTAAAATTTTCAAAATCTATGCTTTCGAGTGTATTTTTCGGCTTCCCAATAATTGATTTTAGTGTTTCCCACATCTTTCTAGGATTACTTTTATTTTTATCAATTTTATCATTAAAATAACGTTTCCTTTGTTTTCGAATTTTAAGAACAAGTTCATTTCGCGTTTATTTATATTCTAACCAGTAGTTGTGATTATTTGTGTTTCTAAAGTTTTTGTAAGCCAAGTTTCTCCTTTTCTGTAAGTTTCTAATCTTATAATTAAACCAGCCTTTGACATTATTTTTTTTATATGTCTGCAAGGGGGCTATTTCATTTAACGCAACAAGAAGATTATGACGAAAATTAGCAAAAATGTTATCAATATTTATGGATTCATACTTCCGTGATTGTTGTAAAAGGTTTTCTGCAATCTTTTTAATATTTTGACAACAAAGATTTCTTCTAACACAAATCTTTGAAACTAAATTACTATTCGTACTTACAGTAATGAATATTATATCGTGATCAGTTATTTTTGGAGTACTTAGCACGTTAGCATTAATGCAAAAATCATTTGTTAATACCAAATCAATTATTGTGGAGGAATTTGACGTTGTTCTAGTAGGCATATTTATTATTTGTTTTAGACAGTAGTATTTATCAACGACCCCAAACGCTTACTGTAAATATCATTTTGTTTTGATATATCAATATTGAAATCTCCAACGACAATTATTTTTCCCTTAAAATCAATAATTTTATTTATATATTGCTCAAATAATTCTAAAAAATTTGTCTGACTTATGCTGGGAGATCTATATAGTACAACCAGTAACAAACGATTTACAGTTATAACGAGCAACCAAAATTTATTGTCTACGTTAACATTATATAGCACCTTAAATCTAATGTTAGTTTTCATAAAAAATATTACACCACCTGTAAATCTATTCTTAGAATAACATACAACATAATTATAACCCTGAATCTTAATTTCATTATCAGTTATTTCTGAATCGCATCTGCTTTCAGACAAACAAACGAAATCAGGTTGTAATTTATAAACAAAATTCTCGATCTCATTTTTATGCGGTAAATAACTTTGGGCGTTCATGTAACAAATGTTTGTTTTACCGTTAGGATGATACTTTTTTATAAAAAATTACCTATACTTTTTGCTAGTTCATGATCAGAATTTGGTAAGTTAGGATACAAAGCCGACACTTGAAGATTCCTACTTCTTCTTACATTCCAGTGTTCATCCACTTTTAGGAAATCATGATTCACAGAGTGTTCTCTGACATTACAGGACCAATTTTCTTCATTAGGCATTATTTTAATTAAATGTTGTTGATTGATGAAATGGTTACCTTGTTCTTGTATATAATAATTATTTTCCAAAGTATTATTAACTTTGAAAATGTACTCCACAATGCACTTACTTAGCATGTATTTACCCCTTTGATTCAAATGTAAACCATGGTTTGTGAAATGTTTCTTACTTATAAACGAATTAATATCGATAAATTTAACAAGATGAGAATTCCGTTGAACAGCTTGAAATAGCGAACAGTTTATTTCATAAATATATTGGTTCAGAATACTCCGCTGTCCATGCCAGTAAGGCACCGAAACACATACAAGATTAGTTTTCTGTAGGTCCTTAAACACATTTGTCACACTGTCACAATTTATTTTGCGTCCTTTCAGTGCATTATTTGCACCCGCAAATATAACCACGTAGTCTTTTTTATTGAAGTCCTTAGAAATGCATAAATATCCGAAGTCGCATTTTCAAATAAAGCATTAGGTTTAAAAAGACACTGAACTAAAAACTTATCTTCTGTCAGATTTTCACAAGTAATTCCCAAATCACGACCATGACTGTCTGCTAAAATCAACAATCGTGGTTTTTGAGATTTTTGAGATATTTCTTTTGTTACTGAAGGTTTTTCGCTACACCTATCTTGAGTATGTTTTTGGATTGGCTTGGAACACATTTTAAATTCGTTTTCCGGTATATCTTTCGTCCCTTTGTCTTCATTTATTACTTTGTTTTTTAGCACCTTTTTGTTCGGTATCTTTTTGTTTCTTCTTTTCTTACATTTGTGTTTTTTACAGTTTTATTCTTTTTACATAAAGACTGCACCATCCATTCTAAATTTCTAATTCTTGATCCAAAATTTAGTAATTTACTTTGATAAGTAGAAACACGTTTCGGTTTGGAAATTATTTGCGAAGTTGAACATACCTGTTTATTTGTATTTGGAGTTTTGATTGCACGATTCTGCATAGTATCTGTTTTATTGCAAAGATTTAAGTTATCTATTTTGTTGGGTCGCGTAGGCGCAGGCGGCCGAGGTTCATTGAGATTCTAGTTGTGCAAGTGTTAGAGTGTTGTGTTCAATAAACAGTTAACAGTAGAATGGTGTTGTTTTATTCATCAACAAACAAATAAATATAACAAACATTATTATTGTTTATAAACGCTTTTTTATTTTTTTTAAATATTTAAAATAAAACGTAACCTAGATATTAGTACAATTTATTCAACATTGAAAGAAATTCTTGAAAAAACGAAAAAACGTGTATTGATTAGAATAGGTCATCATACGGCACTCGAGAGAATATTTTGTCGGCATAATCTCCTAAAATGGTCTGTATTGCAACGGCGTACTGGTCCCCGATGTCATCAAACACCTCCTTCCAGTTATCATTTAATACTTTGTTCATTTCCGCACCTAACCTTTCGTCTCCGTTGAACAAGTTTTCGAAATTATAAATTACCTTTCCTGGTGTTAATGCAAGGGTACAATTTTTTACTTTTAGGTATTTCTTTCCTTTCTTCTCGGTTGTTTCGGCGTGTAGTGTAAATTTCGCTTTTAGTTTTTCTAGAAATTAATACAATTTATATCAATAGTATCAACAGGTTAGAAGTGTAATACGTACGAAGTTTTACGGTACACTTTCCATCTCCAATGATAGGTAACAGCAATATACGTCCATTAAAACTGTAGTCGGCCTCAAATCGCACTTCTTCATAGTCTATATCGAATTCCATACTGAACTCATTATCTGTAATCTTGGCACTAAAAATTGATATGCAATCATTAATTTAAGTTTCTTTTTGTAATTTCAAATTATCGTACTTGAAATTGCCGATTTTGCCGGTCGACAAATCGTATAGATTGTAGTTTTTATATTTTTGTACCACATTCACTGCTCCTTTGCCTTCTCCAATTGTTATACTAGGAACGTTCAAGGGTTGTATTGTGGGCACTTTCAAACTTGATATTCCTTAAAGCAGTAGGAAAGTATTTTAAAATAATAATAATAATAATAATAATAATAAAAACTTACCGTTCTCTAATTTCAAAAGCGAAGTTTGAACTGCATCTTTCATGCATTCGGAGAATTTAGGATCGTCATGCTTGCATCTTTGATATTCTGGCGCTAAAAAGATTTAAAAAAAAATTCAAGATTAGCTGATACAGCACTTGCGTTTAGTTGTTTGTTTGTTCTGGAAAGCATCGTGCAGAATATATTTTAAATTTTATTGTAAAATTAAAATATCTGAAACAAACTAATCATAAAAAGAGAGGTTAGGTGTTTTTTTTTCTCAAAATAGTTTTGGCCCCTGCCACCATTAATTCATATTATGAGTTTTTCGAAGAATTCTCCTTTTTAAATCATCTTCCTTAGGTATTATTTATAAAACGTTATCAAGTATCTACTTCAAGATAGAATAAATCAACGTGCTCTGCGAGAAACAAGAAGAAACGGGGCAGCTCATCACAAAGTTGTACACCAATATGAAAACAGATGCATCAACAAGGAAGACAAAAAAATACTTTCAAACTCGCCTAACTGCGGTCAAGAATTACTGGCAAGAAATCGAAAAACGAAACCCGCAGATCCAGCAAGAAGCAAGTGCACAACAGAATGTTTTGAGACAATCAAGAATCTAACCATCGACACCACTTCTTGGGGTCCATTCATAGCAGGCATAATCGTCAGGAAATGGATTTTAGGAGCCACCGGCTATATGATCAGTCACTAGAAGACTTCCACCAAGTCCAAAACTACGAGGATTTAATAAAGTTTCCCCAAAAAAGATTCCAATCCCCAGAAACAATGAGATAATCGAAACAAAAGAATTTAGAATCAAGAGCGATCGAAAAAAAAACAAAAACCACGTTGCGTGTACTGCAATTGTCAACACTACACAATCAACCTTTGTAAGAAATTTCTTGTCCTATACAGTGTTCACGATGTTTTTGAGTCGTATATGGCTGTGGGAGAATGACAGTTTGAATATTGTAAACCGGGCTGTTTATCTATTAACTCGACTTGTAAAATCTTATTGACGCTTAATATAGTAGTAAGTACGACAATTTTCAAAAAAAAAGAAAACACTTCCAACCCAACAAAATGAAAGCATAGCCTGTTACGACCCAGAAACATTATGAACAGAGTATACCTCCAAATCAGAGGTAACGCATCGCCCAGGACAGAAACATTTGTATCAAATGTTTAGCGCAGGACAGCAACCAGAGATGCCGCGCCTGGAAAAGCTGCTGCAAGTGTCGCAAGGGACACCACATCCTTCTCCATAGAGATCAACCCAGACAGCAAGCAAATCGACCACGAGAACGCTTATCCCAACAAGTGACCAACAACGTCGCACGACAAGAAGGTAGTGTATTATTGGCTATAGCTTGGCTCTTACGAAATTTTAGACACAGGCCCTCAAACTTCGATTATCATCGAGCAAGCACTTCAACTAGTGGACCTATCAAGAAGCAAGATCAAGACAGAAGTTGGGACTAGGGAATGAGCAATCCAAAACATTCAACATCCAGGTTGAAGCACAATTGGCACCAAGCTCCACCAGTAACTTTATGCTTTTAACAAAACTAACTCCGCATTACCCACGAGCAATATAGATGAATGGAACAATAGCATATTAACCGACTCCACATTTGGAAAATCAGGGCCAATAGACATAAAACTAGGGGCAAAGGACATCAGTACAATCACCCTGGCTGGCATACACAAGAGCAATAATGGGATAAGGTCGAAACACAGAGTTCGGATGGATTTTGTCAGGAGCATCTCAAGAAACAAATACAAACATCCACATTGCCATGGTCACATGTATCAACGAAAATAACCAATTAACAAAGTTCTGGAAACTGGAAGCTGTCTATCAACGACGGGAGTAAACAGAGGACGAAAAGGCATGTGAAGAACTTTACAGCCAAACAACACAAAGAAACCAAAATAGAACATACACGGTACGCCTACTATTCAAAAACACAAGAATGATCCTGGGAACCTCAAAATCCAAAGCCGTAGCAAAAATGCTCCAACAAGAAAAACAAAATTACAAAGGACGAAGAATTGGGTCAACAGTATCATTAGTTCCTAAACGAATATCTAGAGCTTGGATATATGAAACTCATCCCGAGAAAAAAGAAACCAAAGGAGTTACTATATACCTTACCAAGCAGTAATTAAAGCAGACAGCACAACCACTAAACTACGGGTGGTATTCGAAGCGTCTTCTAAGACATTTAATGGCGACAGCCTTAACGATAACATGCATACGAAACTATGTCTACAGCATGAGCTTGCAGATATTCTACTGGACTGGAAAATGCACAAAATAGCATTCTTAGCAGATGTAAAGAAATTATATCGCCAAATACAAGTCCACGAAGAAGTTCAACAGTTCCAGAGAATAATATAGACTAATGGCACAACGGCAGCACCCTACCTCACCATCAAAACGCTTCAACAATTAGCAGCCGATGAACCAGAAACCTTCCCGTCGTTAAAAATTACAAAGAAAAATGTCTACGTCGACTATCTACTGTCAGGAGCCGACATCCTACAAAAGGCCCTTAGCCTCCAAAATTAAATTATAACATTGCTTTGCAAAGGAAGTTTCTCACTGCGGAAATAGTCAAGCAACGATAGAGCAATAGTCGAAAGTCTTCCAGAAGAACTACAACCAGATCACCATGAAATTTTTCGAAGAAAGATTGAAAAGGTCATTGGGTCTCGACTAGACACCGAAAGAAAATATCTTGACCTTCAAACAACACACTAATCATACCGCCATGCTTTCCAAAGGAAATATCAAAACTATACTATCCATTGAGCGTAATACAGGAAAAACTACTCATGTTAGAAGATTTCGAATGGTACGATCAAATACCAACCAAACTATGCGAACAATAGTCCAACTTCCAAAGGCAATTACAACTCGTATCAACAATCAAAATTTCACGATGGATACGACATGGAAAGAAATGTCAGCTACAATTTTATGGGTTTTGTGATGCCACAGAAAAGGCATACGGCGCAGCAGGACACCGGAGAAACCCACGTCAATCTTCTGATTGCCAAATCAAAGGTCGCCCCAGTTAAAACTAGAGCGACATTATCAAGACTAGAGCTTTGCGCGGCAGAGCTTCTGGCCAAACTACTAAAAACCGCACCAGCCTTAGAACTTCAGGCTAAGCGCGTCTATGCGTGAACGGACCCCATGATCATCCTGGGATGCATCAAAGGCGAAATTTCTGAAAATATTCATTTGTGATCTGGAAATTTCTAGTTAAAAGAAACCCTACGTTGGCCTTTCGGAGCTTCTATAAATAATTTCCAATTGTTATCTGGAAATTTTCAGTTATAAATTAGAAATTTTCTCTTCCCATCTGGAAATTTCTAGACTTTTGTAAATAGCTGGACATGACAATTGGAAATTTCCAATATTTTCTAATTAAAAGTTTCCAAATGGCAACGGAAAAGTTCCAGATAGCAATTAAAAGTTGCCAGATAACAATGGCAAATTTCCAGATAACAAGTGAAATTTTCATATGATGAGCAGAGATTTCCAGTTTTGAAAATTTGCAGTTCCAGTTAAGAGGTATCGGAAATATCAAGTTTCTGCAGTGAGTCTTTGACTGTACCGTGGATATGCACTCACCTGCAGCAAACTTCCTACATTTTCAAAAACTGACTTGTACAAATACTGCACTTGATAAATGGGAATTTCCAGATGACAACTAGAAAATTGCAATTGCCATTTGGAAATCTCAGAAAGAAAGAAAATGTAGAAATTCCCAGTTTTCATTTGGAAATATTCAGTTGTCATCTGGGAATTTTCAGTTAACAATCATTTTTCATTGGTCCTTCATGGTTTTGTAGAAATTTCCAAATGGCAACTGCAAATTTGTAAATGATAACTGGAAGAATCCATTTGTTATATGGAAGTTCTAATTGTTATTTGGAAATGCCCCGCTCTTATCTGACAATTTCTAGTTATCTGGAAATTTTCAGTTGCCATTTGGAAACTTCCTATTAGAAAATGTTGGACATTTTTAGTTGTTATTCTCATCTATCATCTGGAGATTTCCAGTTGTTATTTAAAGATTTTTCAATTTTCATCTGGATATTCCCAGTTAAAGAAAGATTTACATCGATTCGGGCTATCGCAGGCGATTTTTAGTTTTTATCTGAAAACTTTTAGTTATCATTCTACCTCCTAGAAAATATTGGAAATTTTCATTTGTCATTTCCAGCTATCTACGAAAGCCCAGAAGGCCAATGTAAAATTTCTGGTAACTGAAAATTTCTAAATGGGAAGAGGACATTTTTAATAAACAAGTAGAATTTCCACATGACGAGCGGAAATTTCCAGTTACCATTTGAAAATTTGCAATTGAAGTTAGGAGATCTCCAGTTTACATATGCCCTTCGGGGCTTTTATAGGTAATTGTTGTATCTGAAAAGTTCTTGTTGATTCCTGAAAATTTTCTGTTATCATTTGGAAACTTTCTACTAGAGAATATAATGAATTTTTAATTGTCATTTCTACATATCTAAGAAAGCCCCGAAAAGTCAATCTAAAATTTTGTTTAACTGGAAATCTCCTAACTGCAACTGCAAATTTTCAAATGATAACTGGAAATCTCCGCTCGTCATATGAAAATTTTACTTGTTATATGGAAATTCCCAGTTAGAAGAAAATTTACATTGACCCTTCGAAGCTTCTGTAAGTAATTTTCAATTGTTATATGGAAATTTCCAGTTAAACAAATTTACATTGGCCCTTCGGGGTTTTCGTAGATAGCTGGAAATGATAAATAGAGATTTCCAATATGCTCTAGTAGGTAGTTTCCAAATGATAACTGAAAGTTTTCAGATAAGAACTGAAAATCACCTTCAAAAGCCCTGAAGAGCCAATTTAAAATAAAAATAAAGTAGTACAACCAAATCAACATATTTAGTCGTGCAGAATTTTTCGATATCTACATACCAAACGCCAAAAACTTTATGATTTATTTCCAAGAACGTACATTACAAACTACCTAAAACCTGCACCTTTATAAAATACGTTAATTCAAAGAATTTTTCGTGTCCGTAGTCTGTAACTATTGCTACGTTAGCTATAGAACGCAAAAGGGTACGCTGCATAATGAGTTGCTGCGTTGCTGCTGCTGATGAATGAGATGTCAGCATTCGGAAATTTACTAAAGTTAAGAAATCTTAAGCACAGTAATAAATCAAACTTGCAAACTTACTTCAGAAAAATTTAAAAATGTTATGTTTATATAACACAAAACTTTTATCCTCTTTTGCTGACGTTACACATTAAAAACAATTTCAACTTGACCGTTTTAAATTATAAATTAACTCATGGAAATTTAACAGCTTTCACCCTGTATATTATTGACGTAGGTTAAGTAAGAATTTTTTTAGGTTGGCTACGTTGCCTTTATTAAAATAATGCTGTAGAATAATAATAATGAATTAGTGAATATAAGAATTCCAAAAAAAATAATAAAAGTTTTTTGGGAGCTGTTTTTCTTTTTAATTAATCCAAAAAATCACTTAAAACGCAGTACTACTTACGAAGTTCTTCCGCGTTAACATTTACTAGTGCAACTACAACAAACAACAAAACATAGTGCGCCATTCTGAAGACTACTGGTAAATACTTTTAACTGCTGCTGGTTTTATAGATTCTGGAAGTTTTCGCGTCCTTATGACACATATTGCATGATTTGCGTCTGTATTTATCTATTTGAAAGCAAAAAGGTAACATTTTGTATGCTATAAATGTTATTAGATGTCAAGTAACTTTGCATAAATGTAATTATTTTTCAAGGTAGACGAGTAAAGGAGTTTTAAGCAGTTAAACTAGATATTCAACAAGATATTGTAGAAATTATTAGAATAAAAAGGGATGCTGAGAGTTTCATATACTATGATGATGATTTTATGTAATCTACTAAACAATTCAATATTTACGTAAACGGTTTTACCCATTTTAAGAATGTTTACATGCATTATTAATACTTAATGTCGAGATATAGATGCCCTTTTATTCATTTTGTGCTACTTTATCCCGATTTTTTTAATACTTTAATTTTTTTTTTTTTGGTAAAGATTCTTGACACAAATATCCCACGATTTTTATGCAATGGGATATTAAGTGCCAAACATTTTTGTTATACAAATATAAATATTAGAAAAACTAAATCAGTACCAAATCTGTTTATATCACGATATTTAGTATTAATAATGCATTTCACGCCATTTTCTTTGTTAGAAGACATACATCAATTTTCCCATAGTTAAAACTTCGATTTTTTGCGCTTTTGAGAAATATTGTATTGACAACAGCGTACAGCTTGAATATTTGTATTTCATCGGTTGGCAATTAAAACATTTCTCAGACTTGAATTTTTTTAAAGTTAATTGTGTTAAGGTTATGTTTCGTGTCATACGCCAGAAATAGTTAAATGTATTTGATTTCATTGCATTTTTAAAGCTATCTATAATAAGAATCTAAAGAGGAATATTTGAAAATGGTAGTAAATTAATAAACATTTTTTGAAAACATAAAATCTTGTAAGTGATCAAATGCCCTTTGCAAATTTAATTATTTGATTTGTTCCCATACTACACAAAGCGCATTAAAAGGGGCCCACTAAGGGACCTTGATAGTGTTGCTGAAAAATGTTCTAGTTGTTCGAAATGTAGTATTTTATTCGTTTTTGCCAAATCTATTAGCAACCATTCTATTTATCTTGAGAAGTGTTCTATAATTTTGTATAATTCGGCTTCTGAAACGTACAGGATGCATTTCTTCCTAACTATTGCTAACTTTTGGAGTAAATTAAAGTAAATTTGTTGCCCAGAATTATTTGCATTTGTTTTATGAGAACCATCTTCAGATTCATTTTTTATATCTTAGACATCACTTAATTTGTCGTATTATTTTCTACGTGTTCACTAAAGTCACTTATCTGAAAAAAGGTAATTCTTAACATAAATATTTAACATAAGAATAATACGTAATATTAACATTGTAAATGAAGGCGCAAATTGTATTTAATTCATCTTTCTAACTTCCAGATGTCTAAAACAAAACAGGAATGGTTAGGTGCTGCTCAACGTAATGAAGATTATGGAATTTTTCTTTGTCTGCATTAGACGATAAACACGCAGTAATACAAGCACCAATTCAACTATAAGTGGACGTTTAGTATAGTTTTGATCACACATATGCAGATTATTGTTTTATTTTTGCTAACGTAGAACGAATCTCAAATGGAGGCGTTATCAGGATTACATCATGTTTTCAAAAATGTAGAAAAGTAAAGTAAACTTACCAGCAAATAATAATTTGCCAGAAACCAACAAATGTCTTTCTTACGTTTTACTGGCTCATCCTGATATTCAATAGAAGAGTTCTAATTAAGAAAGTTCAACTGTATGTTGGCAAAGGCTAAAATAGTCTTCAAAAATGTGTTCGCAATAATAGTAGGAACGTTCACACCACACAGATCTTTGAGTGGAATACTCGCGCAGACCCGAAATGAACGAATTCGGCTAAAGAAGCTATAGTCTCACAGAGGAAGGAAAAGGTGCGTAAAGTCAGGGTTGGAACGATGAATGGAAAGCGCAGGGAGATTGTTGACCTGATGTAGAGGAAGGAAGTGAAAGTGTTGTGCTTGCAAAAGAAATAAGGCAAAAGACCCTGTCCAAGGGTATAAGATCTGGCGTTGAAATTGTTGTTGATAAGAAATTGAAGGAGGAAGTTTGCGATGTAAGCAGGAAAAGTGACAGGATTATGATTTATTAGCGTAAAACTGGATATCGGAGGCAATCTGGTCAAGATTGTATGTGCTTATGCTCCTCAGACTGGATGTAAAGTGGAGGAGAAAAACACGTTTTGGATGGAAATACCACAAAGTGAAAGAGTCATCTTAGCGGGAGATTTAAACGGTCACATCGGGACGGAAAATAGTGAAGAAGACCGAGTGCATGGTGGGTGGAACTTTGGAACATGCACTCTTTGAGCTTGCCATTGGGAAAACGTATTTTCAGAAGAAGGGAGAACGTCTTGTAACGTATAGAAGCGGAAAAATGAAAAGTCAGATCGATTACAAACTATGCCGCAGGAAACATCTGAAGGAATTTAAGAACATTAAAGTTATAAATGGAGAGAGCGTGGCTGCACAGCACAGGCTGGTGGTAGTGGACTGTGAATTTCTTGTGGAAAAAGGAAGGAAGCGTATGAACAGAAAGGATCAGAGGTAAAGTTGCGGAAATTAAGGAAAGAAAGACTGAGAAAGATGTTTCAAGATAGGGTGCCACGAGAACTAAAGTTACCAGAAAATGTGCAAGAATGGTGGAATTTAAATAGTAGTATGATAAGAAAGATCGGTGAAGAAGTGTTTGGAACGAAGTGCAGACTCTTGTAAAACGAAAGAAGAAGGCTAAGAAAATATGGAATTCCACTGGGAGCAGGGTAGACAGAGAATCTTACTCTGGTAGCGAATTAAAACGCAAAAAATGCCCTGGCAAAGGCAAGCGCTGAGGCAGTTCTCTAAGCGTATGAACAGTTAGAATGATAAGCAGTTACTAAAGATAGCTAAAGCCAGAAATAAAGCGTCGAATGAGACAAATAAAAAATGAATCAGGGGCAGTACTGCAGGATCAGGCAAAGATACTAATGAGGTAAAAAGATTACTTTGAGAAGTGATTAAATGAGAAAAACCACAGAGAAAGGAATTAGGATGGCGATGCAAATGAGGGTTTGGTTCAAAAGATAAGTAGGAAAAAGGTGGAATGTGCTTTAAAGAGATGAAAAATGGAAAAGCAGAAGGGCGGGCCTGATACCGGTGGAAGTATGGAAAAGTTTGGGCGAGGGAGGTATTGATGTGTTGTGAGATTTAGTTAAGAAACTATGGCAACAGGAGGTGATACCGGAAGAAGGGATGAAGAGTGTACTGATACCAATATATAAAGCAAAAGGAGGTAAGGAGTACCGTGAGAACTATAGAGGCATAAAGCTATGAACGTCTGGGAAAAAAGGGCAATTTTGGTTCATGTCAAGAAAGAGAGCGACGGATGCGATATTTCTGTTGATGCAGTTGATGGCGAAGTGCAGAGAGATGCAAGTCGAGATGCACATGATTTTTATTGACATTGGGAAGGCATATGATAAAGTACTCAGGCAAGAAGTTTGGAAGTATGTGAAAGAGAAGGAGGTGCTAGAGAAGTACGTGCGGCTGGACAAGAAAATGTATAAGAGGGCGGAAACTCTGTGAAGAATAGTGTCGGCAGGACTGAGGGGTTCCCGGTAGTGGGCCTGCGCCAGGGATTGACACTCAGTGCGTACCTGTTCGATCTAGTGATGAACGTGTTAGTGAAAGATGTGAAGAAGGAAGCACCCTGGAGCATGTGGATAGCATTGTTCTGTGCGAATCTAGCCGAGAGCAACTGGAGGAGAAGTTGAAAAGTAGAGGAAAGCGCTGGAAGAGAGAAGAATGAGGATCAGTAGGTTGAAAACGGGGTATATGACAACAAGAGAGGCAAAAGGCATGTTTATCAAATACTCCAGGGAATAGAGACATATTTGCTTGTAAAAGGTTATGTAGTTCTAATTTTTGGATATGTTGTGTATATTGGTGCCCTTATGAAAAACCGAAGGTTTCGACCTCGTCGTCCCTGTGCGGGCGCCGTGGATCCCCAAAAAACCATCAAAATTCTGGACTTTTTTCAGTTTTTCAATAATACCTTTTTTTACAGCCGTCAAAAAAAGGTTAGATTTAAGCATCGCCAAGGAGACGGGAACCCTATCATTTTTCACATGGGAGCAAAATATATATTTTACGCCCATGTGCGCAAAAAATATGTTTCACGCACATGTGCGAGAAAAGAAAACAAAAGTGACACATTAGATAACTCTGCTTATTTTTGCAAATTAATACTTTATTATTTTACATTTTCATTGCACACTTGTTTAATATAATTTACTTCAAAAATTCACACAATAATGTTTGAAGGTTGTAGAAAAAATGTTGTTTGCATTTCGTGAGGGAAATCAGTGATTTTCTCATGCCCTACAAAAAAAAACACTGATTTCCCGCACTTAATACAAAAATAACTATTTTACCAAAGCATTATAGAGGAACAAGTTTTAATAAAAGTTGTATTTGCTACAACATCAAAGTTTTATTACTATTTAATATTTTTACAAAAAATTGGTATTGCATCATCCAGTGTTTTGCTTTTTTGACAAAGATTCTGTATCTCAGGAACAGTTGATCCCATCGAGATGGAACTCGAACTGTCAGATGTGTTGGGTCAAGAGCTTTCAGAAGATGTTAGCAAGACCGGTCGTCGTTTGTTTAGCAGTATTTTGTATCTTGGGAACGGCTGGTTCTATAGAGGTGGAACTTAGACTGTTTAAGTATAGAGGGGGAAGCTCTTTGAAATGATTGGTATATCAACGCTTGAGGGCGTAGCCTGAGCCATAGCGACGTTCAGATCTTTGAACAGAGTTGATGGAGGACGAAACCCGACATGAGGCTATCGAAGGCGTAGCCCAAGTCATAGTGATATATAGTTCCTTTGTTGGAGGACATAGTGACATTCAGTTCTTCTAATAAAATTGATGAAAGGGGATACGCGGCACTGGTACGTACGAAAAAGTCTGTTCATTTGATTTTAGCATGAGTTTATTGTTACAGACGGCAATTTTTAAACTTTTAACCTTTCGCGTCCACAGAAAACGTTTTGAAGCCTAAAACATGGGGCGGTCGTGTGTTGTTTCTTTTCCAAAAGGGACAAATCGCATCTTTGGAGCGGATTGTCGATCTATTCGAGTTTTCTTCCTTTTGCACCGGAGTCCGAGGCGTCCGAAGGGCGCGCCAAAAACCGATCGTCGTCTGTTTTTATTTCTTTTTCTCTGACGGATTTTCCGTATCTCGGAAAAGGCTGGCGCGATGGAGTTCGGACTTGGATTGATGCGAGTGGCGACGGAACGTCTTTCGGAAGAACTCGGCACCACTGACCGTCTTTTGTTTTTTTTTTGACAGATATCCTGTATCTTAGGAACAGCTGGTCTTATAGGGATAGAAGTTTGATAGTTAGATGTAGTGAGCGGATGGCTTTCAGAAGATGTGAGCGGAACCGATTGTCTAGCACTGTTAGATGTAGTAGGGGAAGCGCGTTTGAACGATCCGTGTATCGGCAGCCTTTTGTTTTTTAACAAATATGCTATATGTCAGGAACGGCTGGTCTTATAGAGATGGGATTTTGATAGGTAGGTGTGATAGGGAGATAGTGTTCTGAAGATGCAAGCGGGACTGAGCATTTTCTGTTTTTTCTGCAGATAGTTCTTACTTCAAGAACGGCGGGTGTTATAAAGAAGGAGAGACTTGGACTGTTAGTTATGATGGGGGAATGGCTTTCAGGAGTTGTGTGAGGAACCGATTGTCTTTTGTTTTTTTCATCACAGGTATAGTACATCTCAGGGAAAGTAGCAGAACCTAACTGTGTTAGGGTTATTAGACTTCTTATGGAGGTTAGTGTTAACAAAGGCGCAGTATAGCACTAGGTCTAGGCGAACGGAGTATATTGTACGGGAATATGAAAATTTCAATGTATAGGATTTGGGAAAGTCCATAATTGAAAAGATCGAGTAAGTCAATTCTTATCAATTAAAACGATTAGAAGTGAATAAAATTCTGTGTTAATTTCCAGAGCTAAGGCTACACCTAACGATCTCAAGTTGGAAGTAGAATTATTGTCACCAGCAACGCGATTCGAAGGCGATTATAGGTTTAATGATTCTGTATTGGTGTTACCTATTGTTGAATATGGAAATTGCACGGTAACAATTCGTGCGTATTTGTTTACTATATAGTATTGTATATGTACTGCTATTTACATAAATTTAATTTTCAGAACAAGTAAAAATAACTATTAATCTGTACGACGAAACTTGTCGAGAAGAAACGGAAAAAGTATTTGAAAGTAAAAAATTTCTGTGAAGCTCATACCGGGTAAAGTCATTTATAACTTTGAAAACCTGTTTAATGGAAATGAAAGGTTGGGTAATGCAATGAACCGATTATTAAACGATAACTGGAAGAAAGATTTCAGCAAGCAATTCGGAACTGCGTTACAGGCCGGTTTTGTAAATTACGCTGGCAAAGTTTTCAGTGAAGTATCGTTTGAAGAGATTTCGTAATGAGTAATGTATGAGTGTAGGAATTTGTAAATCTTATGTTAGTAGAGCTACTGTTAATAAAATCTAATTTGTAAATGTTGAATAAAAATGAAACCATTTGTAGATGTTTAAATTTAACGAGAATGCCGTTGAGGATTAAATCATGCAAAAATCATGATATAAAAAATTTCTTACTTAAATATCGTCAGTTCCATAGCAACTTACTTAATTATTTATCTTTTATGATTATTAATCAGCTAGTAATCACAAATAGTTGTATTTATTAAAATTAAAAATTAACAAATTGCAAGTTCAAGGTGGACGACTAATCAGAGCTCTACCTTGACATACATTAATATAATATAATTCAAAGATGCTGGTCGTATCATATTATTCGTATTCAATAGGGAATGATACGCAAGAATTTTAAATTAAAGAATGTTAGTCGTTTTTATATTATTAAAAATGTGTGGATTACTTAACAAATTTTGAAATAAAGACCGCATATCTCCGATTGACATATTACAGCTACAAACATATGTAATTTAATATGTATGATAATATGACTGTCAAATTAGGTGGTTGCTTTGCGAGAATGCTTTAAACACTCATCACCTTTGCATAAATTTACCATCAGACAAATACGTTTGCTCTCAATAAAGGAAGGTAGGCTGCACTGTAAAAAGAATGTAATTTTATCCTATGCGTGTGTAAATATTTCCTCTTATTAAATGTGTAATTTTATACCAATCTTAAGGAAAATTGAAAGTTACTATACTTATTACAGTAAATTTCCTACTTATGAAGGTACTTTTACAATAGAATGTATTTTGTATCTAATATTTACTGTAATTTCACATTTTCTTGTGCGATTTTACTTAGTCTGACGTACACTTATCATGTAATTTTTAAAAACTAACCTCGTCTGGGTATTTGTCTTATAGTTTTGGTATTTTATTATTATTATTATTCTTATTATTCTTATTCTTATTATTCTTATTATTCTTATTATTCTTATTATTCTTATTATTCTTATTATT
>VTPC01001983.1:445416-625506 GCA_011009095.1 Ignelater luminosus
ATACATTAATATTGTTAGAACCGAACGAAATTTGGAAATCGGTGGAAGTTGAAGTACTTGCAGCACTGTTAGTAACGCATCCACTGTGTATTCGTCAAACAATGATCAAAAATCAGATTCAGGAAATGGTATTTTACATACATGTGATCAAAATGAAACTGGACAAAAAGGAAATACTAAGATGTGTACTTGGAGTTTGTGGAACGATTTTCTAATACCTTGGCATAAAGTTAGTGTCATAGGAAACAGTACTTTAAATAACAGGTTAAGGGATCAAAAAGTTATTGCAGAAGTTGTTCGCAATATACCATCAAAGTATTTAAGACTTATTTCACAAGAAATTTATAGAAAATTCCCAGATACATTTCAAGACAGAGACGACGATGGCATACTTATTGCTGCGGGTATCAAGACATATTCTATAAATTACAAGACAGAATAAAATATTTAAATAGAAGACGATCTGGAAGGTCCGATGATATAAATATCCCCTTAAACAAAAAAAAAAAAAGAAAAGAAATGTTGTCTGCCAAAGCAGGCTGTAGTGCATGGAGTTCACGTCGGAGTTTAAATGACCCAAAAGAGGTAGAGAATGCCCAGTCTTTTTTAAAAACCAAAAGATACGAGGAGTTTTCCGATGGGGACAATATTATAGAAATGTTAGAACTAGCGGATTCTCTACAAAGACAGTTCATAAATCAAGGAGAATCAACAATCAATAATATTCTGAAACACTGGCGTATCCTTCTATCTCAAAGCGAAATTTACTGGCACTTTAATAAACTTTTTAGCAAGAACATCAACAATTTAGGTAATGCCATGTTTAACAAATATGAAGAACTTATGAATTTTGGTTTGGAGAAAAATTATATAACTAACACTTTAAAAGCAGAAAATGAGAAACTTATAACTCCTATCAAGATTTTAACAACTTACTTTTCAGAAAATTTAAATCTTTTTCATATCTGTGCCTCAAGTGAGTTTATTGATATAATGCATTATATGTAAAAAGAATAAATCTTTTTTTATATATTTATTTTTTTCAGGACGATGAAAATTACAGTCTAACCAATGATTCTCCATTGATTATGAAAGTAACAGCAGGTAAATAATATCATATTTCCTAACTACATAGTACGTTAAGATTAAACTAAAATCTATATTTTAGAAGAAACATTTTATGTAATAATGAAGAAAACTAAACTCAATAAAGGGGCAACTAGTTTTAAACGGACCGGGACCTTTCGCCGCGCATCTTTCGCCGCGAGTCATTCGTCGCGGAGACGTTTACCGCAGACCCCGTTTCGCCGCGAGTCATTCACCGCAGGGACAGTTCGCCGCAAATAAGTTCCAACGTATTTACTTTGAAATATTTATCTGAACTAATGTGAAATTATGCTATATTTTTGCTAATTTGTCACATAATGGTAATAACTAATGTGAAATTTATAAAAGTAAGCCGACAGTGTGCTTATTTTTCTTTTGATTGGTAAAGCCCTTGTAAAATTTTTTACCTAAGTAGCAAACAAACTACTGAATTAAAAATGTATTTAAAAGTAAAGTACATTTTTTTAAAATTCTTTCCGTTCTTGGGAACAAATCTTAGAAAGGACGCATAAGTTCTAATAAGTGGACACAATCATATGGCGTATAAACACCTGATATTTCAAATAGCCTTTCTCGTAAAGATTAGTACAAAAATTTATTATACTTTACGTCTCTATTTAACCCATTACGGCCATTAATGCAAAAACGCAACATTAAAGTAATAATTTTTTTATCAAGTACAATAAAACAATATCAGATATATTTAAGTATCTGCTATAAGGTGATGTTTTGTAGTGTGTAAATATATTTTTCTCATTTCAAAAAATTATTATTCTTTTGTTAAAATTTGTATACGAATTTGATCAAATTCGCTATTTAAGAGATGTCTTCCTACAATTTCTCATAACTACATTATAATATTGAAAAACCTAAATATTTTGTAATGTTATATTGACGAGATGTTCTAATAGAAAAAAATTTTAAAAATTTAAAATTAAAAAAATTTTTTTCGTGTAATTTTAGTGTTCAATAATGTTGCGTTATCGCATCAACGCAACGGCGTGATTCATTATCCACTCCACTAGGGTAAATATAATATAGTTAGACCGACAAAGGGGCTGCAAGTTCTGCAGATTTGTTTGGTTTGGCTGTAAATAACAGACTTTTAGCGGAATAATAGGAAGCAAGAAATATTTTAAAATTTGTTAACGTACCTACTACAAATAACACCATAAAGTAATTTAAATTTTAAGGGTTCGAATACGATATAGTGCAAATTTCACAGATGTGGAACGAATGCGACTTGCGTTATACTTTATGACTTCAAGAATGCAATTTTTAAGTTACCGACAAAATGCAATAAAAAAGAATGCCGACAAATTATACAATAAACATACAAATTCCAATAAATAAACGTGACCACACATAATAAAGATGTTGAAAAGCGTTAAAAGTGAATCCGAAACCAGCAGTAAATATTTTACTTATTCAGTTTATTGTCTGATTGATATTGCATAACCGTTGCATTATCTCTCCCAAAATCACATATTTGCAACAGGAACTATATGAGACAACCGCATTCAAAATTGTAGTCTGGAATCTAAAGAAATTATTATTATTTCAAATAGTCATTAACAATAAATTATAGAACATTATTAGCAATATATTAATCGTATATCGTATACCATAGAGAAGAACAACTGTTTTACAAATTAAAATTTATTATAATTAATCTTTGTAAAGATGGTGTCTAATGCAGAGTAAATGCGCAACGGAAATTTTTAAAGCAAAATTGTGCATTAGATACGTATACCACAAAAAATTGAAATATACCGACTGTGTTAGATTTTGTTTTCTAGACGTTTTTAGTAGATATGAATATGTGGTAAATTAAATACCATATTTGCTAAGAAGTTGAAATCGAGTCCGCATCTGCTTCACTGCCCTCAATTAAACATCTTCAAATGGAATTGTCAGTATGCTGTACTTGTGAATGGTTACCGCGGCGAAAAAATCGGCGGCGAAAAGTGTCTGCGGCAAATGTGTCTGCGGCCAAAAGCTCGCGGCGAAAGGTTTGCGGCGAATGAGTCGCGGCGAATCGTCCTAGACCGAGTTTTAAACATGCAATGCAACAAATGTCTGCTTTATATTACAATTTTAATTTAACCTATCCCAGAGGATTGTCACAAACATTGTAACCTTTACAAACCTATTTCCAAAAGATCAACCCGAACGCGAGAAAGAGTAATAATCTTGGTATGTAATATCAGTGGTATATGATATATTAATGACTAACATTGTCAGGTTTTGCAGATACTGTTGTTTGTTTCTGTGTTATATTTTGTTTTTCCTGCTCATGGTTAATTGTGAGGTTTGAAACATTACATTTCAGTTGAAATTTTAATTAGGGATGAGAAAGTCTTTTACATAAGTTACGTTATTGCAACTTGTTTTCTATAATGTTTCTGCTTTATATAAATGTAACGAAATGATCATTTTACGTTTTATAATCTTAATTACTATATACTATAAATCTACAACATTTTTAAGAATTAGTTTTTTATTTTTTTGTTGTATTTCTCATTATAATATTTGTATTTTTTTGTAATATTTAGTTAACTATTAAAATGATGAGGTTTACAGTAAACATGTTTTTATTTGAAATACCTATCCTAAGTATAATATTGCATTTGCATTTCTGGGGTAAAATTACATACTGTAGGGTAATATTTAATGTTTTAAAGATATTATTACATTTCGTGTAGGTAATTATTTTACACCACTGGAGCGATGTAATGGGTAATTTTACTGAGGAAAGAAAAATTACCTACAAAAGGTAATTCAGTTTTACCCTAGAATGTAATTTTACAATTCCTACAGTATTATTACAATTAAAAGTAAAATTACCTTCAAAATAGGTGGAAACAAAGTTGCCTCTTATTGTTAGGGGAAAATTACCCAAGAATTTTTCACAGTGTGCTGTAATGTACTAATGGTTTCAAAATGATTTAGAACACTGGTCAACTACTATGATTCAAAAATGTAAGTATTTTTCCTAGTGTAAATGTGACTTTTTCGGTCAAATAATCCACAGGTAAAGATATTTTAGCCGAAATTAAATGGAGGTATTACAATGGGAATATTAAAGTGTCCTAGGTCATTTTGAAACCAATAGTACGTAAATGCCGCAATTTGCCAATTTCAACCAACGACAGCGTTGGACTCAGTAGTGAGGGAGGCTGCACGGCATACGACAAGGTTAGGACTCAAATCCCACCTCATAATTATTTTTATTTTTTTTTAATTTTTACTTTTACTTACCCCTCATTTTTGTAATAATCAGCTACAATAATAATAATAATAATAATAACAATCTACTTTTATCATAAAAACCTTCAACAACTCTACCAATAAAAAAAAGGTCAAATGTAAATTCATGTACAGAATGGGCCAACGAAAACGAAACAGACAGAATAGTTTTCACGAAAATATTTTTCAAAAAAACGCAAAAAACGTCAATTTGTATTAGGAGGAGGACATTTTTTTGACGTACAATTCGAACATTAAACTTCAACCCTCTAGGGTGGGGTGTCAACCTTTCAATTCTCCATATTGCCCCGTTTGAATTTTTAAATTCGGTTGGTTTGTTTGGAAGATGTAGCATGTGAAATCTAAAACATAGAAGGCTTCATGATTTTCAAATTTTTACATTTCGCATTTGTTCTCATTCAGTATGACAATCTTGTATCCACTCTATACCTTTTGAACTTCAAATTGGGAACAATCAATTTCAAAATGGGAATAATCATTTTTAAATTGGGAATAATCAATTGCAAGTTGAGACCAATCAGCTTTACATCAACTTTATCAACCTATATGTAATTGAGGCATTTTTATTTATTAATTACACTTATTGTTATTATCGTAGTTAAATATGACAGTCCATAGTTATTACAACTGATTGCAGATTGTTTAATCTGATATTGGTCAGTCTCAATTTGAAGTTGATTGGTCTCAACTTGAAATTGATTGTTCCCAATTTGAAAATGATTATTTCCAATTTGAAGTTGAAAAGGTATGTTTATTTTTTACTTTCCTAGTGTGGACGGTAAATGAATTTTCTAGTAATTGTTATTGTTGTAATTCAAGAGAAACTCACATTACGGATTATTCGATTGCTGAAAGAGTTGAATTGATTGTATCTTTTTTTGGAAATAAGAATAACAACAAAAACAAATGCGTGGGTCGTCGAGGGCGTTTGAAATTTTTTTTCGGTTTATTCTTTCTAACGCATTGCGTTTATGGAACCACTGAAAGCGAGCGGAGGTCTGCCTGTGTCAGTTCTAGTATAATATTAAAATATTTCACGCTTCTGTTTGAATCATTGTTGCCAACAATGGCGATTTTCCGCCAAACTGGCGTTTTACGGGATAATCATGGCGCGCAAAAGTTCTTGTTGGCGCTTAAAAATTGTTTAAGTTAAGAACCCTGTTTGACTTTAAAATACAATAACTATTATTACTCTTATTGCATCTCAGCAACACAAATTCTACAGGGAATCTTAATATATGTGCAATTCGAAGTGGTATTCGACGGTGGTGCCTTCTCGTAAAAGAAGTGAGAATGTACGCGGTGTTTAAATGAAAATTTTACCAAGATTTGAATTGGCACTTAATATGGCGCTTTTTGCATCTCAGATGACGCTATTCGGTGCTTTGATGAAACGGAACTGGCGCTTCGATAGGATAAAATATTGGCAACACTGGTTCGGATTTCATTCATTGTGAAGGCGGCGAGGGTCGCGGAGGCGACGGTTTTGCAAAGGGGAAAGAGAGAAGCGTCGCGGAGGTTTGACGTCGGACGAGTAAGAAGTTTTAAAAAACCGACGGCGCGCCTCTGTCTTACCAACAAGCCTTATGGAGGTACACGGAAACGGGCGAACGCTTATAGTGCCCTGGGACATTTTCCGGTTGTGCTTTTTGTGAATTTTTAGTTTTTAGATGGGAACCTTCGTGGCGATAGCGTCTTATTTGTTTGTTTTTGTTTTAAAAGAGAGGCAGAAAGAGAGAGCGAGAGAGAGAGAGAGAAACCATATCTTCCAAATGGGCTGTCGGAACTTCGAATTTTTTTGTTTTCTAATGGCAGACGACGGAAGGTCCGTTAAAACTAGCCGAAGGCTTCCAATTATTTTTAATTTGGCAGATACTCCACGCTTCAGGAACGGTTAGTTCTGTTGAGATGGAACTTTGATTGTTAGTTGTATTGAGGGGGGGGGGGTAGATTGATTTCAGAAAGTGTGAGACCGCCCAACAGTCTTCTGTTTTTGCCAGATATCCTGTATCTTAGGAACGGCTGGTCTTATAGATATAGGACTTTGATAGTTAGGTGTGGTGAGAAAATGGCTTTTAGAAAATGCAAGCGGGACCAATTGTCTTCTGTTTTTTTGTCAGGTACTCGTATCTCAGGAGCAACTGATGCTATAGAGATGAGACTAGGACTGTTAGATATAGTAGGGGAAGCTCGTTCAGACCATCCGTGTATCATCGACAGCTTTTTGTTTTTTAACAAATATCCTGTATGTCAGGAACGGCTGGTCTTATAGAGATGAGATTTTGATAGGTAGATGTGGTGGGGGATAGTTTTCTAAAGATGCGAGCGGGACTGGGCGTTTTTTGTCTTTTCGACCGATATATCTTACTTCGAGAATGGCGGGTACTATAGAGATGAGACTTTGACTGTTAGGTGTGGTAGGGAAATGGTTTTTAGAAGTTGTGCCAGGAAACCAGCCGTCTTTTGTTTTTTCATCACAGGTATAGCACATGTCAGGAAATATGTTAAGAAAACTTATAGACTTCTTATGGAGGTTAGTGCAAACAAATGCGTCTCTGATCGATGGTTACCGCAGGCGATCACACTCGCTTCTATCCCAAGAAAGTCGGAGCGTCGCGTCGTAGGCGCGACGAGGTGACACTGGATGCGGAAATCCGTCTGTGCCAGCTCTAGTTAATCTAGACAACTGAATAAACTATGAAATATATGCTAGTTTGACCTATTGTAATTGATATTTTTATTTTTTTTATTAATGTACACTCATCTCTGTATCTTGAAAGGATTAGTCTTTCAAGAAGAGCGGTGTGTTGCGTATATGTTGCTCACAATAATTACGCAGGGTATGCTGATGTGCCTTCAATAAATATCAAAATGGTCTTATCTATTTTGTTGATTATTCATATTTCTTTTTCTATATACATTTACCTTTGTTCCTTGTTTAAAATTTAAATATAAGTACTAGTAAAAAGAGAGAATGCGCGTATTTTTTAATGCACCAGGAGTATTTATCTACCCGGTTTATACAGTCCACTATTTATACACCTACAACGATTACCTCGCATTTTGATTTTCGGAAGATTGTCGTAAAATTCGCTATAGGAATGTTTAAATAAAACTGGAACTGAAACGAAAAGAAATTTCTTGTCATGCGTAAACGCTAGTGAACAATGTACTACAGCGGCTAATAACGCAGAATAATAAACCAATACACAAAAAAAAGTATTTAATACAGTTTTTACTCCACTCGTCTACCTTGACTAATAATTTTTGTTATTTCTCCTACTTCTTT
The DNA here is from genome assembly GCA_011009095.1 of Ignelater luminosus. Taxonomy (NCBI): domain Eukaryota; kingdom Metazoa; phylum Arthropoda; class Insecta; order Coleoptera; family Elateridae; genus Ignelater; species Ignelater luminosus. The sequence continues at coordinate 453,083 of VTPC01001983.1, forward strand.
TTACTTCTAATGTTACATCTTAAAATAAACAATTTTGTTTAACACATCTCTTCATCAATGAAAAGAAGGAGAAGAAAAATGACGTGGTATCAGACGTAATCGAGAGAGAAAAAAACGTCTAGATTATCTATAAAAATAGGCATTTGGACGTAATTTTAACAGTAGTGAACAAAATGAAGTACGGTATAGTTTTGTTAGCCCTTTTCGCATTATTAATTAGTGCATGTTACGCGGGAAAACTTCGTAAGTATCCGATCGTTTTAATCAATCATTGTTTGTTTTAAAATTCTTTATGTATTCATAATACTCAGATTTTGTTTTTGAAAGTTATTAAAACCAAAGACAAAAAATTACGGTTAAAATATGTTTTTTATTCGTTTTTAGCTTCAGAATACCAGATATGTAAGCGAGACAATCCAAATTATTCGGAATGTATGAAAAATGCCATCCAAGATGCCCTTACAAGATTAGATAATGGTAGGTAAGTTTTTTTTAGGAAAATTTTAATGTAAACTTATTAAAATGATTTTTGTAGGAATACCAACTTTAAATGTGCCGCCACTGCAACCCTTAAACATTCCTAGTATAACAATAGGAGAAGGTAAAGGAGCAGTGAATGTTGTACAGAAATATAAAAATTTCAATTTATACGATGTGGGAAAGTCCATAATTGAAAAGATCGAGTAAGTCAATTCTTATCAATTAAAACGATTAGAAGTGAATAAAATTCTGTGCCAATTCCCAGAGCCAAGGCTACACCTAACGATCTCAAGTTGGAAGTAGAATTACTGTCACCAGAAACGCGATTCGAAGCCGATTACAGTTTTAATGGGCGTGTATTGTTGTTGCCTATTGTTGGAGATGGAAAATGCACGGTGACACTTCGTACGTATTTCTACACTATAGTCTTGTTTGCGTGTTGCTATTTACATAAATTTAATTTTCAGAACAAGTAAAAATAACTATCAATCTGTACGCTGAAACCTTCGAGAAGAAAGAAAAAAAGTATTTGAAAGTGAAAAATGTTACTTTGAAGCTCGTACCGGGTAAAGTCATTTATAACTTTGAAAACCTGTTTAATGGAGATGAAAGGTTGGGTAATGAAATGAACCGATTATTAAATGATAACTGGAAGGATGTGTACGACGATATCGGCGACCAATACGCAGTTGCGTTGCAGACCGTTTTTGCAGATTATGCCGACAAAGTTTTTAGTAAAGTACCGTTTGAAGAGATTTCGTAAATCTATGTAACTTGTAAGAGTGCAAGAATTTGTAAATTTAGGTTAGTAAAGCTACTGTTAATAAAACCCGATTTATAAATGTTGAATAAAAATTAAACCGTTTGTAGATGTTTAAATTTAACCAGAATGCTGTTGAGCATAAAACCATGCAAAAATCATGATATAAAAAATTTCTTACTTAAATATCGTCAGTTCTATAGCAACTTATTTAATTATTTGTTTTTTACGATAATTAATCAGCTTGTAATGACAATTAGTTGCATTTACTGATTGAAATTAACAAATTGCAAGTTCAAGGTGGACGGCTAAACAGAGATTTACCTTGACATACAAGAACCACACTTACTAAATACTTTTTTCTTAATTATTTTTCCATACAGCCGTCAAAAATTTAACTTAATGTTTGATTTCGCGCTTTTTTCCGCTTATTTGTTGTACGAGTAAGTTCGTTAATTAAAGTTATTAAATATAATAACTAATTACCCACTTAGCAAAGAACGTAGAAATAACGTTTTGAAACGTTTCATTTAAGTGATACTGAATAACATTTTTTAATAACGTTGTATCTCTATTGTATATAATGATGTACATTAACGTTAAAAATTTTATATTGTAAATAACGTTAATAAAACATCTTGATTAAGCATCTCTGTAATGTTGTAGCAAATGTTTATTTGAAACGTTTTCTTTAAGTTTGTTAAAGAACGTTTTCTTCAAATACGATTGTATTTTATTTTATAAGCGTCGTTCGTTCATTTTGGGTAATATTCGCGAGCGTTGCTGTATTTGTAGAAGTTCTTCTTTTGTACCTATGCAAGATGAGGTGCAAAAGTGCATTTTTATCGGCATTTTGCTATTAAATATTTGTTGGATAATGTGAATTTCTTGAATTTACATTATTATTTTGTTACTTGAAATAAAAGTAAGTACAATTACAAACCGGTACACTTAACTTCTTTAGTTACAAGACATCATTGTGCTCATGTGTTTTTGTGCATTTATTATCATATGAGTTTGTAACTTGTCCTAGATGGACGATTTTTCAATTTTATGTTTTTCTAGATTAATGTTGGGGATGGTTGTCTATCCGCCATTTGACTAATATATTCAGCAATGAATTGGCCAGTATGTGCTCATGGACAGGTTAAAAACAAAATTTAAAAATAGCCGACACATGTGTGGTAACATGCCTTAGAAGTAAGTACTTAGTTTATGACTGTGTATCTTTTACATTATTAATCTTTCTTCATTTTTAATGTCACTGTGGGAGTGTATGTGTGCATGTCATATATTTTACACAAGAAGTGAATGTTTACTTTTCCCAAAAGTTTTTTTATTTAATTTCACTGAAACTTTTTAAATCTCTAAACCATTTTTAAGGATCCTTTTTTATTTCAGAAGCATTTAGGGCAGATTATCAACGTTGCACAGAAAAAGATTTGAAAACATTATTATGGACTGGTTCCGTTTTGCCAATGTAAGAAAGAAGAAACACTTGATGGGTAAAATAGATACTTGTTTTTAAATTCATTTACAGTACAAGCTCGATAATGTCAACACAAATGTGCCACAGGTCAATTATATTATCGGGGGTGTTCATTTTATTGAAGGTGTATAAAATTTAGTAAAACAACACAGATTATTACTAACATTACATATATATTTAATTTACAAAGAAATAATTTACATAAATTAAATTCTTGTATAATTCTAGACAATTTTTGTTTAAAAGGGTCAATTAATTCTGGTTGAGATGATAATTTTTGTTTACGTTATCCAACCGTTCACAAGCTTGTACTGTATTTACAAGTACTGGGAAATTAATTTAGTCCCACTGTACTTTCTTACAATGTCATTCTGTAGACAATAATATTAGTTTTTACTGTACTTAACAACTCATGTACTTTGAGTATTATGTTGAATATTTATCTAAACTTTTCTTTTCAGGAACACAGGCTAGAAGCATGAAAGAATAAGATATGTCAATGCATATGTATGTTAGATATATTTACAACAATAAATCATTTTCTATAACACTTTTCTTTTTGCAATCCATCTATCAATTTAGTAGTAAGTTAATAGTAATTACATTCTGAAGTATAGAAGACCTTTATTATACCCAAGCTGTACTATTATAATAGTGTGGGGCTATAACAGTCTTCTCAACTGTGGTTTATTTATTCCAATTATTATTTAACAGTTTTTATATTGACAATAAAATAAATCGTTTAATATAAATGCTTGGTTTTAAATATCTGTGAAAAACAGGTAGCCTTCAAAATTGTCATTTTCCAAAACAAATAAATAATGTGAAATGACATTTTGTTTTTATTATTTTATTAATACGTGAGAAAAATCTATTACTGCCTTAGGTGAAGAAAATTAACTTCTCGGATTAAAAACATCATAAATAATGGTACATTCTAAAGCTAGTAAAAAAAATATTTTTATGTAATTAGCGTTTTAAAACACGAGTTATCCCAGTCTTCTATGAATACAAGAGTAATATAGTCTTTGATTTATGGCCTGGGGGCTGTTTCACAAAAATAGTAGTCTATTATTAATAGTGTGTGTTATAGCAACAATCATTAACTTGCAATTAATAATACATTGCTAGGATACACATTATTAAGAATAGTCATAATAGTATTTTGTGAAACGGGGTCAATTCTTGAATGTTCGCTATGATAATGAATTTGTTAACATTATTGGTTGCTTAGCAATGTCACAATTTAGATACATCTGATTGGTCCGATTGTGTGCTTAAATGATTCTAAAGAATTTGTTCTTATAGCGAACATTGAAGAATTGATCCCCAGGCCCCTGGTATTTCCATTTTTAGTTAATTTTAACTGGAAGTTGATTTCTATGGATAAGTTGTATCCATAGAAATAAACTTCTAGCTAAAGTTAACTAAAGATGGAAATACTGAGCCTTAACTGTGGATATAATAATATAGATAATATAATAAGAATGTAAAATAAACGTTGAAAATAATGTGAACAAGTGTGTTAAAATAACGTTCTACTAACATACTATTAACATTAGATGTTGAATGTTTCTAAAATGTTTAAGAAACATTTATACAACATTTGAAAAAATGTTAAATTATCAAATAATTGACATTGTGAAAACATCTATAGTGGGAGCAAAATTTGTTTAATTTGTTGTTCTATATAGCGTTATGTCAACTTTTTTAGAAACGTTTTATGTTGAATGATAACATTAAGTAAATGTTAACATAATGTTCTTTTGCTTAGTGGGTAGTAGTTATTCTAGTGATACTTAATTTAATTAAAGTTTTCCTTCTGTGCCATTGTATTTTACTAAAAGCATTTTAAGAAAAGTATTTTGAAAATATGTATTTTGTATTTAAATACCAAATCAAAAATGTATTTAGTATTTTGTATTTGAAATAGGAAAATTTCAAAGTATTTGGATTTTGTATTTAAATACTATTTTGAAAGTGTTTTGCACATCTCTGCATATTATTCATATTCAGTAGGGAATGATACGCAAGAATTTTAAATTAAAGAATGCTAGTCGTTTTCATATTATTAAAAATGTGTGGATTACCTACCAAATTTTGAAATAAAGACCGCATGTCTGCAGTTGACATATTATAGCTACAAACATAATTTAATAAACGACAATATTAGTTGTCATATTCTGTGAGACTTTTCGAGAATTCTTTAAATACTCACCATCTTTAAATCTACCATTAGGCAAATAGGGAAATGTAGGGCTGGTTGAACGAACTGAGGGAGGCCGCGCGCTATACGGAAAGGCCAAGGTTCAAATCCCGCCGAACACCTCATGATTATTTTTATTTTTTTTAATGTATATTTTACCCCCCCTTTTTGTAATAATCAGCTACAATAATAAACCTTCAATAATTTTACTAATAAAAAAAGGTTAAATATAAATACAATAAACTGACCGGCAAAGAAACCGGCCACCCTGAAATATTTCAAAAAACCACTTTGAAAATTATTAATTTTGATGCCACGGCGGTTGAATGATGTAATTCAAGCTCGAGGAGGACATACACACTACTAATAATCAGGAGGTCCATTATAAACAGCCACATTTATTGTTTTTAATTAAGAAAATATCGTATTTAGACTGTTTGTGTTACTTTCTAAATTAAATTTAATTCTGTATTAATTGATCTCTTTTTTTTAGCTACTCTGTATATCCTGTGTCAACAGTGAATGGTTCTTAAATCAAATAACAATCACTGGTTAAAATAATAGTAATTGTTAAAGTGGTTTTGGTAATATTTCAGAGTGGACGGTTTTTTTGCCGGTCAGTTTATTAAAAGACATAGATGTGGTCTTTCTCTTTTCGCTTCTGTCCGGATCTCATTCTCTCTGTTTTACCAATGGGCCTTATAAGTATGCACGAAAACGGGCGAGCATTTATAGTGTTTCGTTCGAACCCGACAAACGCTATTATGATGAGTGGTACGTTGAAACGTTTTTCGGGTACGTTTTTCGTGAATTTTCGATTTTTAGATGAGAACCTTCGTGGCGATTGCGTCTTAATTGTTTCTTCTTGTTTTGAAAGAGAGGCAGAGAGAGAGAGAGAGAGAGAGAGACCACGTCTTCCGAATGGTTCGTCGTATCAACTTCGGATTTTTTTTTGTTTTCAAATGGCGGACAACGCGAGGTCCTCTCAAACTGCCTGGAGGCCTCCAATTGTCTTTTGCTTTTAATTTGGCGGATACTCCTGAACTCAGGAAAGGCCTATTGAGAAAACTTAGAGTTTTGGCGTGATGGGAAAGTGACTTTGAAACGATCCGTGATATACCGATTTTGTTTGTTTCATGTCAGATGTCTTGTAGCCAGAGGTGGGCAAAGTCGGACCTTCAGCCACCGATGTTGTCGTGTTGCAGGACACATCGGTGGTTGCCGCAGGCAACCTATCTGCTTTTTTTAAAGATGGTTAAAAGTTCGGAGCGCGGAGCGGCTGAGGGAGAGTCTAGCACTCTCGTATGTAATATTAAAAGTCATAGAGGACGTCTTCCTCTTTTCTCGTTTTTGTATGAATTCTTGAAGGTGAAAGAGAGGAGAGTCGTAACGGGCGGGTGGTGTCGCTGGAGATTCGCTATTGGAAGCATCGGAAGTTTTACAATACAGACGGCGCACCTCTCCGTCTTACCAACGGACCTTATGGAGCTGCACGGAAACGGACGAAAGCTTATAATGTTTCGTTCGGATCCGACAACGTGATTGTGGCGAATGGTGCTTTGGGAAGTTTGTAAGTTTCGTTTGATTTGTTTTGTTTAGTTTTGAAACAAAAACAAAGAGAGAGAGAGGGGGGGGGGAGAAAGAGAGAGAAAGAGACTGACAGATCTATATTCTAAATGGGTCATTATATCAACTTCGAATTTTCTCGTTTACTCATGGTAAAGCACGGAAGGCCTTTTCTAAGTACCCAGACGCCTCCGATTGTCTCTTGCTTTTTGATTTGGCGGATACTCAATATCTCAAAAACGGCTTGTCCCATTGAAATGGGACTTTGATTGCTAAGTATAGTGGCGGAATGGATTTTAAGCAATCCGGGCACTACCAATCGGTTTTTGATTTTTTTTTTTGACCGATGCTCTGTATCTTAGAAACGCCTGATTCTATCGAGATGAAAGTTTTCTTGTTAGATGTGTTGGGCGAATGGGTTTTAAGTGGTCTGGACATCTGAGCGTTATTTGTTTTCTTTTTGTAGGTAAAAAGGCTTTCAAGAGATCTAGACACTGACGAGCGTCGTTTGCTTTTTTTGGGTGGTTCTCTGGAGATGGGACTTTGATTGTTAAGTGTGATGGGAAAATAGATTTTAAACGATCCGGGCACCACTGACCGTCTTTTGTTTTTGTGACAGATGTCCTATATCTCAAAAACGGCTGGCCCTTTCGAGATGGGAGGGACTTTGATTGCTACGTATGATGGAGGAATGACTTCTAAGAGATCCGGACACCACCGAGCGTCATTTGTTTGGTTTTATGGTAAATATCCTGTATCTCTGGAACGGCTGGTCCTTTAGAGATGGCTTTTAAATGATCCGGAGACCACCGACCATTTTTTGTTTTTTTTGGCAGATGTCTTGTATCTCAGCAATGGCTGATCCTATCGAGGATTGAACTTTAATTGTTAGCTGTGTTGGAGGAGTGGCTTTCAGAAAATAATGGACAGACCGACATCTTTTGTTTTTTTGTCAGATATCCTATATCTCTGGAATGGCTGGTCTTATAGTGATTGGGATCATCAGTTCTTCTAACAAGGTCAATGGAAGACGAAGCCCCACCTGCGGCCGTAAGTAATTAATTACGATAAAGCAGTTTTATTTATTGTTCTTGCTAGGAAAGAAAACTGATTACCTACTAGTAAAGTAATCGTTTGCTTTTTTGTGTGCAGCTTGTACGACACGAAGGTAGATTTGACATTAAAAATGACTATTCTTCATTGACATTTGGCATCGTTGCATACAGCGCGATTCGACGTCAGAACATGGTCCAGATTGCATGTAATAATTAATAATGCACGCAGGTTTGATGTCAAATGTATGCAACAATGACGAATCTTAATAACCAGCTTTCAGTCAATTTTAACTTAAAACCTGCTTTTGTATCATACGGGCTTAAACATTTTTTTGATATAGAATTGAGCATCTTTAATAATGATGAATGTCAAAATTTGTTATTTTTGCTGACGCAATCAGTATTCAGAAAGACATTTGCTCAGACAGTTGACAGGTTTATTTAATAAATATCTTTTTGCAATACTCCATTTTGATTGTGCATAGACTCCAAAATTCGAATTTTGCTCAGTTACCTTGTATTTGAATATATGACGTAAAACAATCTGTGATCACGTGCTTTGTGCATAATAATGAACGCGTTTGGTAAACCTCAACTGTTGAGTTGCTGACAAAGCAGTCGCTGGAAGTTTTTACTTTGTAAGTGGTTGGCTCAGCGTGCTCAGTCCTCTCAACGTAGTTACCGTTGAAAGTCAATCGTTAAGGTTTGCTGAAAGCGCTTAGTGTCATTCTCTGAACAATAATGACGGCTTATTAAGTTTTATTTCAATGACTATTGGTTTATAACAGTAAACAAAGCTTAAATTCCAAGACTCGATCTCCTGTCCTGTCGATTCTCAGAGCTCGCTGCACAATCCCTATCGAGCCCTATTCCGTTTGGTTCAAATAGGGACGGCGAAGTTAAGCCAGGTCAGCTTACGTAGAACGAGCTAGGTTAGGTTAGATTAAGACAAATTACATCAGGTTAGGTAAAGCAAGGGCTTTTATAAACAGGTTAGATCAGATTAGGTCAGATTAGCTAATGTTAGGGTTAAGTCAGCTTAGAAGATCAGGTCAGCTAAAGCTTACTCAAGTAGGGCAGTTTAGGTTAGGTAAGGGCAGGTTAGGACAGTTCAAGTCAGGTTAGGTCAGGTTGGGCCATCTCATCAAGATAAAAGAGAGAGAGGACTAAAGAACCTATATAAACAACTTTATACCATGGCTTTAAGAACCAGAGATGCAGAACACTTAGCCCTCGGACAAACCTCGCTATGAAGAAATGCTTATGCGGTGCCATAGCGGAAGGAGGCAATGTCATTTGTGGATAGGGGTTTTTAGCGGGCCGCCAACCCCGCACTACCTGGAAACACGGGCTTCCAGGCGTCTGTCGAGCAGATTTTCCCCGACTACACGGCAAAAAAAGGTCAGCTTTGCCGAGGTTATACTAGGTAAGGTCAGGTAAAGGCAAGTTATGTCACGTTCAGTCGGATTAGCTAAGGTTAAATCAGATTAGCTAAGATTAGCGTCCAATATAACGAACGTTCATGGTTTTCAAAACTTTGGCTTTTTGGCAAATTAGGAATATTTGTTTACCGGGCTCAAAGGTGCAATTATCGTCGTTTCAACACCTCTGGTGTGTTTGCTTCCTAAAACGGTCCCGAACTCTCGCACGCTTATGGCGGGTGCCAAGGCTGGTTTTAAAAAGATATCTTGTTTTAGTCGGACTTTTGGACCTTCTATGTCGTGCAAAATGAAAACAATTAACGAATTTGGGTACAGATTATAAAGAAGGGTACGAAGGTAGGTGGTTACGCACGATTTCTGGATTTGTTAAATTTTTTGTTTTTACGTAACTTCAGTTTATAAAATATTTGCGAAAATACGTGACGTTATTTTTTTTATTAATGGAAGGCATGCTTCCCTAGGGAAACCGGCGTTCCTAATCGTGTCCAGAAGATTGCCTTTTGGATCCTTGTTAGGTATTAACTTTAGTAGGGACATGTAAAAAACACTTACCGCGTCGGCATGCTTTTCTAACAGAGTATTGAACGATCAGGTATTGCCACCGTTATAATACTCACCTTCCTCGAAACCGCTGCTTTGTAGAATTGACGTGCAGGAATATGCAGGGGTTCGAGCACACCTAGAAGCTGCCCGGTGATATCTATCTGCCCGGGACCGCTGGAAGACGCAATTGTCAACTAGATCAAGGTAGACTGCACGAGACCAATAATAATTAATACAATTTATATCAACAAAGTTTTATTTTAATCTATTCAGAACAAAAGTAATGTAAAAAAACTCAACTAGTCATACATTTAATAACAAGTAAAACATTTAAAAAAACAGTTACATGTACAAAATTTTCTAAATTGCATTTAATGTCAAGTTAAACAATTTAAATTCAAAATAGTTCGTCGTAAGGTACTTTAGTTAAAAACTTGTTTGCGTAATCCCTAACGATAGTTGCAGTACTGTCTTCTATCGGTTCCTTAACATCTTGATATACAGTTTCCCAATTATCATTCAGTACTTTGTTCATTGCATCACCCAGTTGTGCATCTCCATTGAAAAGATTTTCAAAATTAAACTCCGCCCTTTCAGGTTTGAGTTCCACTTTAACATCTTTTGCTTTCAAATATTTTACGCCCTTTTTCTCGATCACTTCAGCGTACAGGTTCACTTTTGATTTTACATTGACTAAAAACAAAATTATTGAGATTCCAAAATAATTATTATTTGCCAATTTTAAGTAACATACACAATCTTATGACACATTTTCTGTTGCCAACTATTGGAAGCGCTAAAACTCTTCCATCAAAACTGTAATCCGCTTCGGTTCTCGTTTCAGGACAGCTTAGTTCAAAATATAATGTAGAATTTGTCGGTGTTACTTTCGTACTAAAATAAAAATATTTCACTTTTTAGTGTATCGCTATTTGTGCCAATTCAAAACTGTCTTACTCGAGTTGTTCCCCTTCCTAAATTGTACAACTTATAATTTGTATATTTTTGCACCACGTTTACCGCTCCTTTACCTTCTCCAAATGTTACACTAGGAATAATTAAAGGCTGTAGAGGAGGAACATTTAAACTTGGTATTCCTGAAATATATATTTCAGTCGGTGTTTTTAATTGAAAAAAAATAATAATTAAAAACTTACCGCTATCAAACTTTGAAAATGCTTCTTGAAACGCTTCCTTCACACATTCAGAAAGATTGGGATCGTCTCGTTTGCATGTTTTAAAGTCTGGTGCTGAAAAATATAATGATTTTATAGTAAAATTAAATTTTTAAAATTTAAAATCTTAAGAAAAATCTAGATTTATTGATAGGACTACTACCTAACCTAACTTTCGTTAAGCTAATCGTGATTTTTAACAAATCTGAAATTTGTTTTTTTTTTTAATTTTCATTTCTTCACGGTTGCCTGTATTGAAATAAATTCAATTTGATGTACAGTGGACCTAGGGTAAACTTGCGGGTGAACCTCCGATGCGCAGTGGCAAATCCTTCAGAAGGGTGGAGAGAGTTCACTTTTAAGCCGACCTTCCAGGCAGTAACTTGTGTACATTCGAAAAAAAAGTATCACTGCTATTTTTCCTATACCTCACAGTAAGTTTACTATTCATTTCGATTTATCTCTAGTAATTGCTATTATTTCTATTATCAATTATATTTTTAATATTATTGATTTGTTATTATATTTATTATAGTATTGATTATCTATTGAATTAATTTATAAATTCTATTTAAAATTTGGATTTCAGCGTTGAAGTTTCTCGTCTTATTAGTATTGTATCTTTATAAATTACATATTTTGATATTTTCATTTAATTAATTATTAATTAATAAATAAACAATATATACTAGTCATCCAAAAGTTTGTATTAATAAAAGTTTCCAAAATCCATTACGGTTTTTCGTACAAAAGGTCACTACGAGCTCTAGAGTTAAATTTTATTTTAAACTACGATTTCATCCTGTTTATATTTTAGATGCAACTTTTGTCACTTAATGTACAAATGCTCCGACGCGATACGGTGTCTCTCTCGTTCATCTCCTATCTGTGTTCCTCTTCTGCGCAGGGTGACCCGTAAGCTTACGCTAGGTCCACTGTACAATCGATACAACAAGAAGCAGCCAAAATTTCCAAGGGCGAGGGTTCTATGTTTACAATACCAACTAAGAAAAGAAAGAAGGCCCATACTAAAACAAAACTTGATGTCGTTGACCCAGATATTTTGAGAAGATTAATTACTAATTTATACGTTACAGAGAAAAAAGTTCCTACGGTTCGCAACATTTTGAAACAGTTTCAGGAAGCAGTGGATTACACGGGGAATGAAGACAGTTTACGCAAAGAAATTCACAATATAGGATTTCGCTGGCGAAAAACCAAAACAAATAGAAAAATTCTAATGGAAAAACACGAAATTCGACATCAAAGACTGAATTTTTTAAGGAATATGAGGAGATGTAGAGAAGAAGGACGCCCAATCGTATATATGGATGAAACGTACATACATTCATCTCACACATTCTGAATTCTATAAATGCTAAAATAATATATTAAAAAAATTCCAAGTTGCCAAAAAGATATTTTTTCGGTTTAATTTTTTTCAAATGTCATATGTTGCGCAGTTGCGAAATAACCGCAAACGCTTCTCCCGACTCTCGATTCCATATTTACTAATATTGATAAAGTACTATTTTTTATAATTACAAATTCCCTAAAATACCTTCCCCAAATTCGTCATCAGCTCTTGGACTAAGCGCCTTAAAAAAGAGAATGGACAGAGCTAAGTGCCATTTGCGTAGGCAACCCATTCTACAACATCACCATTACTTTCAAGCCAAGGCAGGTTAGTTCCGCTTCATTGAATCTTTACCTAAGCGACACCTGAAATTGTTATTTTCGGTTTTTAAATAAACTTTAGACATGAAAGCTAAATATGTATATGCATGCTTTTCAAGGAATTAATAACACACTTTTCGACGATTAAATAAGAATGTTGTGGTATTGTTTAACAGCAAATGACCCAAAAAGAGAAACGGGCATTTCGTTAATAAGTTTTATTTGTTTACATTTGTAACTTAAAATTAATGCCTTCTTCACTAAAACTTTCTGGAAGTTAATTGACAATAGAATCTAAAGATTAGTGTTAATTAAAAAATTTTCTAATACACACAAACTTTTGGACCAATTTAATAATTTATTATTAAGTCTTAACTGTATTCCTTCCTTGAAAAGGATGCACACAAATGCTTAGCTTTCACATCTAAAGTCTATTTAAAAACCGAAAAAATTATAATCCCCTGGATCGCATAGATAAAGATTCAATGATGCGGAACTAACTGCGATAGGTGCCCTGCAGAAAGCCTGCCTTGGCGTGAAAGTAATGGCGATCTTGTAGAATAGGTTGCCTACACAACTGTAAATACCTTAGAATTGGTTACAGTCCTGTCCATTCTCTTTTTTGGGGCAGTGTACACGTCATTTGTATTATTTTCATTTTTCCGAAACCAGGAAAAAAGTAAAACAGTAAATTCTGCAAACTCCTTTTGATGTGTGAAGCAATTCACCTTGTATACTAAACGTTCGCGAATATCTCCGATTAAATATCTTGGAAAAAGAAGCTAATTCATTGGGAGTGGGGGGCGCCGAAATATGTTTCATCACGCAGGCGCTACAACCCTCAGCTACGGGCCTGTATATCTGTCAAAATTAAATATAAACAAAAAATTATATTTCAAAAAATAATTTTTTTCGTATTGTGCCCCTAATGGCTATCATTGTACTTTTAATTTATATTTAATAAAATATTAAAAAATTAATTCTTCAACAACCGATTATTTTTTTAAATCTTCCCGTTTCACTGGCGGACCCTGTATAAGAGTTTTTTTAATCGAGAAACATCATTAACTAAAAGATGGCGCTAATCGTCGTCACTTTGTATTGAAATGGCGATATAAAGTGTGATCATCAGCTATAACCAACGTTGCCAGAGCAAGCTGTAAATCTCTGAATCTGGAGACTTACAATATTTATTTTGATTATCGTTTCTAACGCTATGCTTTACTGTTGTGGCAATAGTGTGATGATGCTGAGTTTATTAATGCAATCAGAACTTAAATACCTTCATTTGCTTTTAAGTTGTAGGAGAAAGTTTGATTTTTCCAAACTTCGCTAGGCATGATATAATTAAAAAGGCTGTTATTAAATATATTTATTACAAAATCAATAAGATTCTCATATTCCGTTTCATTGTATGCAATGCACAGTTTACTTTGTTTCCTATAACATTTATAGCGTTAAAGACGTGCATTGACCTTAGTTTATTGAATGCCACACCAACGTTTTCCCAAAACTAGTGGAAAGTATATTTCTCCAAATAAATCATTTCTTGATGGTCAATTGATTGGTCCGTGATTTCACAATAACTTGTTTGCAAAGTTATGTCTTAAAAGCGTTCCTTGTCGAGAGATTATTGGGTGTTTATGCTCCATCTAGCGGAAACTAGGCAGTAGTTAGAAGTTTGTTAACTAAAAATCCGAACAGTTAATGGCTGAGCAACTCAACAAAGACGTTAATAAGAAGCATTTTTTGGTTTCTCTTAAAATCATGGCACTCTAAATTATGCAAATTACATTAATATTGTTATATCCTCGTTATTTTGAAAGCTGAGGAGACAGAGAATTCAGCTATGTTAAGTCCTACTATGACTACCATTTTAAAAAATCACTTTTGTTATAACTCTAAAACAGTTAAACAAAACAAAGATTTGAAGTGGTTACTTCGTTCTAGACATCAAACCGTACAAGAAGTTTCAGAATAATTTTTTTCCTTTTTCTAGGCGAAGACACGGCCACTTGACAAAATTTTAGAAAATCGTTTTTCGCCTATAACTCAAGCACAAAAGAATATACTTAAATTTTGATTGCGACAATGAACCCAGCAGGGAAAAGTAGATTAGTCACGTGTACAGAGGTTACTTTTTTTGCACATGTCGAGATACACCCCCAACAGGCTACCTCTGATGCCCAATGCTGGCTTTGCCTTCGTTAACATTCTTAAGAAAGCTAGAAACTAACAAAGATCGAACTACGCCCTCCCACGCTACCTCTGACGACCCAAAGTCTGGCTTCGATGTTCATTAACCTTTATAACAGAGCTAAACACGAACACGGGTTGACTACGCCCTGCAACAATTCACCTCCAGTGACTCATCTTTGGGTTTCACTCTCCAATTAACCTTCCTAGAAAAGCTAAAAACGAACACGGCTCAGACTGCTCCCTCCTACGAGCTAGCTTTGGTGGCCAAAGATCGAACCTCACCGCCCTTGATTAATTTTCTTAACAAAGCTAAATACAATTACGGGTTAAGTAACGCACATATAATATGTTTTGAGAAATCCACATTTTCAAAACATTTTTCGAGTCGGGAATATGTTCAATTTGAAATTGATTATTTTATTTCAAAATCAAACAGGTTTCTTCTTTCTAAAGAAAAGCCTCATCATTTTCCATTTTCCTACAAATTTAATCAAGAATCCTTAATTCAAATAATAAAGAATTTATTCTATTGTCATTTCAAAACACATTTATTACTAATATTGCATTTCATAAGTGAAGGAATGTGCTAAATCACCAACGTTGCAGTTCCGCTAAATCCGTATTAAGTCTGGATAATTGTTCATGTTCAGCATGAAAGTATTTACCATCCATCAAGCCTATAACAAATAATGTTTTTACTCTTAGTATTAACCATTCGTTTTGGTTGGTACTATGTATCAGGTCGCCCACGACTAATTGACTTTAATGAGATGGTGAGTCCGGTATCCTGACTGGTACGATACAATGATCCGGCAGATCTAGTCTTCCGTCTGTCCGGCAATCAGAGATTAACCTGTGCGATGGATTATTTCTCACTCTCACCTACATTTATAAAGGTAGCCCTTCGATCTTTTCTCTTGGAGACTAGTCCGTTATAATCCTGCTAAGGGGAATTAACATCTGTGAACTCAACAGCTACTACATTGACCAAGTGCACTCTGCACATGGTACACCACGGAGAATATGTTCTACACCCGAAGAAGGGGGAAGATGCTAGCTCATGTTCTTTCGACATCAGGTTGCCGCATCATCAGCTAACATTCTTATCATCGAGATATTCTTACCAGGCCTGCGTCCACACTATCAGCGCTAGAGCATTACGGACTACGAATACGTCGTCCACTACAATTGTTAGTCATATCCACCCTGTTAGAGAAAAAGCAGCAAACAAGGTTCAAGACAAGTCATCTTGACTACAGCTTGCAAATCAGCAGTACCGGAGTTACCAGAAGCTTTCAATGTGTACGGTCATTGCAACCAAAGCAAACTATCATACCAGAAGAAAAAAAGTTCCCACCACCAACACAGCATAGATGCGCAAACAGGTGCAGACCAGTCGTCTTTACATCTACAAGATGGATGACACGGCCGCTTGTGGAGTCAACACGATGCAGCAATTTCGTGCGCTGCAAAGTGCTCTTTTGCAGCTGTGTCAAGTGAGGCCAAGGATTTACGCCCCTCTGCCTTGCCGCTGAAGAAATTTCAAACCACCAAGAACCCACGATAACCAACGACCGCTGCAGCAGCCACAACAAACAAAAGCTCCCCAATATTGTTAAATGTCTGGGAATTTTGTAAAAACCACTGAGAATTCAGAGAAAAACTCTGGAAATGTACTTTAAACACTTGAGAACACTAAACAACCAACTGATTCAAAATTACAAATTACGTCATGCCACTCGAAACACAGAGGTATCTGTAGATAATTCATGGCACTACTCTAATTGTAAAAATTATACGTCTGGAGTTTTCCAAACTGTTAAGTTGAAACTTTAGGGTGTAACGTAACCTCGCGTTACAATATACTTGAACAAGAGGAGATTGTGTGCACAATAAAAGTTTACAATTATACTTAAGGACATGTATTAAAATAAAAGTGTATATCCAAAAAGACATAAGGCTATCTCTCTCTTTTCTCACTTCTGCCCGGAACTCCTTCCGAGCGGCGGAGACCTCAAAGGCAGATGCGTCTAAAGTTTTAAAAAAACGTCGACGCGCCTCTTTGTCTTACCAGCTGGTCCTATGAAGCTGCACGGAAACGGGCGAGCGCATATAGTGTTCCGTTTGGATTCGACGAGCTTTTGCTTTTCGTGAGTTTTTTTTTTAAATGGAAAGCTTTATGGCGATTGCGTTTTATTTCTTTCTCTTTGGTTTAAAAGAGAGAGGGAGAAAAAGGGAAAGAGAAAGAGAAACCATATCCCTCAAATGAGTCGACGTATCAACATCGAATTTTTTTGTTTTCTAACGCCGGACGACAAGAGGCACTTTCCAAGTACCCGAAGGCTTACCATCGTCTTTTGCTTTTTGATTTGGCGGATACTCCATACACCAGGAACACCGTCGGCCATCTTTCGTTTTTTCTTTTAACAGACGTACCATATTTCTGGAACGGTTGGTCCTCTGGAGATGGGACTTTAATTGTTAGGTGTGGTAAAAGAAAAGTCTTTAAGTTATCCGGACTCCACCGACCGTCTTTTGTTTTTTTTTTGATAGGTATACCATTTCTCTCAAACGGCTAGCTTTATTGAGATAAGACTTTCATCGGTAGGTATGGTGCGGGAATGACTTTCAACAGATGTGGAACAGACAGATAGTTGTTTGGTTTTTTTGACAGGTATGCTGTCTTTCAGGAACGCTTGGTCCTATCGAGGTGGAACCTTGACGTTTAAGCGTGGTAGGGGCGTGACTAAAACGATCGGTAAAACATCGATTTTATTTTGTTTTCTTGACAGATGTCTTGTAGCCAAAACAAAGGATGGAAGCTGTAAAATCAATGAACAAAGAGGAAGGAGCTTGCAGAAATGCCATCCACATAGCAACCTCACTCAGGAAACCAAAGGCTGACTGGAACCCAGTTCCTTGGTGTACTGAGAACCTGACTATGACAAGAAGAGGAGACCTTTGGACAGCTCTAATGAAAAGCTGGTTTTTTAAACTGGACTCATTAGAAACACAAAAAGGGGAAATGGTGAAATTATCATCATAGGGATCCGCTCTGCGAAGAAAGTAGAAAGTATTATCTATAACAAAGCTTAAATAAAGAGTAAAAAACCAACTTCTCGAAAAATGGAGAAGTTTGCAAGGTTTACAAAACACTGACGAACGATTTTAGGGAATTTAACTGGATATGGTCTATTTAATAGATACTACCGCAGGTTTGCCTTTAGAGAGGTAAAACCAATATGTACGAGGGCTGTTTGACGGAAGCGTGACTTTCCGCTAGATGGCGCTGATATCGGTAAATCGAAAACATTAGCATATACGTCAGTCTTTTAGAGGCTTAACCTCCAAATTTCATGTCAATCTGTGAAATAGTATACATTTGGCAGTCATAGAAATCAATTAAGTTTGTGCTATTTTGTAAATATGGAAAAACGTGAATTTCGTGTTTTAATTAAACATTATTTTTTACGTGGAAAAACAGTGAAAGAAACTGAGGAGAAATTACGGAAATATTACGGTGAATCTGCTACATCGCATGGAATGGTTTCCAAGTGGTTTAATTCATTTAAAACTGGCCGTATGAGCACTGACGATGGTGAACGCTCCGGGCCCTTACAAACGGTCACTACTAAGGAAATCGTTGACAAAATTCATAATATGGTAATGGCTGATCGACGTTTGAAAGTGCGCGAGATAGTTGATGCTGTTGGCATCTCAATCGAACGGGTGCATAATATTTTACACGAACATTTGCATATGAAAAAGGTATCAGCAAGATGGGTGCCGCGATTACTCACAGTGGACCAAATGAGAATTCGTGTTCAACTTTCAAATTAATGTTTGGTCATGTTACAACGTAATCCAGTTGAGTTTTTTCGCCGATATGTGACTGTTGACGAAACCTGGATCCACCACCACACCCCTGAGACAAAGGAACAGTCGAAACAGTGGATTTCACCAGACGAACGTGCTCCAAAGAAGACTAAAATTGGTCACTCGGCTAATAAGGTTATGGCGACTATTTTTTGGGATTCTAAAGGCATAATCCATATTGACTATTTGGAAAGGGGTAAAACAATAACTGGCCAATATTATGCTGATTTATTGACCCGTTTTGATGTTATCTTAAAGAAGAAACGCCCACATTTGGCACGTAAGAAAGTGCTCTTTCATCACGACAACGCCCCATCTCATTCATCCGCAATTGCGACCGCTAAATTGGTACAATTACGCTACGAATTGCTTCCCCATCCACCATACTCACCGGATCTGGCCCCAAGCGACTTTTTTTTATTTCCGAATTTGAAAAAATTTCTCGCAGGAAAAAAATTCACATCAAATGCAGAGGTTATTGCTGCAACGGAGGCCTATTTTGACGAGTTGCCAAAAGAACATTTCTCAGACGGCTTAAAGAAATTGGAAAGTCGTTGGACTAAGTGTGTAGCACTTGAAGGGAACTATGTTGAAAAATAATAAAAAAAATCTAGGCTAAACCTGTTTTTTATTGAAATGTCACACTTCCGTCAAACAGCCCTCGTATGAATAACTGTAAAGAACCGAGAACAGATAGAGCAACAGTAAAAAGTGAACCTTGACAAAATGTGGATATATTTGGTTTTTAAAATGACCGATTCATTTGTCTTGCACTCTTTGACAGAAGGTAAGCCTACTTTGTCACATAATTCTTTTTTTTCAGTCCGTTGTTTCTGAGATACGGGTGTAAGGTTTAATTAAAAAACGAGAGATTTTGAATTAGATTGATTCCCTGTACCTTCCAAACGGTGCACTTTAGGAAGCACTGTTGTCTGGCAACAAAGCTTAGTTTTTGACAAAGAATGCTATGCTAATAATTGAATCTTATTTTTGAAACGATGTATGACGTTACCATATGCCATTGAACTTGAAAATGCTTTGAAGAATCCGATTTTACTAGAAAACGACGCAATCTACGAAAGAAACGCAAGAATATTTCTCAGTGACGTAACAAAAAAAATAGGGGAGAGGGCTAGCCCACCACCAATTCTACGTGTCTGGTAAGGATACCAAATGGAAAACTAAGTAAAATAGTAGACACTCTAAAGTAACAAACATGTGGGGAATCCCATTCCGATATTTCATTTTGTTCTTCAGATATTGAAAAAAAACAAGAAATTTTAAATGGAACTTTGACATCCAGCATTTCAGAAACGGTGCAGTTTAGGAAAAAGCTTTATATGACAGCAAAGGTTTAATTTTTGTGTAGAAATGCACCTGTTAAGTGTTTGCATTAATTTTCAAACCACCCTATATGTTGATATACAGGGAGTTTACCTGTTTTTTTAAATATCTTCATAATAACGTGAGTTATTTAATTTAATTGTTCTACATGGTTATTACTACAAAAGATTAAAAAAACTAATGTTGAGTTTCAACAAATAGGATGGTTTTAATTAAAAAAGAATACAATTTCAAAGTCAAAAAGCCAATGGAAATATTTTATTTTATTATCTTTAGGTACCTTTAGTATATTTCATCTTCTAATTACAGATCAAGTTTCACGAATTTTAATTTATGTAAATTTAATAATTCATTCAGTTATAAAACATAAAAAGAATTCAGGGAACCTGCCTTTAGATACTATGCATCTCTTATCAAGGATGTATGAAGTGGATTCCAAAATACCACGAATTAGTTGAAATTTTGTTATGGAAACAAACCAAGTTAGAAGATTTGATCATTTTCTATGAAATTTTATATTTTCAAGAAATGTTTATAATTTACCACAATTTATTCTGTATTATAAATAATATTAAATACAATGAAATAATTATCGACACAAGTCTGCAAATGTTTTTAATTGATAACCTATCTAAGCTATACAATGTTGTCAATACAACATTTCCCAAAAGTAGAAAAAAATGAAATTTTAGCTTTGGGCAATTTGATGTATGTCTTCTAGTAAAAAGGCGTAAGTCGCATGAAATGCGTCATTAACACTAAATATCAAGATACAAATAGATTTTTATTCATTTACTGTTTGTTTCTTCAAGACTTTTTGGTGTAATTAAAATTTTTGACACTTAGTATCCCATTGGATAAAGCAACAACATGAGATATTTAGTGTCAAAAATCTTTATTAATCAAAATATTACTTCTATATGGCAAAATGCAACTGACAGTAAAAATAAAACTTTTACATGCGGGAAATAAACTGCTTTACAATTTTAAGGCTAACCAGTAGGTACCGGTTAAGTTTCTACCACTTACATAATTGGTTCTAATTAGAAAGAGACAAGAACAAGATTCTAGGTCGATTATGCAATTTGACCTAGACCTTATGACGAACACTTTCTTCAGTTAAAATAACTATTATGTGATATTGCTTTTAGATAAATTTAAATTTAATTTTGATTATCATTATAATAAGACACTTGTGTTTGATTTCAATAATTAATTAGACTTTCAAGGTGTTATCAATTATTTTAAATCTTATATTTGCTTCTGTTTTATATTTTCAGTGGCAAAAATGAAGATGATGTCAGTTGAATTTTAATAAGATTAAGGAAAATCTTAAATATCTACTATTCGGATTTGTATGCACAAAATTAGCTTAAAATCTTTCAACTTGACTTTTCTTCTATTCAGTTAACAAGAAGAATAGTCAGTCGCCTTTCTGTGTATCATAAGGTCTGGCAAAAGAATATCTTACAAGATCTCCATAATCACTATAGGAGTCATTTTCATTTCCCTTGTTATTGCCAAGCAAGTCAGTCTTTGCATCTTACCTAGTTACAAATGATTGGTAGTAATAAAATTCTCTGTGTTTAAGGTTAGGTTTCTGAAGTGTGAAATGTCAATATCTGACATTTTGTATTAGAAATATGAAATTCAACGTCGTTGTTAAACGACATTTTCTATAGTACATAGATCAACGTCTTTAGAACAAGCACGCATTTCAACAAACCTGAATGTGCTTCATTTTCGCAGCATTTTGGCATCGTTGCTGTGTTTAAGGGACGTAGGTGTACCCCGTGTAGCGGTGTTTACTGTTGTTAGAATTATGTTTCCCGCCAGTTGGCTTTGCCTTCTCACCTAATTCACTTGTCATGTCTTGTTGTTATTTTTTGTATAAAGAGAAAATTAGTATTATGATTGTAAAACTTAGAAGAGCACCACGTTCTCTGTATTTAAAATAAATATTCAACGAGCACATAATGCCCGTTATGTGCGAGTCGAATACGACTTTTTATCTACAATCCTAACACTTCTGAGGAAGAACTGGAGGTGGACTCCCCTGAGGGAAGTGATGTCCAAATTCTTGAATATGTAGAAGTCCATGAAAGTAAACAATCTTCACAAAGAGAGTTTTAGACCTGGAATACAAGGATCCTCTGAAGACGATGTCCAAATTTTTTGTCTAACAATAAATAGTTTGAGATTATAACAATTTTCATTTTGTTTAATCTATAAATAGGCAACCAACAAAACACCGCCAGTGAATAAAATCCATAATACACTAGTGTTTTATGAGTATGATTATATCCCTATAGTTACGCGTATAACGACTATATTATTAAAGAGTCGTAGATAAAAGCATTTTATACAGTAAAGTGAGTCACAAATAAACAACGTGATGTCAGGAAAGCTAACAAATTAGATCAACGTGCTAAAGAAAGTTCCAGCTCAATTCCTATAATTTTCACTTCAAGTACGCCCCAGAAAGTAATTATGGATTCTTTGCTCTTTCGCCACTTTAACCATTAAATGTGACTGGAAATGTAAGTCACAATTTCAAATTATGGTTACAGAGATTTCAGAGATATATGAAAGCAGATAACCTCGAAACGGAAACTAAAGAACGTCAAGTGAATATTCTTTTGAATTATATTGGAGATAAGGATTGTCCACGAAAAAAAGTTGTCGATAGAAGATAAAAATATCAAGCAAATAAAGAACAAACACAATTTTATTTTATTATTAGCAAACAAACAAACAAACAAATCCTTAAACAAAAACAGAATATAATAGAAGGAACCAAGTTTGGAAAAAAGCTCTAACTTTTCTTCTGATACCTCGCATCAATGCTTGTACATCGTCACTGGTCACCGTATCACACGTTGCATCCCACATTCGTTTAAAATTTCTTTCGTCTGTCGCGATCCTTCCTGTCTTCTTCAATTTGCGCTTGACAATTGCCCAATATCTTTCAATCGGACGCAATTCCGGACAATTTAGAGGATTGACAGTTTTGGGCGCAACTTGTATATTATTGTTTGAATACCAACCCAGAGTGGTTCTAGCATAATGGGCCGTTGCTAAGTTAGGCCAGAATATCACTGAACCTTTGTGACTTCGGATTAATGGTAAAAGACGTTTTTCCAAGCGCTCTTGTATGCACTTCTCCTGATTAATTGTACCACAAGTAACAAATGTCTTGCATTTCAGGCCGCAAGAGCAAATTGCTTGCCATACAAGAAATTTCTTAGCGAACTTATCTACTTTTTTGGTTTTAAATTTATCACTAACATCACCTCGTTTATATGCAACATAAAGTTGTTGACCCGGTAGCTGTTTAAAATCGGCCTTCACGTATGTTTCATCGTCCATCATAATACAGTCAGTTTTCGTTAAGAAATTCGCATATAAATTACGTGCACGCGTTTTACACAATTGTTCTTTAATAGAATCGCAATTTGGAACTGCAGACACTTTGTAAGATCCTAATCCTTCATTTTGTTTAGTTTTTTGTGCATACGATTTGGATACATCACATTTTCTTACATCACGAAAAGAAAGGCCTGGGTTTTCCTTAAAATCTTTGATAATCCTTTTTGCCTTTGTTTTATCCACTGGACCCAATTTTCTCCCGAACCTTTTTTTCTTGCAACTGACAATGTTAATTTGTAATTCGCCAGAACCTTCTGAACCGTTGATTTTGCAATTCCTAAAGATTTTGCTAACTTTGATTGCGACATATTGTTATTTTGGTTGTAAGAGTACACTATCTTTTTCCGTATTTCAACTTGTCTTGACCACATTTTAATAAATTGTGTTTGTAGAACGATAATTCAACTTTAGAAAAATTTACACTTCATATACAACGCACTGACAAGGCGACAATTGATCATCTTTTGTTTTAACAGAATCTCGCCACAGCAAACTTGACCACTTTTTTCGGAGACAATCCTTACATGCATCACAGTTTTTAATTCATTTATTTAACTAACGCTGAATCAAAATCAGTTAAGACAGTAATTGACAAATTTACTGACCACTTTGCCCCAAAGGAGCACTTAGCCTTGCTTAGACACAATTTTTTCGCACGGAAGCAAAAATCCGACGAACCATTTGAAGATTATATTACTACAATAATCAACTTGGGTTTGCGATGTGATTTGGAAACATTGAGAAAGAAATTGATTGAAGCCAAAATAATTTCGGGCTTAGATTCTATGATGATTAAACAACTCGATTCATGGCCGAGGAGGATAGAACTCTGACACTGAGTTATGTCACAAAATACTTAAAAACTTCCAAGTCTTCGAGGCAGGCAGTAACTCAGATGCAAAAGAATAATCGCACAGATGTTTCTCCAATGAGTGAGGACGTATTGCTGGAAAAGTCTAAAGGTAAAAATTTTCGAATGAAGCAAATTATTAATTGTAGGTTTTGCTCAGAAACGCACAGAATAAATAAGTCTCCAGCATACGGTAGAACATGATTGTTCTGTAATTATTGTAATCAGTTTTCTAAATGCTGTCTCAATAAAATAAAAAATCAAGATTTTTAAATCTAATTCCATGGATAAATGTGTTCCTAAACAAAGGAAAAATATTGGTTTTCAAAAAAATAATGGAAAAGATTCTGTTCATCAATTTAATATAGATTCTAAAGACCATGATGAATACTTTATAGGAACTACTGGGATGGTAAATGGACAACGCGAAATTTTTGTTGTCTATGCAATTAATAATTGGAAAATTAAATTAAAAATCGACAGTGGTGCAAGGTGTAATCGTACAATCATTATAACTGCATTAGACTTACTGACAAATTACTTCGAAAATGTTATAAGAAAATTATTTAATTAAACAAATTAAATGTTCCTGTTGTAGGTAGTGCAATGATCCCTCTTGTAAATAGAAATAATGAAACTAAACTACCAGAGTTTATAGTTGCAAATGTTGAATGTCCACCCATTTTAGGCCTGCAGGCAAGTATAGATTTAAATTTAATTACTTATCACATTAATATAGTAAGTGATTAATAAATACATCGATGCAATAAAGCATGAATTCAAAGATCTGTTTGATGGGAGGCTAGGTTCAATACCTGGTACGGTTTCGATTACTTTATATAGTGATGCTAAACCTGGTGCGCAACCCGCAAGGTGTATTTCATTTGGTCTTATAGATGATGTTAAGGCTGAGTTGGCTCGTATGGTAGCAGATGAGGTTATTGAACCTATCACTAAGCCAACAAAATGGCTGCACAATATTATAATTGTATGCGAACACGCTGCCCCTGCAAAAACGGTACGTAATAAACAAGTGAGATTTAGAGAGCTTGAAGTAAATATTTTTTGCCATGTTTTGCAAAGAGAATTAAGATCAAATCTTCAATTGTTTTTTTCGTACGGCCGCCATCTTGAATTTCTTTAAATCGATCACCCTATATACGACCTCATATTTCAATAGGAATCTTTAAGACGAATTCAATAATATAAGGGTTGCTATACTTATTTTAAAAGGTTTTGGAGATAATCACTATTCTTTTGTCAAGGATTTCTTAAGTTTAAGGACGGATTCGTAATGCAAGCAGATCCCCTCGATTATTTGCAAAATTCGTTGCGAAAACTTCAAAAAAGATTGTTTCATTGCCAAGAAGTTAACAAAGTGCATCTTGAACACTTGTTATAAAATTATATTGTGTTTTTGTTATTATTAATTCGTCACTATTTGTTCTTATTCCATCATAAATTTAGTTTGTTCTGGCGTCGATCTATTATTTTAAATAAGTAGGCTAAGGGCAAAATTTTTACGGTTTTCTTTTACTTTAATTACTTACAAAATAATCGCACATTGTTTTTTTTAGTTCCATTTCTTCTGCTGTTTCACGGGTAACTCTATTTTGATAAAAATTGATAGTGAAATCCTTGACAAAAGAATAGCGATTATCTCCAAAATCTTTCAAGATTGTTGAATTTGTCTTTAAAATCCCTATCGAGATATGGAATCATATACAGGGTGATCCATTGAAAGAAATTCAAGATGACGGCCGTACAAAAAAAATTGAAAATTTGATCTTAATTCTCCTCGAAAAACCTTGACAAACAATGCGCACTTTAAGATGTTTAAATCTCATTTATCTATCTCGTACCTCTTTTGCAGGAGCAGCGTGTTTCCATACTTTTTAATAGTGAAACCCCTGACAAAAGAATAGCGATTATCTTCAAAACCTTTTAAGATAAGTATAGCAACCCTTATATCAATGAATTTGTCTTAAAAGTCGCTATCCAAATATGGGGTCATATACGGGGTATTCTGTTACTTACTGTTTCTGCGGGGGTAGCGTGTATCCATACTTTTTAGCGACCCTGTATAATCAGTCCAGTTACCTACGTTTGATGAACTTAGATCTAGGTTAAAAGATGCAAAATTCTTCGTAGTCTTAGATGCATCGAACGGATTCTACATGCTTAATTTAGATGAAGCTAGTAGTGAATAATTACCTTTTATTACTCCATTTGGAAGATTTGGGTTTAAAAGAATGGCTTTTAGGGTGGTCAGTGCTCTTGAAGAATTTTGCAGAATCTTTTGCCAAATGTTTGAAAATATTGAAGGTACCTGTTCATTTTTAGATGATTTATGTATAGTTGGTTCAATTCTTGAAGAATTATGTGAACGACTGAGAAAAGTTTTGGAAATAGCTAGAGCTAATGGAATTAAATTTAATTTATCTAAATGTCAAGTTTTTACTGGCGAAGTTAAGTGCCTTGGGCACATTTTCAATGTGGAAGGTGTCAAATTAAATAAAAATCTCATTAAGGCAATTACTGATATGGAAGCCCTGCCGATAAAAAAGCTCTACAACGATTTCTTGGCATGACTAATTATGTGTCAAAATTTATCTCAAATTATTCTAAATTATCTGCACCTTTAAGAGAACTTTTAAAAAATGATATTGTTTTTGAGCGGCAAGATTCCCACCAGATTGCATTCGATCAGTTAAAATCATCATTAGTGAATAGCGGTGTATTGAGTTATTTTGACCCGAGAAGTCACGTAGTTCTCCTAGTAGATAGTAGTTCCCTAGGACTCCGAGCTATTATTTTGCAGAATAATAAACCAATTGTATAATTTGAATATAATTTGAACAAGCTTATTGTTCAATTGAGCGTGAAATGCTAGGAATTGTAAATGAGTGCGTCAAGCTAAGACAATTTTTAATAGGTCGTAGGGTAGAGGTTCATAGCGATCACCGTCCCCTGGAGACTTTGTTTAAAAGACCTTTAAATAAAGTTCCGCCTAGACTTTAGAGAATGATGTTAGCAGGACAGGGTTTCGATTTACATGTAGTTTATAAACCAGGGAAAGAATTATTTATTGCGGACGCTTTATCTCGAGCCTTTGTAAATGGGCCAGTTGAGAAAGAATTTTACAATTTAAATGAAGAAGTAATTTGTCAAGCCAATTCGTTGGTAGAAAATTTGCCAATAGCAGATAGGATTTTGGATAAGATTAAAAATGAGATTTGTAAAGACACCGAGTTAATTAAACTTGAAAAATACATTACCGCATGATGGCCAGATAATAAAAGTAAATTAAATCAAATAATTAATCCTTATTGGACTTATAAAGTAGAATTGCACATAATTGATGAAGTTGTTTTTAAAAACACTAGCGTAGTTGTTTCTAAATGATTGCGTAAATCTTTAATCAACATTTTGCACGAGGGTCACGTTGGCTTGCATACAGCCAAACTTCGAGCAAGAAATAAAATTTTTTGCCCCGGTATTGTCAGTGACATAGAAAATGTTACATCTGATTGTTCTGCTTGTCTTTTTTATCAGCCCAGTAACTGTAAAGAACCTTTAAAATGGCATGAGATGAAATTTATTCGAATGGAATAAACAGTATTATCTTGTAATTGTTGATTATTACTCGAAATTTTGTGAAGTTATAAAGCTAGTTAATTTGGAAAGCCAAACATCTGTAAATGCTTGTAAATCAATTTTTACACGACATGGTATTCCTGTTATTGTGGTAACAGATGCTGGCACTCAGTTCTTCTCTGAAAAATTCAAAGATTTTGCCAGTAACTATGAATTTACCCATATAACAGCCAGCGAGAAATGGTCGCAATCCAACGGACAAAGTGAGAGTGCTGTTAAAATCGTAAAAAACATATTTACAAAATGTCAGTTAACAAGAGATGATCCTTGGCTTGGTTTGCTGGAGTATCGCAACACACCAAAAGAGCATATGCATTTTCCAGCACAGCTGTTGTATTCAAGAAGTCTAAGGACAAGAATTCCAATAAGGTCTGAAGATCTTAAACCCAAAGTATATAGACTTCTTGAAAAGTTTGTTCGTTATCAAGATACTGTCAAGAAATACTATGATAAACGAACTAGAGCAGTGCAACCTTTGAGTGAAGGACAAAATATTCGCTTTCAGAAGCATCAATCTGGTCACTGGTACGCAGGAAAAGTCAAAGATAAAGGCCCACAGCCACGTTCGTATCAGGTTAGAGGCTACAAAGGCAATTTATTCACAAGAAATCGAGTGATGATTAATCTATCTCCATGTCAAAGTAGCCCTACCCCGGCTACACCACCAGCCAATTCAACACCTGAAATCCCACAACCAGTTCAGATTCATCAGCAATTAGAAGATTCCACCTTACAGCAGACTGCCGAAGAAAAATCTGTGAAGAATTTGGACAATATGGTCACAAGATTGGAGCGTGTTGTTAGAAACCCGAAAAGACTGATGACTGAAATTAATTGTCTTTAACTTTTTTTTTTATTATTGTAAATTACATAAAGGGGGGGATGTTTACTGTTATTAGAATTATATTTCCCACCAATTGGCTTTGTCTCCTCGCCTAATTCACTTGTCATGTCTTGTTATTTTTTGTATAAAAAGAAAACTAATATTATGATTGTAGAACTTAGAAGAGCAACACGTTCTTTGTATTTAAAATAAATAAATAAAAGCATTTTATACAATAAAGTGAGTTATACATAAACAACAAGCGATGGTATAGTCTCCCGTGAGCAATAGTCCTTGTTGCGTTGCACGCCCCTACGTCGTTCCCGTTAGCTGTATTTTTTCCCATTGATCTTATTCTTTGTTAATTGTAAGGTAAGAAAATAATCTTGGGTGCTCCTAGAACTGTGCATAAATAATCGATTAATCGAAAAATCGAAAGTACAATTATTATTATATAAAACATCGATCAATCACTTATTGCGATTATCTCGAAAATTTTAATTATCTCGATTATCTCGAACATTTCGATTATCTAATTACTTCAACTGTCTCCATTGTTTTGATTATCTCGATTACTTAGATTATCTCAATTGGTTCGATTATCTCGCTTACTTCGATTATCTCGAATATCGATTATCTCGATTATCTCGATTATCTCGAAAGTTTTGATTATCTAGATTACTTCAATTGTCTCGATTGCTTGGATTATTTTGATTATGGCGATGATTTAGATTATCTTGAACAATTCGATTATTTCGATTACTTCAGTTATTCGGATTATTTCAATTATTTTAATCGTCTCGATTACTTTGATTATTTCAAATATTTCAACTATCTCGATGGTGTTGGTTTAATTAAGATTAAATCGATTGTCGGATTATTTGATTTATCAATTATCCAATTATGTGATTATTCAATTTACCAACTAAGGGAATTATTAGAATTCAAGTCGTCGGCATCTGTTAATCGGCCAGTCTATGCCCTAATTAAATAATTGCGGATGTGAGCAATTACTGAAGGAACCGTTGATCAATTATTTGATCCTAGTTTTCGTAATTGTTTAGTTGATTCAGTCGTTTTATTTATTTAAGTGTTGTGTCTTTTCTCACCTAGGACGTTGTAATTGACCACAATCTTTGCTTAATTATATCTCCAGTTGCAGACCTAATTGATAGTTTTTCTCTCCTACACCAAAAAAAGTATTGATTGAACTTACCTAGGATTTAAAGAAGATTAATGCAAAAGTAACTTCAAAATATTTAATTTTATATTTTATTAATTTTAATTTTATTCTCAATCGTGAAAAACAATAATAAACACTGACTACTAGATTAACAATACTTGGCACTAAAGTCGCTTCAAAATAGTTCATCGTACGGTACTTGAGTAAAAATCTTGTTCGCGTAATCCTGAAATACAATCTGTAAAGCTTGATTGAAATCGTCATCCACTTCATCGTATATTTCTTTCCAGTTTTCATTCAGCAGTCTGTTCATTTCCTGGCCTAGTCTCTCATTTCCATTGAAAAGATTTGCAAAATTGTATGTGACTTTTCCAGGTGTTAAGTCAATAGTGAATTCTTTCACTTTCAAGTACTTTTTACCTTCTTTCTCAAAAGTATCACCCTGTATAGACAACTTGGTTTTTAAATCATCTAGAAAATCGAAATGACTCAGTATGTTAAACAGAAAAAAAAGAGAAAATACACACAAAGTATCACAGTACAGTTTCCATCTCCTTCAATAGGAAGCGCCAGAGTAGTACCCTTAACATTATAATGGGCTTCGGTGCGTGTTTCAGGTGTAAACGTTTCTAATCTAAGTCCAAAGGTTGTAGATGTAAAGTTTACACTAAAAACAAAAATCTTTTTAACTTGCTTTTCTTAAACCGAGAAGTAATAATTCTTACTCGATTTCTTTAATTTTCGTTGCTCTTACACCATACAATTTATAGTTCGTGTAAGTTAATACCGTTGGACTTTTACCTTCACCAATTGTTATACGAGGAATACTTAAGGGTTCCAATGGAGGAAGTTTCAAGCTTGGTATACCTAAAATTTTAATTTTCAAAATTGATATCTATAAAAGAATTTAAAGAAAAAACGTTTACCATTATCCAATTTAGGAAATGCATCTTCGATTGCATCTTTTAGACATGCTTTAAAATTTTTTATTTCTCGTTTACATCTCTTGAATTCGGAAGCTGAAATGATTATTACGTAATTAAATCAATGCAGTTAACGCTGTTAATAGTAACATGTCGAAATATAAAAGGATTTTTATTCATTTAGTACTTATTTCGTCAAGATTTTTTTAATATTTATATTTGTGTATTAATAAAAAATTTTGACATTTAATATCCCATGTTGTTGTTTTATCCAATGGGATATTAAGTGTCAAAAATTTTAATTACGCAAATATGAATATTAAAAAAATCGTGACGAAACAAGCACTAAATGAGTACAAATGCATTTATATCTTGATATTTGGTGTTAATGATGCATTTCATGCAACTTAAGCTTCTTTTGTTAGAAGATATAATATACAGCGTTCACGATGTTTCTGGGTCGTATATGGCGGTGGAAGAATGACAGTTTGAGTATTGTAAACCGGGCTGTTTATCTATTAACTTGGCGTATAAAATCTTACACACCCGAATTCATTTGAGTAATAAGTTTGTAGACAAATGTGAGAAAAACATGTATAAATTAATATGCGAACAAATTTTACTATCATTTGGCAACCCTGCCCAGAGGAAACAGAAAATAAAATACGTATTATAGCCTTAATTCTCAATTGTTACAACTGTGTTAATTAAACAAATATACCTACTTTAGTTTTGTAACGCAACAGTCTCATTGAAATTTAAATTAATTAAGATTATTGTTGAGGTTACGCCTACAACTTTATTTGTTTACGTTCTACGACTCTAAATGATGCACCGGATGCACCGTTTCGTTCTTTTATTCCGAGAAACTCTGTTTACTCTATGTATCATGTGATCATTCTCTCCACTCGCAAACGCTCTAGCTCCTAAACAGAAAACCGAACGTACCTTGAATACAGCGCTACCTGAGTGATACTTTGGGAGCAGCTACGTAGCGGCCGCCATGTTTAGGAGCGCTTTTTACATCCGCCACTTTGCTACATTCTCAACGTGATCACTGCTTGCTTGTGGTTAACAAAAAATAAATACCACGTGATCGCGTCCAGGTGCCGCGAATTTTCAATTAAAGAAATGGATCACGATTAGTTTTTATTAAATAATAATGATATATTAAGGATAATTTTACCAAAAAGTATGTTTCGGGAAGAAGTTTTACAAAACTTTTATTTTTAATATTTATAATGTATTAAAAATATTAAAATATCAAAAATTATTATTAAATATTATTCTTAAATGTGTTAAAGTAAATTATTTTTTATTTGCTCATTTTTAACAGATGTTGATATTATATTCAATTGAAATAATAGATTTCGGGATCACTTATAAAGCAGAAATAGTACTATTTTAGTACAAAGCAATGCGTTTGCAAAATCAAAAAGTAAAAATCATTTTTCAACATTAGATATTATAAACTGTTAACAGACACGAAAAGTATATTTACTAGTGTTTTGCTAGGTATAATTTCATTTTAACTGATATTAAATCTTGAATAATTATTTCTTAATTGCTACTGATGTACAATCTACTTCCCAGTTGTTTGCATGGACAAAAGACAATTTAGTAAAGAAAAAAAGAACACCAAAGAACACCCATCGATAGCTATACAGCCTACAAACCAGCAGGAAACCCAACAGCAAATAACGCGGGAAAAATGAAGCAAATGTTATTGGTGAATACTTTGAACTTCTTGTCCTTCATTTAAAAAGTTACTCCAAGGTCATACTTGGCTCAACTCCCGATTCAGTAGACGAATAACGAATGTAGCAGAATCCGCTACCGCTCCATCTGAGCGGCTCCGTAGCTATTTCGTCTCCTGAATGCAACCACAACGTTTATTCCATCGGTTGACAATTAAAAATATTTCCAGATTTGTATTTTTATTTATTTATAATAAAGATTTAAGGATGACTATCTGGAAATTGTAGCAAATTATAAACATTTCTTATAAATATTAAAATTTCATCAAAAGTAATCAAATTTTCTTATTTGGTTTATTTAATACTACAAGGCACAAATCCACAAGACTTTTTTTAAGAGTAAACTCTCAAGTAATTACTTACGCAATTTCCCAGCAACAAACACACAAACAAACAATAATATCACAGCCTGCTTCATTTTGCAGATAAGTTTTACACAACTGTGCAAAAGCTAATGAAGGTATTAACTTTATATACAAACATAGAAAAAGTTTCTTGAGGTCGATGTAGTACGTCAGTTCCTGCAAAAATTAATTGCATAAAATACGAGAATTGAGGATACAGTGTTCATTTACATAAAATGCGACATTAAACAACAGATAAAACCGATTTTCAAGGTGGACGTGCTAAAAACTTTATTTTAATGTGGTCAATATCGTGTGTAACAACAGCATAGTGTTAATAATCATTAATCATTACAACTAACTTAGTAAGTATGTGATAATAAAAGATGTAAATAATTTCTTTAACGAAAATTATTTTATTTAAAATTAAATTTTTATTATCACGAGTTATCTAATAAGGTAGGTATTATTTATTTTATTACTATTATTCATCAGTTTAGTAAGAGAGTAGTTTACCTCTAGTAGGAATACGCTGCATAAATAATGAAAATGGTATCATTGCGATAGTATTGTTTATAATTTAATGTTTATGGCAGGCAAGGTCGGCTTTGGAATTATGATGAATATATAAATGTCTACAACTGGTGATTAACCTTTGTAGACATTCAGATTATTTATTTAAGCAAGAACATCTAAGTGTAACGATTTAACAAAAAAAGTTGCTCTTACATCTTTTTTTAACCTCTTAAATTATTTACATATATGTTTGTATACCATTTTGTCGCGACAAAGTTGTTCGGTCATAACCAATAACGTTATGTCTATTGACGTTATAGGCAATTCAAGCAAAGCGTTATACCTTTCTTGCATGGCAGAATTGCTGAGCTAAATCGAGACAACATACATTTGGTTTTATTTATGTATTTTTACTACTTAGTTCAATTCTCAGGGTAAGTTAAGACGTTGTTTACATAAAGTGAACATTTATTATTGTTAATTTTTTTAGGGCTTCTAGTGCAGCTTAATTGCATTTTATTTTGAGAAATTCTCATAATTTCAATAACAGCTTCTAACCTAATTTGTCTACCCTTAAACCGCCTAAACGTACCTAGAGATTTTCTGGCATTTAAGTTTGTTTGAGACGCTGAGGTCGCATTTAAATAAGTACGTATTTCAAAAAGACTAAGCCCTAATTACACTTACTTTTTTTAGTATTTGGGATGGACTACTCACGCAGGCAATGACGGGCAAAATCAACTGATTCCGAAGCGCACGAAACTTAAATTTTCTCTTTTTCCATATGTTAAGAAAATTGCCTTTTTCGAGAAACGCGAGCAATTTGTTCGACTCTTAGGTAGCTCCACTTCAGAAAACAGCTTGGCAGCCTCATTCATTTTTTGTTCCTCGGTTAATTTTAAAAGAGTTTTGCATCCGTCACCCACCTCTTGCACTACTATCTTCCACGCCTTTTCTTTTGCTGCTCTGATGGTTGTTTTGCCTGTGCGTTTCGTGTACTTGTTCTTTTTTCTTGTGTTGACGTGCTAGGCCTTTGTAACATGTCATTTGCTGTTTGTGCATTTTTTAAATTCAGCTATATCGACGGTCCACCAACGCACAACATTGCGCAGCTGAACTCAAACTTCGGGTTCTCATCAGGCTGTGCTTCATTTTAGAAATTTATCTGTCCGGTTTAGGCCTGTTGGGCTGTTTAGGCCTTTTGCCCTTTTTAGCCCTGTCGGGTTAATCAGGCTATTCGGCCCTGTCGGGTTTGTCAGGCTGTTCAGCCCTGTCGGGCCTACCGAAGCCTTTATTTCTGCACTGAGCCGTAGCGAACCGGGCCGAGATTTTTTTTGAACTGACTCGGATGGGCTATTTTCGTACCGAATCGCACCGAAGAATTGTTTTATTGACTTTGATAGGCGTTATTTTCTACCTGACGAGGACAAGCATTGTTTTTATACTGAACTGAAGAGGGATAGTTTCGTACTTAATTGGATTGAAAACTTTCTCCTACTGAGTCGGACGAGTGTTATTTTTGTACGGACTGGAGCGGACATCAATTTTATACTAAACCGAAGCGAAAGAATTTCTTACTGTACTGCAGAAGCTTGCACGGATCGGGTTTCTTGTTCAGGCCTTTGCGCGAGCCGATTCAAAGCTCGGATTTAGGTTGCACCAGGCCTCAATTTAGAAATCTGTTAGGCTTTCTGGACCTATGTCGACTCAATTGGACCTGTCGAGTAGTTCCATCTTATTCAGCCTGTTGACCCCCTTGTGCTTCCCACTCCTGTCGACTATCTCGGGCCTCCCGGTCCTGTCGAGTCCTTCGGATGTCTCAGGCCGTTTGAGCCTCCCGGGCTTCCCGGGCCTGGCGGAACGTTCAGGCTTTTCGAGGCGATCAAGAAATTGCCGGGTTCTTTTCAGTCCGCGTCAAGTTTACTTCCAGTCGGACCAGGCTAGGCCTGAAAATTTTTGCTCATGCCGGACCCCACTACAGGGTGTCCCGAGAAATCGTGGAGCTACCACAAATTTCTGGGATTAAAACAAGATGATTTAATCCAACATACCTATATCCTAAAAACTACTATGTATAAAATAGAGGATGTCAAAGTTGAATTAAAAATTTTTTCTTTTTTGAATATTTCAAAAATAAAATGGAATATCAGAATGAGATTTTCTACATGCTTGTTACTCTCAATTCTGTGTTTGATATCCTTATCAGAGACAGATAAATAGAAAGAGGGCTAGGTTTTGTGTGTAGTAACGTCCGGGGTTGGCAGCCTGAATGCCACCGCAGTCTGGAAAGCAAGCTGCTGCGTTGCTGGACAATGTCTGAACAATGTCCAGGCAGCGTTTCAACTTGTCGTTCCATCTCAGTTTGAGGGGTGAAAGCGATGCCAAGGTATTTGACGGATAGCGAAAGTTCCGGGTGGACATCGTCGGAAGCAAATCTGAATGTGCCGATATGGCAGAAGGTTCTTTATTTTTGGGTCTCTAGACGTCCAAGTTCGTACGCCAAAATTATTGATTCCTCGGAACGTCACACACGGGGTCGTGTCGTCCCCGAATTGGGAAAGGCACACGACGGGCTCTTCGAAACAGGGAATGCCGTGGCAATAAAATATGAATAAAAAGGGAAGGGGATGGGCTCTTGGTGGTCGCCGGGTTGCGGCCTGAACATAACCCAATGCACTCGCACGCGATGTTGGCGGGCCGACAGATAACTGCTGATTAACTCGACAAAACAGGCGAGAATCTCGGCGGCTCGGAGCTGAAAGAGAAGCCTTTCGTAGCAGACCTTGTCAAAGGTCCTCTCGATGTCTGAGGTGGACGAAGTTCTTGCGAAAGATCGGAAATCTGGAGAGGGAGTGGAACTTTTTAAGATGGGTTTCGGACACGCCGAGAATATGGATGTGGTACATCAGAACCAGATTTTCAAATGGCAGTTGTTTGTTGCGTCAGCCGTCGAGATTAACAGTTCTGAGGCGCACGTGTTGAACTATTGTTAACCTTTAATTGTAGGGGTTATGGGGTGAATTTTCTAGGAGTGGACCAGGTTTCCCGAGTAGGATGCTTTGATCCGGAGGCCAAAGAACTGAGTGATGCGTGAGGTAGAGGGTTTGCCAATGGCGCCGCTTCTGGAGCAACGGGAGAAGAGAGGCGAAGCCTTGCATGTAGCTTGGGATGCGTCCTACGCGAAATAAAAGCGTTTCCCGTGCAGAGAGGGCGTTCATGACGTTGTTCAAAGTAACATAGAGCTCGACGCTAAAGATTTTTGCCGTACCGGTGGCAGACGTATACAGTTCTGATGCAATCAGATCAGGAATTTTCTTTAGTGTGGTGGTCAGGGTTTTGGGAGTTGAGACTACTTGGGCAGTTCTGCCATAAAGCAGGTAGTAACGAAACAGGTGGTGGGGGCGGAGTTGACGGTGCGTCTCTTGGAAGGAGGGCAGTGTTTCTTCAAGTTTGTGATAATCCGGTTTGGAGATAAGTAATGTTTGCGGCTAGGTGCTAGGGCGACTTGAGGTAGATAGGGTGGTTAAGGTAAATGGGGTGGTAGAGGTAAATAGAGGGTAACACTAAGGAAGGAATGATGGATTGGGAGAGGAGTTGGAATTGGGATGACGTGGTGGTGGGTGACGAGATGTCCGTAGGGACGGCGAAAGTTAAGGAGAGGCAAGCGGGGTAGGCGTGGATGCAAAATTTTAATTTTTTAAAAATGAAAGTCATAGTTGGTTTTGACTAGTCTTGCACGGGCTGAGATTTCCAGGTCCGGCCTGGCCCGGCCCGACTGGGTATAAACTTGATGCGGCTCAAGAAAAATCCAAACAGCTCGACAGGCACGAAAGGCCCGAACAAACCGATAGGCTCGAAAGGCCTGGCGGGAACGAACGGCGCAATGCCGTTTTAGGTTTCCAAACTGAGGCCCGACCTAACCTAAACCCGACGAAAAAACAAGTCTCGTCGACGGTGCAGTACAAACACTCCGAAAATCAACATACCTACAATAAATAAAATACCAAATTATTACATCAACACAACAAGGGTTATAAACTACTTTTATTGGAAGCATTGGAAATAGAAAAAATCAAAAAAGATAACAAATACCACTGCCTAAATGATCAACAACAACTGAACTTCACTCCTATATTCCAACAAATCCTTAACTCCAACCATAACAAATAAGTAATATATTTTCACTCGCCCTATATAACAAACATAATCATCTGTTTCTTTAATAGAAATAATACCAACATAAGATTCACATCCAAAAGAAAATAAAAAAAGTCTTTAATGTAAAAGAAAAAGACAATCCATACAAGAAAATTAATCAAATAAAACAGTATCCTTCAAATAATAAATTAATTAATAATCAAATAGGTAATTTCACAAATTATATGTTGTATAATACCATTAATTTAACATAACCTAAATAATTTTTTACAGATAAATATATGTAATTATAATTTAAGATAGCTATAAATAATGAAATCTACTTCAACCCTAACAATAAATTTGACAATTGTAAGTATCTAAATAAATAACAACTCTACAAATACTCATAATAACAAACATCCTAAGATTACATCTAGTTTACATATAAGTCATACCTTACATAATATAATGTATAACAATTTTTACTCATTATACTATAATTAACTTTAACACTATATTCCTTTGTAATCACATAACCTAATTTATAATATACACTATTTTATATATTTATACACATAATTTTATATTTACATTATTTTTATTACTGTTACAATTATAATTTTATTTTATAAATGTTTATATATATTGTAGTTCACCTGAGGATGATGTTCTTGCATCGAAACCGGTCGTGAAATAAAAATTAAAAACACCTTAAGGAAGTACCATTTTTTCAATTAACTGCCCACTTCGGTTCAGTATGAAGATAATGGTTGTGCAGGTGAGTACAAGAATTACTCCTGTCCGAGCCGGTACAAAAAAGAGCGCGGGCTTATGCAGTACGAAGATTCTCCGCTGTTCGATAGGTAGGGGCAAGCGGCCCAAACAGGGCGAAAACAAAAAATAGATGGTATTCTACAGAACAAGTTCTGTGTATATTTTAAACATTTTATTATCTTTAACGGCGATTAAACGAAACAATAAACAACAGAAAATTAAAATCACACTGATAGGTTATTCTTATTATTGCAAACATTATTTGAACCTTTCATTGTTTCTTAAGCACAGTTCACATTTTTTTCTGATACTTTTTACAGCTGTCAATATTATAACTTCGTAAGACTTACTTTGTGTTAGTATTTTTGGAGATTAGTGCAGCAGTGATTGTGTAGATATATAAAATAAATTTATTTGAAAAGAAATAGTAACAAAAATTTCAAAACAATTCATCGTAAGATACTTTACTGAAAACTTGATTAGCGTAATCTGCAGCAACTATTTTAATAGCTTCTGTTAGTGGTTCTTCAACATCTTGATATAGAA
Organism: Ignelater luminosus; assembly: GCA_011009095.1. Classification (NCBI taxonomy): domain Eukaryota; kingdom Metazoa; phylum Arthropoda; class Insecta; order Coleoptera; family Elateridae; genus Ignelater; species Ignelater luminosus. The sequence continues at coordinate 491,837 of VTPC01001983.1, forward strand.
CTTCCCAGTTTTCATTCAATAGTTTATTCATTGTGTCACCCAGTTCTGCGTTTCCATTGAAAAGATTTTCATAATTCAAAACCATTTTTCCAGGTGTTACTTTCAGTTTTATTTCTTTTACTCTTAGATATTTGTGGCCTTTTTTGTCAAACGTCTCGAACTCTATTTCCCCTTTTACAACTGTATTTACCAGAAATTGAAATTATTAAGAAACCAAGAAAAGCCTTTTTTAATTGAAGCAACTTACATAGTTTAATAACACATTTTCCGTTTCCAACTACAGGTAGCGATAAGATTTTTCCATCTAAGCTATAATCTGCTTCAGCTCGCACTTCAGAATACGAGATTTCGGTCTCCAACTTAAGAGCTGTCGGAGTAAGCTTTGCACTAGAATTAAGCACCTTTTTAGTAGTTTGTGATTAGCTAATTAGTTTCTTACTTAAGTTTTAAATTTTCCTCGTCCTACATTGTAAAGTCGATAATTTGTGTAATACTGTTTTACATTCACTGCCCCTTTACCTTCTCCAATAGTTAAACTAGGCACGGTTAAAGGCTGTAACAGGGGAACGTTTAAACTTGGTATTCCTAAAATTAATTTGAGTTAGTATTTCAATATTACTATATTTGCTAGGAACTTACCATTCTCTAACCTTATAGCTGCATCCTGGATCGCAGTTTCCAGACACTTGCAGAAATTGGGATCATCTCGGTTGCATGTTTTGTAATCAGGCGCTAAAATTATTTTATGATTGTTGAGAAAATTTTTTATAAAAATACAGAGATTAAAAAGTTACAATTACGGAAATTAAAAATAACTTACGCAACTTCCCAGCTTTAGACAATAAACCAAAAATCAGAAATAGTATCGTTGGGTTCATTTTGTAAATTAATTTAAACCTTATACGGAAACGAGTAGGTATTTGTAATCTGATGGACTAGTACAAAAAGTCAAAAACGAGTTTAATTAACATAACTGAGCTTTTTCTGTGTTAGTTTTGTACAATTATCTAAACAAAAAGATGCGCTGGTAAGAAAAAACCGTCAAGGTAGACAAGTGGTTTTAATACTACGTACTAACTTTTGATATAATCAGTGCAACAGTTTATGTTTTAAATAGAACTATAACTAAACCACGTAGTTTCTTAGCACTAGTGCATAAAAGAATGTTATATGATAACTGAAATAACGATTTGTAGAAAAGATTATCTCAATTACAAAACATTAATAAATTAAGGATACCTAAAATATGACTGCATTGCGTTCAACGCAATAAGTATTGGTAATTTAGTAAGAAGCAGTTTGTTCAAATAATCAATCGTTTTACGTTTGTTAAGTAACTTCGATGAGTTTTTTATTCCTGTTGAACTTTCAATTAAATTAAATTAGAAGGAGTTCCTAAATCACTCAACTATTATCCATTGTGTTAAAATAAACTTTTTGCTATTTTTTCCTAAATTTTTGCAGTACATTAGCACAGCACACCAGCACCAAATCAAATATTTATTTTTTTGTTTCTAAATAACTACCAGGCAACCAACATGAATCTATGTTTAATTTACCAATTAAAGACTTTCTAAAAATTTATTTTTATTCACAATTTACTAAGTTAGGCATCAACTATGATAATGATTATGTAATGCACTGAGGTCACACAATAAAACAAAACAATAAACTGAACTAATTGTAACACTTAAATGAGATCCAACAGGTCGAAACGACACGAACAGCTCGACAAACCCTTATGGCCCGACAGACCCGAGAGGTCTGACATCCAAACGGCCCCACAGACCCAAAGGTCTGAGAAGTACAAAAAGCCCAACAAGCTCCAGTGCCCCGACTGGCCCGGAAGAACCAACAGCCCCAACAGCCCGAGAGACCCTACAAGACGGAACGGCCCGATTAGCCAGATGTAAGCCTGTAAAGCCTGAGAAATCTTTAAACTGAGGCCCGGATCAACGTATACCCAAGCTTCGTCCCGGGCGGCGTAAAGACACGACTAAAAAACCCAATCCATGCAGGCCTCTAACTTACAGATCATGTCATTAAATGTCTGAATATTCTGACAAAAACGCTAAGAAAACTCAGGAAATCCACCCTAAACACTCGTAAACACTAAATAACCAACAGATTATAGTTCGAAATAACAAATTTTGTCATAGCATTTGAGACGCAGAAGAATCTTTAGATAATCCGTGGGGCTACGCTGATTGTACAAAAATTAGTTTAGAATATGGAAACTTGTTAAGTTGCAAATCGGAATTATAGACTTACAGATCGTAATGCCTTCAAATGTCTAAATATTCTGAGAAAAATGTTAAAAATTCTGCAAGAAACGCTGGAAATTGTCTCTAAACACTCGTAGACACTAAATAACCAACAGATGATTAGTTTCGTCGTGCCATTCGAGACGCAGAAGAATCTTGAGATCTCCGGTGACATGACAGTAGAGTCCTGCACAGACCGAAATTTCCAGGCCTGACCCGACTCGCGACAAACTTGACACGGCCCAAGAAAAACCCGATAACTTCTTGAACGATCCGACAGACCTGACAAAGAAACCCGAAAGGCCGAAAAGTCTAAAAGGTCCGACAGATCTTTATGATCTAACAGGCTCGGAAGGTCTGACAGACCCGAGAAATCCAAACGACCCCATAGACTCGAGAAGTCCAGAAGGCCCGAGGGCTCCAGTTCTGTACTTCTGGATATCGAAGAAGGATTCGAGTACGGCATTGATCGATCGGGCTTGACAAAAGCATCACAACGCCACAGACTTTAGGTAGTGAAAGTAAGCGCTTTAGAAGTTATGGCCGATTTTATGCAACGCCGGTTCCAACCATAGACTTGTATCGAAAATGCATTGCGGGACCAGTGCTTTCAAACTTCCACCTAATCGAATCTAGCCTAATCTAATTTTCTTTTAAGAGTGGTCGGAGAAAATTTGCTTTACCGACACCTAACAGCCCATGCTGCTACGTAGTGCGAGGTTGGTAAACCCGCTAAAAATCCCTATCCACTTGAACGTTAATATCCTCTGTCATGGAATTGCGTTAGCATTTCTTCATGACGGGGCTTATCCGGGAAGCGTAATGTGATGTTCTGCCTTAGATGTTAGCAAACTTTCCGGCATTTATAGTCTTCCTTGTGATATTTCTCTTATCTCTGGCTTTGCTGCTCTATTTCCTTTTTTTATTTTGTTTGCATCACTTTCTTAATATAGGATGCTATTTTTTCCCATTTTTGTTTTGTTTCCAACATATGTCCTATAATGTTTCGGGGGTCAAAATTATCCTCAAATTTATTTCTAATTGAGTCCTTTCCCTTCCCCATCTATTGCATTGAAAGATTGTATGCTCAGCATTATCTATCAAGCAATATCTGTATCAGCTCTTTTGAACATTTTCAGGCTGTTTTGGAAACATCCATGGTCTGTGAAAGCTTGTGTTAGATGGTAATTTACCTCGTCCCAGTTTCTATTATTCTATACCCTTATATCTGGGATTGATGTCTTCGTCCATTGCGACGTAGTTTGGTTTTCTCCCCACCTTTTTTGCCAATTTTTCATTGCCTCTTATTTGATCTCTTTTTTCGTAGTATCTCTAGTTCTGCTGTATATTTTATACATTTTATCAATTTTTATGATTTTTTTGTGGCGTACTCATGTCCCTCACTTATGCCGACAAGTTCGACCATTTTGAATGTTCAGTTAATTTTTGACAGTTATTTTGCTTGGACGTGTTTTGGCTCGTCTTCGATTTTTGCCTATTCCAAAAAATGGATCAAAGAATCTGTATCAAATTTTGTGTGAAAAACAAAATTAAGTGCGCGGACGCATTCCGATTGTTGACTGTGGCATATGGTAAAGCTACCTGGGACCGAAGCAACGTTTATCGGTGGTGCAAAATGTTCTCAGAGGGCCGAGAAGATGTGAACGACGAAGAGCGTGCCGGACGCCCGAGCACGTCAACAACAGACGAAAACATTGATGAAGTGAAGAAAATAGTATTGGCCAATCGTCTAATCACCGTTAGAGAAGTTGCTGAGGACCTAAACATATCGATTGGCTCGTGCCATTCGATTTTTACCAATGGACTGTTGGACTCTGTCCGCGACGACCCAAATTTGCTCCAGAGGGTCATAAATGGTGACGAATCATGGGTTTATGGTTATGACGTGGAAACCAAAGCTCAATCATCCTAATGGAAGCTGCCGCACGAGCCAAGACCAAAAAAAGCGCGCCACGTTCGGTCTAATGTGAAGGTTTTGCTTACAGTTTTCTTCTATTGCAGGGGCGTGGTGCATCATGAGTTCTTGCCACAGGGTAGAACGGTCAATAAGGAATATTACCTGCAAGTTATGCGCAATTTGCGCGAAGCAATCCGCCAGAAACGCCCGGATTTGTGGAAGAACAAAAATTGGCTTTTGCACTATGATAACGCCCCTGCTCACACATCGTTGCTTGTGCGCGAATTTTTGTCCAAAAACAACACACTAATGATGCCGCAGCCACCGTATTTCCCAGACCTGGCCCCCTGTGACTTTTTCTTGTTCCCGAAACTGAAGAGGCCCATGAAAGGACAAGATCACAAAAATGATTTTTTGAAGTGCTTCGAGGATTGGAAAAAACGTTGGCACAAGTGTATAATATCTGATGGGGATTACTTTGATGGGGACAAAATAGATATTCATGAATAAATAAATAATTTTTAAAAAAACACAAAATTTGCGATACTTTTTGAACAGACCTCGTATACGCTGCACACTCTCAGCGATATTCTTCTTTGGACTTTCATTAGAATCTTTCTATATTCTCCCTTTTTTAATACTTCTTTCCGCGCTGGCGACGCACATAATAGTATGGAAGTCCCCACCGAGGTCAAAACTTTTCTTTTTCCTGCACTTGGCCCTCCGATATTTGCCATGAACCTGGTAAGCAAATTAATAACGGTTTCGAATTTTTTTACAATTGTTTTAACGTGCTCCGTCATTCTATTATTATGGTCGAGATCGATACCGAAGAATTTTAGCATTTTCGCATTTTGCATTTGCATGTTTCCCATTTCTATGTTGATATTCATTAGCTTTCTTCTGGCTGCAAGTAATACCATTTCGGTTTTCTCTTCGGCTACCATCAATTTTATTTCCTTTAGGACTCTTTTTATTTTTTCCATTCCATATTTTATGTGTTCTTGCAGTGCTTCTGCTGTTTTTGTTACTGCTACTATAGCGGCATTGTCCGCGTATCCTAATACGTTATACCTTCTGGCATTTCTAGTCTTATAATCTCGTAATATATGTTGCGCCTATTACGGAACCTTGTGGGATGCCGCAGGTTATTTGCATTTCTGTTTTCTCTCCTATTTGTAGTACTTTATTTTTTAAATAGTTCATAACGATTGTTGTGTCCATTTTTCTTCTTTCCATCCAATCTATTATTTCCTTCCAAGGAACCGTATTGAATGCATTTTAAATGTCTGAAGTGACTAACGCACAATATTTCCACTATTTGCTTTTTTTGCAATTTCCATCACCTATTTTAATGCATCTGTCGTGGAGTGTCCTTTCCGAAAACCATATTGGTGTTCTGCCAAGCCTCCTTTATCTATATTTTCTTTCAGTCTTTGATTTATAAATCCTTTGAGGATTTTTCCGATTGTGTTTAATAAGCACAGAGGTTTATATGTTACTTGTGCAGTTTCATTTTTTTTTTGGTTTCTCCAATAGAACCAACTTTGCTGTTTTCCAGCATTTGGGAAACCTTTCTTCCATTAGCAGGTCAATTAGTAACTGCAATATTAATTGCGGTTTCTTCTGGATTGCTCTTTTTATTACTTCGGGCGTTATGCAATCTGGTCCTGCTGCCTTTTTGTTTTTCATCCTGGCCGCTTCTGTTTTTAATTCTTCCTCCAAGAAAGGTACTACATTATTGTACAACTTATGGTATTTGCCACTCCTCTATCTTCCTTAGAGGGAATAGATCTTCGGCCACTTTCAACTCTTCTTCCTCTTTGAGAACTAGTGGTAATAGTATCTTAAGCTTTTTACACGTAATTTTACGTATATGCGTCTCCCCAAACCTCTTTATTTAGTTCCTTACAAGCCTAACCTAACCTAACCTAACCTAATCTAACCTAACCTAACCTAACTCTTGAACCGTTTGTTTCCGCCACCTAGACTCGGTGGCGTTGTGATACTCTCAGCACTGATCGAATGATACCTCACTCAAATCTCTCCTCGATATCCGGAAGTATGGAACTTTAGCCACTGGAGGTCCGAATGGTACGACAAGTCAAAGAAGCCCTACAGGTCCGAACGGTCCAAAGGAACCCAACTGCGCAAGAGACCCTTATGGCCCGACAGACCTAAGAAATCCAAACGGCCCGATAGACCCGAAAGGTCAAAAAGTCCAAAAGGCTCAAGAGGCTGACGACCCGAGAGGATCTAACTGTCCGACAGGACCGAGAGAAACCTGAAGGGCCAAGAAGTCATGAAGCTTGACAAGTCCGACATACCGTAGGGTAGGTGGGAGCAAAGACACGAATGGGGCAAACATAAGCAGTTGATTTTATAAAAGAGGGTATAAGGTTATGAAAGTGGCAGAAAGAGAGCAGTTAGGTTTTGGCCTGATGAGTTGTGTGTGTGAACCTCATGGCGACAAGAGACGTTGTAACGGAGATAATGAGGTAAGTCGTTTTTTGGGTTCCTAATGATGATGACTGAAGCAATCTCGTTGAGCATTTTTTGACTGTTCTTCTTAATCCTCGCATTCATTCTGTCGTTCATCGAAGATTTGTTTGGCTTTGTAGCCATGCAGTTGCATCCGAGATTTTTTCTGTTTACAAGAAGCACAATGCCATTATTCAACTTGTTGGTATTGGAGCAAAACCCCGAAAAATTTCTGTTTGAAGTGCAGGGGTTTGCCCTTTTTTGTTGATAATTTGGGTTAATCTTGTAGTGATATAAAAACGAAAAGATTTCTTAATATTTTTAGGACCTACAAGAAGAAAACGGATTTCAAGCCTCTTTTCGAACAACTGAAAGGACCAGGGGTTTCGATTCGAAAGACTGTCAAGGAAATTGGGTTTCATAAATCTATCTTAAGAGAACCACTAAAGAGGAGACAGGAAACCAAGAAACTTGGAAGATATCGAACAACGTTTACCAAGGATCAGGAAAACCAATTGGTACAACATTGCATTGATCTTGATAAACGTTATTTTGGACTCACTCTCAAATCGTTCCGATCTTTTTTGTACAAATATGATAAGGAAAATAACATTCCTAATCAATTTAGCGATAAAGTTCTACTATTAAAAAAGGATTTTACAAGTGCATTTATGCCAAGAAACAGACTTTCGTTGAGAACTCCCCGAAAAACCAGTGTAGCCAGAAGCCAAGACGCAGCCGTTGGACAGGGTGTTTTTCAAACCTTTCAAAGCTCACTACGACGCTGCTCTCGACTCGTGGACTTATTCGCGTTCTGGGGAAACGTTCACCATCACATTTTCTAGGTAGCCGAAGCCGCAAAAGTCGCCTTCAAAAAGGCATCCATCGTTGAAATTGCCACCAGAGGCTTCAAAGTTGCTAGGATATACCCATTTAACCGCAATGTTTTCACGAGTGCCGACTTCCTGCCTTTTCAGGTTGCTGACCAAAATCTTTAAGAGTAAGATAAAAGAGGAGATCAAAGTGACCACAAGCAGATACAATATCCTAAAGTGAATGAACCGTCTGTTGAGCCCGAAGAAATTTATTCGCTCAGAAACTACCTGATATCGACATGCCAGATAATGTCCAATCTACTGTTTCTTGCTTAAATTTTGCCATTCACCCTTCTACTTCGACTACAACCGACTCAGACATTCATGGCAAATCCAGAAAATATCGTTCCGTTTCCTAAGATAATATCAAAAAGAAACGTTCAGGTCCGTGTTGCTAACTTCCACTCCTCACAAAAAATTCAAGGAAAATAAAGCAGCCGAGAAAGAAAAACAAGAAACTGAGAAACAAAAACGTTCAAACAAATAATTGAAAAAGAGGAGACGTTTTCTACTACAAGCACGGCAGTCACAAATAAAGGAAAAAGGAGTCGGCTGCTGTTCCTTCAAGTTTATCTGAGTCCGACGGAGAAATTTCACTCTACAACAGTAACTCAGATTTTGACTATTTTCTGATGACGAAAATAATAAAATTTCTAACAAGTCATCTTTGACTGATCTTAGAAGAATTAACCCCAGAACAAAAGGTAACTATCTTGTCGAGCAAAACCGTAAATATAAGGCTAAAGGGAAAGATAAATAAAAACTTCACGATCAAAGTAAATGAAAAGAACATTGAAAAAGTACCCTCAATCAAATGTCTCGGTATTTACATTAACAGCGACCTTTGCTTTAATTTGCACATTAGAAAGACCACGATCAAGACTTTAAATACAATGCAAAGTTTAGTATGTTCTGCGAAAACGGTGTAAAAATTATGAGAATCATTTGTTTTTACAAATCTACTCTAGCCAAGACTGCCTAGGTAATAGCTAAAGAAGAATAACAGATTAAGAGCGGGAGATAATATCCCAAGTAAATTAAAGAATGGAACTCCACAATTAGCGAGAGGACCACATACCGCTTTCTGCCAACCGTGACTACAACAATGGAAACTCTGTCGAGATAATCACTTGCGACAGTTAGCGTTATAGCAAGCCATGAGGACTTCAACCATCATCTTCATCGAATAAGGAAACGAGACAAAACCTACTGGGACAGCTACTAAGACCAAAGCCGAAGTGACGAAGGGCACAGGATTTACACTTGATCCGCTTTCGCACAACAAGGATAAAGACTACAGCAATTTGCACTGACATGGTCTATCTAACCAATTGAGCTAGGAACAGAAGCAGTGGAAGATCTAGACATCGCGAACGTTTTGGCCAATATCAACAGAACCAGTGGGAACCCCACCAAGGCTAGAAGGGGGTGCTTCTTCAAACTCCGAGAACGCGAACTACGAAAGACGAAGAAAATTAAAAAGTTTAGTGGAACAAAGTCAAAGCAAAAACAAGAAAGTGTTTGTGCGTGCGTTGTGCAGCACTCTTATGAGATTTTTGATTTTTTAAGTTTCGTTCCGGAGATACGGGAGGTCTAGCAAAAAAACAAAAGACGGTCGGTCTCGCACACATCTTTTAAAAGCCATTCTATCACCACACTGAACGGTCCAAGTCCCATCTCGATGTGACCGGCCGCATCCCAGACACAGAATATTTCCCAAAACACAAAACACGATTGGAGACCTCCAGGCCGTCATTAGAAAACAGAAATTCGTGAAGGCAAAACCGACGATGCGCCGACGCTCACAACTCTCGATTGAGTCGAAAACAAAAACAAAAAGGCAGGCGCTCGTTCCTTTCCGTTTACTTCCGTAAGGCGGGTACGTTAGAAAGAGAAAGGGTAGACAGAAAGAAAACGAGAAAGAGAGAGAGAGAGAGAGAGAGAGATAGTCCCGACGCCTTGCGCGGCGAACGGTGAAAAATGTCCCCTCGGTCGTCTACGGTTCGACACAAAAAAAAGCCCGAAAATGACGGGCCACGACGCGCAGTGACGACCGCGACGGTGACGACGCCCGTTTAGCTTTGAAAAAACGCAAAAGACGTTCTCGACATGCGCACAAATGACAGCTTAAAAATATCCGTATATCTAAATACTTAGGATATCCCTCCCTCCTTCCCACCCTCCCTCCCACCCTCCCTCACTCACTCACTCACTCCTAAAATGTAACATAACAAAGATATCTTTTGTCGGTGGCGTACCTAAGGGGGGACGAAGGGGGCGGTCCACCCCGGGCCTCATCTTGTAGGGGACCTCCAAATGGGCCATTAATAATTATACAAATTATTCAAAGTAAAAATAGAAGAGGCATATAAATTGGGAAATATAACATGTTTGGTAAAAACAGGAAGCAAGAAAAATAAAAACCAGATAATACAAAACAAAAAGAAACTGACACTGATTAAACATACTATAAACAACGATCTAACAAAGAAGAGATGCGTATACAACGTGAAATCCGAAATAGAGCTGAAAAAGAAATAAACAAAAGCAACCAAGTTAAAACCGGATACCAAAAGATTACTATACAAGAGCAAATACGGAAATGGAACAAAGACAAGCACATCCTAGAAGAAATTCCAAAAGACTACCAGAATACATCGCTATAAAACAGACACAAAGAACTAAACAGAGAAAGAGGTGATGCAACGGGCAACAAACAAGGACACCGAATCAAATACGCTACAAAAAATCAAGTAAATATAATAGAAGACAAATTTAAATTTTTTCTAGACTGCTGAAATTCCCAAATAATGGCCGAAATTAGCAAAGCCAAACAAATCTCAAGAGAAATGACAACGTACAAGATTAAAATACTCGGGCTTAGCGAAACTAGGTAGAATGGAATAGGAAATATGACACTTGCAAATGGAAACCAAATATTCTACTCAGGATATAAAGACCAAACCGCAAACAAGAAATGGGAGTAGCTAATATGATAAATCAATTTAAAAAAGCGTACTGGAATAGGAAGGCAAAACAGAAAGGATAATATGGGCACGGTTTAAAGGGAAATACAGAAATACGAGGTATGTGAGAAAAGTAATGAGACTGATTTCATACTAACCAAAGTTTTTATTTTTTTCAAACAACAATGTTATCCCCTTCAAAGTAGTTCCCTTGGGCAGCTATACACCGGCGGAGTCGTTGTTCCCACTCTTGGTAGCAGCGCTGGAAGTCTTCAACTGGTATGGCTTTTAACTGGTCGGTCACAGTCTTTTGAATGTTCTCCAGAGTTCCAAAATGACGTCCTTTTAGGACATGTGTCAATTTCGGGAAAAGGAAAAAGTCACAAGGACTCAAATCAGGTGAATAGGGGGGGATGAGGAACAACAGTAATGCGTTTTGAGGTCAAAAATTCACTGATGGAAATTGCTGTGTGACACGGAGCATTGTCATGATGTCTGTCAAAATTTGATGCACGGCGAAAGTGTTTAAATTTAACTGTTCACTCATCATCCTTATTGTTAAAAGACGGTCTGATCTCACAAGAGCCCTCACACGTTCAACGTTTTCGTCAGTTTTTGAAGTTGAAGGTCTCCCTGAGCGAGGTTCATCTTCAACGTGTTCTCGGCCGTCCAAAAATGATTTGTGCCACCGGAAAACTTGTGCTCTTGATAAGCACTGTTCCCCATAGACCTGTTTCAACTTTTCAAAAGTCACACTCGCGGATTCACCAAGTTTAACACAAAACTTTATTGCACAACGTTGCTCTAAATTCCGATGCTCCATTTCTGTAACACACAACAAAAACACAACTTCACTGATGGCGCTGTCAAAAATAATGTGTAAGCTGTACGGAGTTGTAACTCGAACTGAGGAAGTGGAAGCGATAAACAAACCGGTTTAGCACAGGCCGGTAGACACAACGTTGCCAGATCTCCCGCAGTGTTGCCAGTCTCATTACTTTTCTCACACACCTCGTATAACTATTATAAACGTCTATAACCCTATAAATGATAAAGACGATCACACTAAAGTTACCTTTTATGAGGAACTCCAAGCAAACTGGGAGATTATACAACGGAAACAACCGAGGAACATAAAATTGTTAATGGGCAATGTAAATGCTGAAGCGAGCAAAGACAATGAGGGCAAGGAAGACATCATGGGAAAACACGGAATGGAGAAAATTAACAAAAAGGCCGTAGACTAGTAGACTTCTGCTTGACAAATAATTTAGTTATTGCGAGTACCTTATTCAAACACAGCGACAATCACAAAGCAACTTTGATATCACCTGGAGGTATCTATAGAAACCAAATCGACCATATAATGATTGGAAGAACATGGAGGAACTCCCTACAAGATACAAGAGTGATAAGGGGTACAGATGTAGAAACAAACTATCAACTTCTTAGAGCCAAAATAAAGAAAAGCTTGAAGAGCAACAACATTCTACCGATACGCGTGAAATTTAATGTTGCCAAATTAAAAGAAAATGAAGAAATGCTGAGGGAGTATAAGAAGAAGATGCAAAAGAATACGGGAAAAATTAACCCACTTAGAAACTTTTCGGTGGAGAATATTTGGCAACAGTTCAAAGACGCAGTAAAGAAAAGCGCAAAAGAAACAATTGGACACAAAGTCAGGAAAAAAAAGCCATGGATAGCAAACACTACATTGAATACAATCGAATAGAGGATAATAATGAAAAGGAAACACATAGAGAATATTGAAATAAAAACAGAGAAGTAAAAAAGAGGGCAAGAAAATATAAGAAAAACTACCTTGAAAACCTGTTAGAAGAAGCAGAAAAAGCAGCCTAAAGAAGAGATATAAAATGCCTATACAAAATAACAAAAAAAATTACAAGGAAAGGAACCAAACCAATTAATAGAATACAAGGAGTAAACGGAGAAAATACTCAAAATCAAAGGCAACATCATAAAAATATGGGCAGAATACTTTGCTGAAATGTACAAGAAGAAATAAACAAGAGATATAGATGAACTAGAAAGATGCAAGCCGCTAAACATAAACCAAGAAGAAATAACAATTAAGGAAATCCAGGAAGCAATTGACAGTATAAAGAACGGTAAAAGCACAAGCGTGCATGATATCCCCATAGAACTTATTAAAGGAAACAAGGAAAGATCTGTGGAAATCCTACACGTCCTATCCTCATGAACAAAATCTGGAATACGGAAACGATACCAGAGGATTGGTAGCAAGAAATAATTATAACAATTCCAAAAAAAGAGACCCCACACTATGCGAAAACTCGAGTCCAATAACCCTTCTGTGCATGACTAGTAAAGTATTGTGTAAAATAAAATTAAACAGAATAAAACCTCCGGTAGACCAGAGACTAAAGGAAAAGCAGGCAGGCTTCCGAGCAAGGCGCTCATGCGTAGATCAAATATGCTGATTGAGGATAATACTCGAACAAACCAAAGAAATGGGGAAAAGCATCTGTATCAACTTTATAGATTTCGAGAAGGCATTTGACTTAGTAATAAGGGAGAACATGTAAAAAATTTTAAACGCATATGGACTACTAAAAAAAAATAACGAAAATGATAAAAATTAAGTATGAAGACTTTTCAGCAAAAGCAGAATATACAGGGAAACTGTCCGAAAAAATTATGATTAACACAGGAGTTAAACAAAAGTGCATTTTATCACCAAATTCATTCCTAATCATTATAGCTTGGGTGATGGAGAATACAAGAAATATATATCCGGAATAAATTGGGATACATTTAACAAACTTGAAGATCTTGAGTTTGCAGACGACATACGCCTAATAACTAGAAAGAAAAACCAGATGCAAAGAAAATCAATGAGACTCAAAGAAGTGGCAAAGCAAGTAGGTCTTAAAATAAATGGGAAGAAGACAAAGATCCTAAAAGACGTAGAAGAGGATGGAAGAAGTATAAGCATAGAGCGTAAAAATATTGAAGAAGTTGAAAAATTCTGTTACTTAGGAAGTGTAGTGGATAAAACGGGAGGCTTTCAAGGAGACATAAGAAGCAGAATAGAGCAAGCCCAAACGTCGTTTAATATGCTGAACAAAATATCGAGATTGAGAAATTACAGTTAAAACAAAATTATGTTTATTCCAAACCAATGTTAAGAGCGTACTACTGTACGGTGCAGAAACATGGACATTAAATAAACAAAGTATACGAATGTTACAAACATTCTGTAACACAGCTTCAAACCATCGTGAAGTTCTGGTTTCTCTAGCATTCTAGGTTGAAGTTTCACCACTTAGAATTGAAACTCTCCTCTTGAAATTTTGACAGGATGTTTCTGTTTTTCTTCTTTCTTTATTTGACGGTGAATCCTACCAACTGCGCCAAATTTATCTTGTGTAACACGTTTATATATACAATCGTTGATTAAAAATCTTATAATTGGTTAATGCTTCTTTATTAAGATTCAAGATTTACATATGTAGTATGTGCACTCTTGCTAACTTATTGCAACTGTACCGCTACCACGCTAAAACTGTAGTGTTATTCTGATTTAGGTGATGGTAAAATATAGAATCAAAAATTTCTCATGTGTTCTTCCTTTTGAGAAAACAAACAAAATTTAGAAGATCTTGTGTTAGAAGTTCAATTGCGATAATAACAATAATGAGTCTGGTGACTGAAAGTTACATAAATCAAAATCGAATTTATGCTTTATGACTTACACTGCGTTTATTCATATGAATTTATTTGTAAAGAAATACTAACAACATTGTTTAACTAGATAAATATTAACATTTAAAACAATTCATCATAAGGCACTTTACTCAGGAATCTATCAGTATAATCCGCTAGAACTACCTCAGTAGATTCTGTTATTGGCCCCTCAATATCTTCAAACAGAACTTGCCAGTTTTCATTTATTAGTCTATTCATTGTGTCGCCCAGTTCTGCGTTTCCATTGAAAAGATTTTCAAATTTTGCAACCATTTTTTCAGGTACTATTTTCAGTTTTATCTTCTTTACTTTCAGATACTTCTCGCCCTTCCTCTCGAACGTTTCAAACTCTATTTCCGCTTTCACAAATGGATTTACTACAAATTAGAATTATCAAGCAACCACAAAGTTTGTTTTTAAATTTAAGTAACATACACATTTTAATAACACATTTTCCGTCTCCAACTATAGGAAGAGCTAAGATTTGCCCATCAAATTTATAATCGGCTTCAGCTCGCAGTTCAGGATATTTGATTTCGAACTCTAACTTAAGATCTGTCGGCGTAAGTTTTGCACTGGAATTAAGCACCGTTTTAGTACATTCTGATTAGCTTACTGTAAGTTTCTTACTTGAATTTTTCAATGTTTCCTTTTGAGAAACCGTAAAGATCATAATTCGTGTAATGCTGTTTTAAGTTCACCGCCCCTTTACCTTCTCCAACAGTTAAGCTAGGTACATTAAAAGGGTGTAGAGAAGGAACTTTTAAACTTGGTATTCCTAAAATAAATTTTGGATAATATGTTTCAATATTTTTATACCTGCCAGAAGCTTACCGTTCTCTAGCCTTCCCCATGCATCCTGAATTGCACTTTCCAAACACTTGGTAAAATTGGGGTCATCTCGTTTGCATTTTTGATACTCTGGCGCTGAAAGTAAATTATAGGTGGCGAAGTATTGAAGAGATCAAAAACTTAATTTTAATAATAACTTACGCAACTTTCCAGCTTTGCACACATTTAACACTAGCGCAGCAAATAGGAATAGCACAGTTCGGTTCATTTCGTAAATTACTTCATATCTTATGTAAAAATGAGCATTTATTTATAGTTTGATATACAGGAATAATAAAAAAAAATCCTAATTAAACATGACTTCATTAATTTCTGGCAGTGCTTTTACATAAGTAGTACGTAGCAAAAAGAGATCTAAAGGAATACGCAAATGGCAAAAAGCAATTTTCAAGGTAGACAAGCGTTTTTACAACAGTAATTTTATAAAATTTTAATAAACAAATCGATCAACGCGACAGTTTTTTCAATTAAAAGATATAATCACTTCATTAGGATTCCTGCAGTTTTTTTTAAATTATCAAAAACGTTTTCAAACATAAAAGAGCGATCAAAAAGAAAGTGTATCGGAGTCGCTTTTGAAACAAAGAAGAAATTTTCAACTATAATATTATTTTGTATTATGCGCAAAAATGAAATGAATATAGGAAAAACACGATGGCGGCATTGCAAACAAAATAAACACAAAGTCAGTTGATTGTGAGACACAGTGCCGACACCAAAAAAAAAACGAACGCAAATCGAGCTCAATAACGATTTTTTCTCTGTTGGTCGATGTCAAATTTGACAAGTTTAAACATCAATTTATAAATTTGAGGTAAGGTAAGGGTACCAGTAATTGACCACTTAAGTAATTTAAAATTTAATTTAATTTTTAGTAAGTTTTTTGTACTTTGCTTTCTTTACTTTACAATGTTAAAAACATAAAAAGCCAAAACCAAAGTATTATAAGCAGCAATGAAGTTAAAATAATTAACTTACATAGGGATCTTTAAAAATAAATTTTAGAATCTTAAATATTTCGAAACAGAATAAACATCTTGTGTTTTACTAACTCTCATCGGTTCGTTGATGTAGGAAACCACTGAGTTCCACTGGTAGTCAAGTACATCAGGCCCCTCTGGTCTGTTCCACAAGCGGCCACATTTATGGATGGATATCTGTTACGTCCACAACCCATGTCAGAAAGTGGGCTTTTCTCATTTTCCGAAGAAAAAAGATAGAACTGTCACGCCTAAAAATAAAATAAAATAAAAAGAAATTTCTCTAAAATTAATATCCCTCTGTCTCTCAAAATAAAACCAAAAGACTTAAAAGTGTAGATTGTGCCAGCTTCAACGTTCACTGTGTGTACTGCTAGCAGGAAGAAGATAAGCAGATTCCCCAAAACCTGGAGATAAGTAAAGCGAGACTACAACCCAAGGGAAATAATGGTAAGTCACATTCTTGGCATCTTTTTTATGCATTGTAGTTTTTTTTTATTAACACTCGCACGAAACATTAATGGTTCTTCGAGCCGGATATTATTGCAATTAGTATTCTCAATTAATTCATAATCTCACTCATTCATTCATTAACTCACTCACTCATAATAATATAACGTTTCTTGACATTCGCTGCCTTTATTTTGAGGTAACATTTGGTTTTAATATCAATCAGAATTCCATTTCTGGGTACTGCTTTGGCAGTGGACACACGTTTTTTCACGTTAATTATGTTATTATAACAATATTTTCTCATTTTCTCACCCTCTTTAAAAATATTCTCAGTTAAAAGCTCGTTCGTGTTAATTATATTTGTACAATTGTTAATCACATCTAATTTTATTTTACGCCCATTCGTTTTTATTTCACATATCAATATGCACCTTATTTGTGTTTTGCTTATTTGCTTTTTGCTTCTCGTGTGCTAAATATGGCAGATGAGAAAAAACTTAGACAATTGTTAGCGCAAAGAGTAACCCTCATAAAAGAGTTACCGTGTATTGCAGAACAAGTTTTAATAGATAAAGAGAAAGATAGTCAGAATCAATTTTAATGTCGTTTTAATTGTATTGATAATATTTCCCGTAATTTTAAAAAACACGCATTGGTGTTCTTTTGCTTATTTCGCTTCAAGATAGTGCGGATTTAAATATACAAAATCAAATTTGCTCAGAGTTTGACGATGCGTACTATAGAATACATGCAATTCATACTCAGCTGTTTGAAGAAACAACAAACACAAATCTAATTGATTCTTCCACAGCTAGCTGTTCAAAGCATAACATTCGCCTTTCAAAGGTAGACCTACGTAAGTTTAGCGGTGACCCTGAATCATGGCAAGCATTTATTGCTAGGTTTAATTCTCTTGCACACTAAAATGATTTTCTGTCTAATGTTGAGAAATTTAATTATTTATTAAGTTCTCTCACTGGAACTCCTCTCACAAATACGCCCCTTTCTAATGATAATTATCATATGGCATATAACGCCCTCAAGAAACGTTATGAAAATAAGAGGCCCATTGCCACATCTCATTGGCATTCAATCGAGTCTACAAAAAATGGATACCTTCAATGAAAATCTTTCCGCTCTTAAAAATTTAAGTTTCCCTGTGAAAGAATGGGACTTTATTCTAATGAATATGTTGCTCCATAGAGTTGATGTTGCCACTGCTACTCGCATCGAACTTGAATGTTCAGATCAATTAAATTTGGATAAATATTGCGATACCCTTGAAGAGTTTTTAAACAAACAATGCATTGCATTACACACTGTTGCATTTTCTAATAGCAACTCTAGAAAACCTGAGGATTTCAAACAAAAGGTTTTGCCATCATGTTCTCAACAAAATAAATGGAAAACAAGTTCATCTCTTTTTGTTAATTTAGACTAGGTACTTACAACTCCAAGATGATTTGCTAAATATGCCATGAAGATCATCTGATATACAATTGTTTAAAACTTTTAGGCAAATATACCAAGGTGTACCAATTGTTTGGGATCACAACATACTGCCCATAATTGTTCTTCTCGTCGTACCTGCAAGAAGTGCTCACGCAAACACTACTCTCTTTTGCATTTTGACTCTGGGCTGTCAGTCTCTACTGCAGAACTTTCTTCTGGTCCAGCGAACTCTAGTGCTCAAGGTTCAGTTCTCCATACTCTTTATACATCGAACCAATTTTCACCATTATTGCCTTCATCTATGACGGCAAAGATTCAGCCTGTTATTGTGTTTTCTACAGTAAACTTGTTGTCAAACACTAACGGCACAGTTTTGTTGTCTACAGCCATTGTTGATGCCTTGACGCTTGAGGCATCTATCAACCTGTTTGGGTATTGTTGGATAGTGCTAGCCAGTGCTATTTTATTACTGCCAGATGCTGCAAAGAATTAGGACTTAAACCTGGTTGTACTATCTCAAATCTGTACAAACATGCTCTGTACTACTTTGCTTTACAGATTTATTAAGTTCTTCCATTTAAAATTAGCTGATGATCAATTCAACGTTTCTCAGCCAGTGGATATGCTTCTGGGTGCAGATGTATTTACACATATTTTCCCTACTTCCCAGGCAAGGCTGAACTCTAGAAAAGCCCGATAAATTTCTAAACTGAAGCCCAGCCTGACCTAACACAAGCTTTGGGCCGGACAGCGCAATGACCCGATCAAGAAACCCGTTGTAGTCGAAAATCCTTCTTTTCAGTTCAGTATGAAAATAATCCTTGTCCGGATCAGTACGAAAATCCTCCAGTGCAGGTTAGTACGAAAATAGTCCATCTGAGTCAGCACAGAAATAACGGCTCGAGAAGCCCGATAGGCCCGAGAGTCCCAAACGGCCCGATAGACTCGAACAGCCTGACAAACTCTAACGGATCGATTGGCGAGACGTAGGTTCGAAAAGCCCGATAAATGTAAGCTGTAATTTGGCTTGCACATCAAGAATATCTCTTGTCCTTTTTCGCTTTTCTAGGTAAAGCGGCCGTCGTGAATCATCGTCCTCTGTAATCACCGCCGTACCACTATCGCCCGTCACAGCCGACTATTTTTAGACAGTTAACCTTTCGGGTACACGAGAAACGTTTTGCAATCGAAAACATGGGGACGATCATGTTTTGTTTCTTCATCCATCGACATCGACCTTTTTTTGTTTCGCACCAGAGAACGGCACGACCAAAACCGATTGCCCTTTGTTTTTCGTTTCTCCCTTTCTTGGCAGATTTTCCGTATCTCAATAAAGGCTGGCGCGACCAAGTTCAGATTTGAATTAACGCAAGTGGTGACAGAACACCTTTTGAAAGATCTCGGCACCATCGACCTTTTTTGTTTTTTCTGCCAGATATTCTGTATCTCAGGAACGGTTGGTCTTATAGAGATAGAACTTTGATCGTTAGGTGTGGTGAAGGAATGCTTTTCAGAAAATGTGGGCGAGACCGGCCGTCTTTTGTTTTTTCAGACAGATATCCTTTATCTCAGTAACGGCTGGTCCTACAGAAATGGGAGTTTCATTGTTAGTTGTGGTGGGGGATTGGCTTTTAGAAAAAGTGGGCGAGATTGACCGTCTGTTGTTCATTGGCAGATATTCTGTATTTTAGGAACGGCTGAGAACAAGATGAGACTTTGATGGCTAGGTGTGGTGACAGACCGGCCTTTAGGCAGTCTAGATACAACCGGTTGTCTATTGCTTTGTTGACAGATATTCTGTACCTCAGGAACGGCTAATGCTATTGAGGTGAAATCTCTGATGGGTAGGTGTGTTTTGGTGGAAGGGCATTTGTACAGTCTGGATACAAACGATCGTCTTTTATTTTTTCGACAGATGTGTTTTATCTGTGGTTTGTTTTATTGACAGATGACCTGTGACCAGAGCTGGACAAAGTCAGACCTTCGGCTAACGATGTTGTGGTTTTGGAGGACGAAGCACGATATATCTGCAAACAAAGCGAGCTTGATCAGTGGCCTCATTCATTTTTACTTCAAGAGAGTTAAAGGAATAGGAACGCCGCAGGCGTGACGATATGACGCCAACCTAAAACTAAAGGTGGCTTTAGTCGAAATTTAATTTTAGTGTAATCACGAAAATACTGCTGTGTAAGTTTACTGTTTGTAATTTTCTTGCAGGTTTTTTCTTGTTTGAGTTATAGTTTAGTCAATTAATTAATTAGTTTTAGTAATTTTGATCTAATCAAGTTTTATTAACGTTTATTAAATTACATTTATTTAAATTATTTAATTAAATATTCTTATTTTGTACCGTTAGATCTTTGATATATGCCTTGATTTCAATACATTTCTTTAAGTATAACTGTGTTATTTTATTGTGCATATAACCTCCTCACTTACTCTCAAGTCCACCGCTGAGTTTAGTTGGGCTAAGGCCAAAAAGGGTCGGCACAACAACGTACAAACTTCTTACAGGTACTTCAGTAACACAGTGGCAAATAATACAAGTAAAAACAATGCTTTAAATTGTATAATATATTACGATTTTCTTACAAAAGAGAAACGATTCAATAGACACTATAGAATTCAAAACAACTCATCATATGGTACTTTACTTATGATTTTATTAGCATAATCTGCGGTAAGTATCTGCATAACTTCTGTTAATGGCTCCTCAACATCTTGATATAGAACTTCCCAGTTTTCATTCAATAGTTTATTCATCGTGTCACCCAGTTCTTTGTTTCCATTAAAAAGATTTTCATAATTTAAAACCATTTTTCCAGGTGTCAGTTTCAGTTTTATATCTTTTACTCTTAAATATTTGTCGCCCTTTTTCTCGAACGTTTCAAACTCCATTTCCCCTTTCACAATTGAATTTACTGAAAACTAGAATTATTAAGCAACCACAAAGTTTGTTTTTAAATTTAAGTAGCATACAAAATTGAATTGCGCATTTTCCATTTCCAACTATAGGAAGCGATAAGATTTCTCCATCGAAACTATAATTCGCTTCAGCTCGCACTTCAGAATACGAGATTTCGGTCTCCAGCTTAAGATCTGTCGGTGTAAGCTTTGCACTAGAATTAAGCACCTTTTTAATACTTTGTGATTAGTTAATAAATTGTAACTTTCTTACTTAAATTTTTCAATGTTTCCTTTTCCCAAACCGTAAAAATTATAATTTGTGTAATATTATTTTACATTCACTGCCCCTTTACCTTCTCCAATAGTTAAACTAGGCACGGTTAAAGGCTGTAGAGGAGGAACATTTAAACTTGGTATTCCTGAAATAAATTTCAGTTAGTGTTTGAACATTATTATATTTGCCAGAAACTTACCAGTCTCTAACCTTAAAAGTGCATTCTGGATCGCATTTTCTAGACACCTGGAGAAACTGGGATCATCTCGTTTGCATTTTTGATATTCTGGTGCTAAAAGTATTTTATAATTGTTTGATAATGTTAAGTGGATTCAGTTATGGTTTGACATGATCTCGTAGTTGAACTCTTGGATTAAAAGGGTCAAGAGATTGTTATTATATTTTTTAAGATTTAATAATTCCAGACGGGTTTGTTTTTTTAATAAATAAAAAGCGACGAAGGATTTAATTAAAGAGATCAAAAACTTTAAAAGAATTAAAAATAATAACTTACGCAACTTTCCAGCTTTAATTAAACTTGACTTCATTAATTTCTAGCAGTATAGTTTTACATAAGAAGTACGGCAGCAAAAAAAGTCTTAACGTAGTACGCGGAATGCGTATTGGCAAAAAATAACTTTAAAGGTGAACGAGCCTTTTTGATAGTGTAGTTTTATGAGACTGTGATAGTGATAAACAAATCAATCAATCAACAGTAGGTTCATCAAATGAGTATAACTTAAGATTCTTGTAGTTTTTTTTAATTACAGAAAATTACAAGTTCAAACGTAAATAGTACCGAACGATGAAAACGAGAGAATCGCGGTCGCCTTTGCAATAAAAAGCTATCAAATCTAGTAAATAAATTTTTTGTTTTTAACACCATTTATATTTTGAGGTTTATTTTAACAGATGTCAAGTTAGGTACATTAATGGAAAAACTTATACTATATTTAGTTACACAGGGTATCTCAAATTAACATCGAGAACGCTTAACCACTGACTCTGGGGAATAAATGATGACGATTCATTGAAAAAAAAATGAGGTAGAAAGTTTCTCGTTTTTGAGTTATAAGCTGTCCAAGTCAACACAATGTTTTCTTAATTTTTTAACTGCGTCTCACTGAATCTATCGATCGTAATGAAATTTGGTGAGTTGACTTATGGGGTTAAGATGATCTTTTTCCCGAAATATCGATGTAACTAATAATTTGGAACACAAAGTTTTACAAGCACACCTCTCTTTGAAGGCCTAGCACTGTTTCTATGAGTAGAATTTAAAAATTTGAGCACTATTATTTAAAAGTTCACTTCTTCTGCAAGATGATTCATCTCTTGCAATTCTTTCGTACACTCAACCGTTTTCGAGAAAATCAAGCTTTTTTGAATGCTTGAAAAATCGTTACTAATCTCGTCGGGGTAAAGTAAATCGCATTGCCATGGAAATCTGTTACGTTTTATTTCATTTCATTGTTTGCTATTGTTTTACTGTTTGTATGATTTACGAATTTGACACTTGTAATTTTGTTACATTTTGTCGATTATTACATTGTTTTCTTTCTAATTTTTCATTTTTTTTGTGTGTTATTGTTATTATTTAGTTTTTGTGTTTGTTGTTCAGGTTTTAAATAATAAAATATTCGTTTATCGAATATGCAGACATGCATTTAATATTGGGCGAGTGTCGGATGACTTGTCGGACTGCAGCAAGAACGTATGCCGAAAGATTTCCGAATACGCGTACTCCTCATCATACCACCTGTTGCCACTAGGGTTTTTCCGTGGTTTTCCCTAGTGGTAAGGTAAATACCGGAACAGTATTCTCCACGGACCTATTTTCGTCAACACCCATCCAAACATAACTCCACCATCCCTCCCAGTTCTAACCCCGGCGGCAGCGTCGGCCCCTGGGGGCCCCGGACCGATCAGTGCCCGCACTGGTTGCCTTGGGCGCCCCGGGGGGTCGCCGAGGCCTCTCGAGATGATTCTCTCGCTTTGTCCCGTCGTTCGCCGTGCAATATCACCATCATCAGCATCAAGAAGCTCAGCCAGAAGCCACCCAGGACCACCACAGCGCGCCTCCAACACCATCTGCCCTACAAGTGAGCCTCGTCTCCTTCCCCAGGCCTTTGCCTGTCCGGCCGCACCTACACGGATATGGAGGAGCGTTGCGATCAGCCACACCCACTAATCTTTTCCAAAAGGCTGAAGAGAAGCTATCAGGTTCTATAGCCGTCGCGCTCCGCGCGACATTTCGATGATCAACAACTCATTCCACATTTGCTGCGGTGGATCAGAGATTGAGAGAATTCAGAGCAGTTAAGAAGGTTGCTGGTAATTCTGGTCGACCGTTAGATGTTGAAGATGAGGAACAAATTCTGCATGGCGTAGAAGAGAATCCCAAGGAAAATGTTCGCAGTCTGGCAAAGCTATTTGATGTTAATAAAGACATCGTTCATCGAGTATTGCAGAAGCAGCAGTTACGGCCTTATCACCTCCAGCCCGTTCAAGGTTTGCAGGAAGAAGATTATGCTTCTCGAATGGACTTCTGCGAATGGTTTATCAATCGGTTTGTCCGAGAAGATGGTTTCGTAAAGACAATTTTGTTTGCGGATGAGTCATGTTTTACAAGAAATGGTGTTATTAATTTTTACAATCTACATGTGTGGAGTGATGAAAATCCTCACGAAGTCCGACCAAGTTCTTTTCAGTGGCAGTTTTTTTATTAATGTTTGGGTGGGGATTATTGGAGATGTTTTAATAGCTCCGTTATGCTACCAGAAAGATTAAACGGTCAGTCTTATTTAAAGTTTCTGCAAACTACACTACCGGATTTATTAGACAACATACTTTTAGCAGTACACCATCGAATGATCTCTATCCACGATGGCGCCCCTCCGCATTTCACCGTTTCAGTTAGAAATTACTTAAATGGAAATTTTCCTGGTAGGTGGATTGGTCGAGATAATGATGCTCCAATTAAATGGCCACCCCGATCTACACATACTACACCTCTGGATTTTTATTTCTGGAGTTCATTAAAAGATCAAGTTTATCGCACCCCTGTTAATACGCGAGATGAGTTATGCAACAGAATATTGAATGTATCTCAACAAATTCGGTAAACTCCAAACATTTTCCGAAATGTGAGAACGTCCCTCTTACGACGAGTTCAAACCTGCATCCGCCGTAACGGAGAATATTTCGAACACATAATTCATTGATTGATTTTTATATCATTTGTATTATTTTTGTTTTGTATAATTTAAATTAAACCATTTGTTAAAAGTTGTTATGCTTATGTTTTTATAAAGATTATTAAGTACGTTACAGTAAGCATAGAGTAAGTACGAAACTTTTATGCTAGTAAAAGAGTACTGTTGGAATAACCAGTTTAATAGGTCTTTATTAACAATGGACGTTAAAATAAGTGCTACGTAAAACGTAAATCTACGTAAACATTACAAATGGGAAAGAGTATACAATGAACGTAATTTAACGTAGGAATGCATCATACTGCGCAAGTGCAAAGTTAAGTTTGACATTTTGTTTTGACATATGAAATTGCACAATATGAAACATAACCTTTTGACACAAAAACAACAAAATGAATAAAGAACGTAAAATGCAATTATTACTGCTTATGTTGTTGAGGAGAAGAAAACTGAACCTTAGTAGAAAAAGAAAGCGAAGACGATAGTGGATGAGACCTATAAACAGAAATAGACAAAAGAAAGGATGCTTCAAAAGAATTATGTTGTAATGAAGTAAAATTATAGAACGACGCAAAAATGCTAAAAATAAATAATTACTCCTGGTAACCTATTATTTGTAAGACTCCTAGATAAGATTTTTAGAGGTTAGATTACAACAGTAACATCAAGGTCAAACGCTGTCAGGGCAGCCAACTGACCGGCTTAAGAAATCTTAATTTAACTAAACCTGCACGTAAAATATACATAAAAGTTGAATGATTTCTTACATATTTTACATAAACTCACGTAAACGCAAAAATTCTACAGATACATTGTGAATGCTATCATTGGATCTTATTAACTCAACTTTACGAATTATTTTAGTTTTACGTAGCTCTTATGTTGACGTCCACCGTGAATAAAGACTTAAAAAAATTTGTTTCATTTCTATGGCAATGCGATTTACTTTACCCGTGACGAGATACTGTAGTAACAATTTTTCAATCATTCAAAAAAGCTTAATTTTTTCGAAAACGATTGAGTTTACGAAAGAATTGCAAGAGGTGAATCTTCAGAATCTGCAGGAGAAGTGAACTTTTCTAGGCTTTCAAAGAGAGGCGTGCTTGTAAGACTGCGTTTGAAATTATTAATTTCATCTATATTTCAGGAAAAAGATCATCTTAACTACACAAGCCAACATACCAAATTTCATTACAATCGATGGATTCAGTGAGACGCAATTAAAAAAATTAAGAAGAAATTGTGTTGACTTTGACAGCTTATAACTCAAAAACGAGAAACTTTTTACCTAACTTTTTTTCGATGAATCGCCATCATTTGTTCCCCAAAATCAATGGTTAAGCGTTGTCGGTGTTAGTTTGAGACACCCTGTATATACAGTATGACTTAGAAAGTGTGTACATAACTCTAGTAGCTCATTAGACAGGTGATTTAGAGTAAAACATTCTAGTGTATCCGTATCCGAGTTTTAAGGATCCATCAGCAAGGAAGACAAAAGAGTATTTCCAAAGTCGGCTAACTACTGTCAACCAAATTACCGACGCTGGATCTTGGAGTTCATTCATATAGCACGCATAATCATCAGGACATAGAATTCAGAAATCAATTGGCTACATGAGCAGTCATTAGAAAACTCTCACGAAGTCCAAAACTACGAGAATTTAATAAAATTTTTCTAAAACAGATTTCAATCCTTAGAACCAGTGAAAGAATCAAAACAAAAGAGTTTATAATCAACACCGATCAAAGAAAACAAAAAACTGTGCTGCAAGTAGTACAACAGTCAACACTATACAATCAACCTTTGTGACAAATTTCTTGATCTACCTTCAAATCAGAGGTACTGCATCGCCCAGGATAGAGACATTCGTTTCAAATGTTTAACGCACGACAGCAACCAGAGATGCTGCGCCTAGAGAAGCTGCTACAAGTGTCACAAGAGACGCCTCACTCTTCTACATAGAGATCAACCCAGACAACAAACAAGTCGACCAAGACAATGCCCATCCCAACAAGTGAGTAACAACATCGCACAAAAAGAATGCAGTGTAATATTAGCTACAGCATTAATTCGAGCAAAGAGAACAGATAGAACATTTGAAATGTTGAGGGCACTTGTAGACACGGGCTCTCAAGCTTCGCTCATCACCGAGCAAGCAGTTCAACTACTAGGCTTACCAGAAGTATCGGGATTGGGGAATAAGCAACCCAAAACATCCACCACTCAGATTGAAACACAACTGGCACCAAGGTTCGCCACTAACTTTATGCTTTTAACACAACTAACTCGGCATTACCCAGGAAGTCACTAGAGAGCAATATAGATAATTGAAACAATCGCACATTAGTCGACAATTCGATCCAACGAAGCCAATCTGAGAATATGGTCTAACAACAGTGACTTATGGGACAACCGCAGCATCATACCTCGCCATCAAAACGCTTCAACAACTAGCAATAGATGAAGCAGAAACCTTCCCGGAGTCGTCAAAAATTACAGAGAGATTTCCGCGGGTATACCTCCGTTTATAAACGCAATCAAAATTCTGCCGGGCGCCGGAATCAGAAGCTGAGAAATACCCTGAGCCCCCATCTGGCCAATCAACTAACCCTAGGACACATGGGATACCCGACTACAGAATGCCCTATTTAGCATCCTTCGCCGCAGGAACGCCACCACTGAAGTTTCGCTTGGTAAACTATTCTTCGGCCGAAACCTTCAATTCCCGGGGTATTGGAACACAATAGATCCACGCCCACCGCAGCCCGCCAAGAAGCGTCATAATGCCACCACCCGTCGACGACAGTGGGAGTACCTACAAGCGCGGCAGGCAGGCCAGACGACCGCGTTTTGCTCAGGGTACCATCGCCTCTCAATCAGCGGTACCCCTTCACGGTTATTATCGCGTTCAGCGATGCCTGGGACCGACTGATGTCCACCTTATCAACGTCGGTGACCGGATCACAAAGCACCACGTTGACCGCCTGCAACCTGCACCACCTCAAGCGAGACCTATCTCGCTAACACCATCAGTATCTGTGTTGTACCATATATGTCCGCGAGTGCAGCGAATCATAAGTGTCCGCGAGTGCAGTGGACTTCCTAGTGTAGTATTAAGTGAACAGACTTCAAAGACAATACTTAACCTTAAGCCAACAACGAACAATCATTAGCATAAATAAATGGACAATCATAATTTTTACTTATATTTTCATTTTTGTTTTTTGTTTACCTAATTATTAATTCAACTGATGTCTATATCCGAATCTACAATTTATGTCTAACCATTACGCAACGAAAAGAGAAAAGAAAATATCAATAAAATTAAACGTCGATCAACGATCCGGTCTTGGATCAGTTTCGTGAGCGGGCAAAAATAATACTAGGCACGAGGTGCAAGAACACACTGGCCAACCCAACCCCGTCATTGGCCCACACAAAAACCAATAAGGGTCTTTACTCCTTCTTGTGAACCTTGATTCAAGGCGAAAAAATCGATATTTGCGAATATAAAAACGCGAGCCCGCAAAGGCTCGCTCTCTTGCTTCTGCACCGCTCTTGCACCTTTCAGCAACTCTTGCCCTGCTCTCATAGCCAATCAAAATTACCTTAGCCTTAACTAAATATGCCTTTTATTTCGTATTGACCTTTTCAACCTCCTTGAAATTAAACGCCAAAACGGCAAGCTCTTATCAAAGCACCGCAGCTCCCATCAGATGGCCAGGGCTTCTGCGACGTCGACGCCGACGCCGCATATCATCCTGCATCTGAGCTAGCCGTCGTCTCTATTAGCCGCCACGCTGATTGGTGACACGATAACAGATGATACATTGTTTGCCTACGTTCAGTATGCATCGAGATAGTCAGCTGTTATTTATTTTATTTTTGTGAATTTCTTAAATTTATTTTTTTATTTGTTTAGTATTTTGCATTAGTATGAATTTGTAAAATTGTTTTATTGTGAACCATAATTAATATGCAAATTGCATATGGCATTAATGCAAGCATACAAGGTTACTGTGAACGTACCTCAAATACCTACCCTTAGATAACAGTTGGCTCTCGGACTACTAGTACTTACTATTTTTGAAAATAAGTATTGATAAAGATTGTACATAAAAAAAATTTTATTTAAAAAGAAATATTAATTATGGTTTTCTCACAAAAGAAAAGCCAATACTATAATTTAAAACAATTCGTGATAAGGTACTTTACTAAGGATTCTATTGGCATAATCTATAGCAAGTGCCGCAGTAGCTTCTACTATTGGTTCCTCAATATCTTGATATAGGACTTCCCAGTTTTCATTCAATAGTTTATTCATTGTGTCGCCCAGTTGTACGTCTCCATTGAAAAGATTTTCAAAATTAAAAGTTAGTTTTTCAGGTATAATTTTCAATTGTAGGTCTTTTATTCTTAGATATGTATCGCCCTTTTTCTCATACGTCTCAGACTGCAATTCCACTTTCGCAGTCGAATTTACTAAAAACTAGAATTATTAAGCAACCGAAAAAAGTGTTTTTTTTTTAAATTTAAGCAACATACTAAATTTAACAACGCATTTTCCATTTCCAACTATGGGAAGAGATAAGACTTTTCCATCAAGACTATAATCTGATTCAACTCGCACTTCAGAATACTTAATTTCCAGCTCTAACTTAAAGTCTGTCGAAGTGAGTTTTACACTACAATTTCAGACCTTTTAATACATTCACCTTTGTGATTAACTAACTGTAAGTTTATTACTTGAATTTTTCAATTCTTCCTTTACCAAAATTGTAAACATTAAAATTCGTGTAGTGCTGTTTTACATTCACTGCCCCATTACCTTCTCCGATAGTTAAACTAGGTGTTCTTAAAGGGTGTAGAGGAGGAACGTTTAAACTTGGTATTCCTAAAATAAATTTTAGTTATTATTTCAATATTGTTATATTTGATAAAAACTTACCATTCTCTAACCTCAAAAATGCGTCCTGGATCGCATTTTCTAGACATTTGGAGAAATTGGGATCATCTTGTTTGCATGTTTGATAGTCAGGTGCTGAAAATAGTTTGATACAATGGTTTTTGTGACTATCATACATAAGGAAGTTAACATTAGAAAATTATGTAAGGATCAAGTACAGCTGTGAGCTATACTTGCTTTCTAATTCGACAATAAAAAAAACGAAAAATAAAATCTGCTAGTTTGTTGAATAATATTGTCAAAATTCTTGTGATAAATTCCCTATTTAACAATTAATCATTGTTAAGTTGAGTTTATACTCATTCATTTACATTGAATCTAAAATTTAATTTATAATTTAATTTGTCATTAACCGATGTTGATTTATACTCCCTCCATTGCACTGAATAGTACCTAATTGACTCGTGCCGAAATTTGAGGTTATGACTAATCACGCATTTTTTTCGCATCTTATCTCTCAAGAGTGGATGCCTTTTATCCACAGCAATTCATAATGAAACACCAAAACAGCATTAAGCTTAATTCAGACAAACTAAACGTCTCTCCCTTTTTCTACAAATAGTTAAGGATTCTTGTATGCCGCGGACAAGACTGCGGATGTGCATAATAATCGAATAATGGATTATTTCGATTATCTGGACATCATAATTTACTATAATTTTTTCTTATACCTCCAGTTGCAGAATTAATGGATAGTTTTTCTCTTCGTCGACAAAAGAGTATTTATGGCCCAGTGGCATATTTACAAAACCAAGAGATAGCGCTAAATTTCGCCAAACTGACGAGAAAAAAGGGATGATCATCAGCTACAACCAATGTTGTCAGAGGTGGCTATAAATTTCCAAATCTGAAGATTTATAACATTTATCATGGTTTCTGACGCTATGTTTTACTGTGGTAGCAACAGTGTGATCACTTTCAAACTATTTTTTTTTAATTTTCAATGTTTTTTCTTATATCGTGGCTGTTTTTCTGAGTTGGTTGTGAAAATTGGTAATACTGTTATAGGTTGAAATGAACTAAATTAATTAACCTTCAATAATTAAGACGACGTCTGTCAAAGTCAAGTTGAGGTTATGAAAAATACAAATAGTTTTCGGGTCTACGTCTGGTCTATCGAATCGTTCGAACCTGTCAAGTCGGCCGGACTTTTCGGATTGTTATTTTTGTACTGATCCGAAGCAGACAATTGTTATACCGCACCGAACCGAGATCACTTTCATACTGAACTGCATGAGAGGATTGTCGTACTGCACAGGCATTATTTTTGCGCTGAACCTGTAACGATTTTTTGTTAATCGTTAATTTTTCTTATTAATTATTGATTTTCCTATTATTAATTCTTTTCTTAACCACTAACCTTATGTATGACTGGTTCCATACATATGAGCGGTTTGTGGTTAGCGTTACTTTCAATAGATCTAGCCGCTTCGTCTTTCAAAAATTTGAAATTTTTTGAGAAAAAATTTTTCTGTCTTTTACGACGTTTTTTCAAACAAAAAGCCAAGAGCATGTGAGTTAATGTCTTAAATGAAGATTTCTCTGCGGTAATTCACATTAGCTGCATTAAAATCCAACACAATTGTAATACAGTAACTTGTAAGAGTGATAGCCGATTAGCCGATCGTTACAAGCATATTTGTAATTGATGGATTAATTTGAACCGGCCATGTCTTCCAAAATTCTGGATAGCCGCATAATACCTCAGATATGCTCGTGTTCTTCCTAAAAGCATAAAAATTAATTTCTACGTTCTTTTAGGCTATATCCTTCCGGCTAGGTGATATTGCAGTCCGTTGTGTTCAGGTTTGCTTCGGGTCAACACCCAACCCTGAATTTATCTTTATCCTTGATTTATTGTTACTTTAACGTTACAAACCAAAGCGGAGAATTCTTGTACTGCACCTAAACGAGATCTTTTTCGTACTGGCTCAGACAGCCGTGATTTTCGTACTGACCTGGACAAGTATTATTTTTCGTACTGCACCATAACATGTTTTTCTTAATTGAGTCTTTGCGCGGCCAGGTCCAAAACTGGGGTTTGAGTCAGGTCGGGCGTGAGTTTAAAACTCCATCCGGCTTTTCGGGCCTACATCCAGACCTGTCGACCCTATCGGGCCGGATCTGTAGGGCTTTGCGGGCCATTATTTTTGTACTGATCCGAAGCAGACGATTTTCGTACTTCACCTAACTGAGATCTTTCTGTACTGACTTGGATGGACTATTCTCGTACTGAACCGTACCGGAGGATTGTTATACTGACTCGTACAAGCGATATTTTTGTATTAACCCGGACAACCATTATTTTCATGCTGAACCGAAAACGAAAACTTCCGTACTGCACCGTAGGACGGCTTTTTACGCGGCCCGGCTCAGAGCTTAGGTGTAGGTGAGGGCTGGATTCAGTTTAAAAGTTTATCGGACTTGTTCGTTCCTGTCTGGCTTTTCGGGTTGTCCATGTCTCTCTAGCCTGTCGGACTTTTCGGACCGCGTCCAGTTTATCGCCAGTCGGGACGAGCCGGGCCTGGAGAATTTGGCCTGTGCAGAACTCTAACCGATTCTCACCTCACAGGTTACGTAGATTAGGTTTCTTTTTGATGGCACATCAGTGATTCATATTTGGGTTCATGAAGCTTTTAATAGCTAATTATTTAACAGTCAATTATCTCCATAATAAATTAGATACTGATTTGACGATTAATCGATTATTATTGTATCATTCTGAGTAATCGATTAACCAATTATTCAACTATTTAATTTATCGATTATCCGATTAATCGATTATTCTATTATTACAATTATTTAATTATTCCGATTAATCCATTATTCAAATTATTTGATTAATCGAAGTGATCGAAAATTTTTTTGTAATCGATTATCGATTACAGAAATTGATAATCGTTCAGCCCTAGACAGGATGGTCGCGTGACTGGAGATTTTGCGCAGAGGGTGGAGGCGAGGGGTAGGCGATGTCTCTCCAAGTTGGCTACAAAAAGCGCCAGGAATTTCCAGAAATCGAGGTAAACTCTTTGCCTAACCAACGGACCTTATGGATCCCTTCGAAACAAGCGAGCGTATATCGTTTTGTTCAATTCTACCAAACACGATTGTTGGTTTTTAGATGAAACGCTTCGCACTTTATTCGTTCTTTTTCAAGAGAGAGAGAGAGAGAGAGAGAGAGAGAGAGAGAGAAATAGAGAGAGAGAAATAGAAAGAGAGAAAGAATTTTTGAAACGCATCACCGTATCGACTTTCGACTTTTTTTGTTTTGCATCGTAGTTCGGCAAGGGAGGGAAAGGCTGTTCCAACTGCACTCTGGCCACGGATCGTCTTTTGTTTTTTTTTGACAAATATTTCACATGTCACGAACGCTTGGTCCTACAGAGCTGGGACTTGGGATGTTAGACATAGTAAGAAAGTGAGTATTAAGTGATCTCCACATCTCACAAACGGTCGGTCCTGTCGGAATGGGACTTTGATTGTTAGATGTTGTGGAGGGATAGCTTCTACATGATCCAGGTACCATCAATCGTTTTTTTTTTGCTTTGACAGATATCCTTTTTCTCAGAAACGGTTGGTCCTATCGAGTTGGAAATTTGACATAACATTGAACTCTTTTAAGAAGGTTAATAGAGGGCGAAGGCTGACCAGGAGCAACCAAAGTTGCCCCGTTTGAGAGCGGAGCACGAGCCATAATGATATCTAGCTCTCCTAAGAAGGTCAATGGAGGACGAAGATCGATTAGGGACCACCGAAGGCCCGTACGAAGTCGTAACCCGAGCTGTTATGACAGTTAGCTATCTTAAGAAGGTTAATAGAGCCGTAGTACATCTATCTTGTGTTCAGAAAGTCAAGCTTGAACGCCATCACTGGGCGTTTCGAACTACCTACAGCGTTTATCCAGAAGCTTTCAGATCACTTGTACACCACTCTAAGAAACCGCTACCGAAGGGACTAATTTAGTAGCCTGTTCATCTGACACTGCTGCTCCCAGCACTGCGGACTCAGGTTATCGAGTGACTCGCGCCGAGAACTTACCTACCAGTTCTCAAAGGCGCGGCGGAAGTAGAAGTTAATACCTAACACATGCTTGTCAGTCACTTGGTGAATTTCCCGTGCGATCTGAGCCGCCCGCAGCTTGAGAACGAGGGAGCGTTGTTTTGGTGGTAGACAGTCCAACCACGCTGGCGTATGGTGATGGTAGGATAATACTACGGCCTGTAGCGTTAGGTCGTCAACGTGCTTTTTACACCCACGAGTCGAGTACGTGTCGCATACGAGGTAGCACCCCATACCCACAATGCCTCTCTGCTGGTGAACATGGTGGTTGACTGCAAGCCTCGAATAGACGTTTACTAAGTCTCCGAGAAGTCCAAAGTGATTTCCCACCAAAAGCCGAAGTGGTATGGAATTTGCGTGTAACGACGCGAATACCTTTTTCTGTTCCCTTAAGTCGACGACAGAACCAGATAGTGCGGATTTGATGGCAGTAGTAGCAGCAAAATGGTGGAGTAGAACACAATTGAAAATAGGTATAAAAACAAGAGAAAAGTGTTCTTTACATGCATATATTAAAATGTATAGGTTTCTAGGTTCTTTTCGTCAACATGATGTAGCTTTAACCATATTTATGAAGTGCCGGGCCTACAAACATTATTTCATTAATTCATAGCAAAAGCATTCTTATCGGTGTTTACCCGGTGATGTAAAAATAGAAGGAAGCGGTATTTTGACGATTTGACGTATTCAAAGCTGAATACAATAATACAAAGTAGAAAGAATTATTCCGAAAAAAAGGAAATACAGCAAATTGAATTGTAATGATCAAGAATTTGATTAGTAATTGTTTTAGCTACCCTTAGGAAAACGACGTTTTGAGAGCAGGTGTTTGATATCAGCAGGTAGACAATTACTCACAGAACACAATTAGGTGGCCGGACGTAAAGTAAATTAATCCAATCTTGGTGTAACCGACGAAAAACAAACACAATTTTTAGGCACATCTTAGGTTATGTTGCACGATATAAACAATGAAGTTGGCAACTAAATTCAGCTGCTGCGCATACTACCAACCCCCTACTGCAGCCTGAACGGCGGATGGAGGTTATGGGTGGCTTACTTTCACTCGCAAAATGGCGGTTATGTGTGCTGGCTACGATCTTCGTTTTTTCATCCCAAGCAAGGGTGTTGCTAGGTTAAAAGGAGTTAAACGTTAATTTCCTTAATGAATTCCACTCCAATCTTGCACGGGAGCGTAGCGAAGGCGTTGCTGGGTTAGTAGTAGTTAAAAGTTCATTTTTCAATGAATTCACCCATGCTTGCGTGGGATCAATGTTCTCCGGGTGATTTAGGGAAATTGGGTTGTGGTACTGTCGGTTGGTACGCTGTCGGAGAGTAGCACGAACGTAGCCGCGATATTATAGTGTTATGGCTGTCGTTTTGATAGTCAACTATCAAGATCGTCGATTTTCGAAGTTTTCCTTTTAAATTTTCTAAGTGTTTAGCGTCGGCGAGGTCTTCCGCAGGTGTCTTTTGATTCTCTGAATGGATATACGTGCATCGGTATGGTTAGATTCTTTCTGTACAAGATTAATCCTAGCGGTAGCTGTATCGAACTGTTACCATTTGATCTTGCACCTGAGATCTTAACTAAGGCGTCACTTCAAATACAAGGTAAAACGTGAAATGCGCAAATGACAATTTAACATAATATTGTAAAGTGTAAATGGTGGAGAACAGCATTACCAACACACTAAGCTTCAATAAACAGTCGTCAGATGGAGTGCAGAGAGAAACAATTTTTCGGTATTAATCAATAGAATTCACCATATTGAAGTTTCAAAACATAAAAAACCAATATATAAAACTAATTAAAACATAAATAGAACAAATATCTAAAGAAGAAAATGCTTATTAATAAATAAAACTTGTAACCTTTAAGGATTACAATATACGAAAAGAGAGGGCGCTAAAGGTACTAAATATTGTAAAACGTGGTTTAAATATAGCAAGGCAAAACATTATAAGATTACATTATCAAATTTTGCAAACGAGTTGATTCTGTTTTAAAAAGGCAAAATTCAGATTAAAATATATTTATAATAATGTAAACTGAAACTAACTTACGAAGTTTTTCAGCAAAAGACACATTAACCATTAAAGTAAACAATAAGAACACCACAATTTGCTTCATGTTTTATTTTTTATACTATGATAGGTACTGTTTTACTCGTAACATACTGTGAAATCTATTCTTCAAGTTTTATATGCTATCGTATAAAGATGCAGGTTTATGCGTCAGTTGATTAATGTATTAATAATTATAATGTAACACTGAAAGCTAAAACAATTTTCAACTTGCGTAGATGCAGGAAATTTTAATAAATTACTATGTATAGGTTGCAATTGAGCAGATGTAACAAGTCGTTAAAACTAATAATGAATTAATAATGAACACAAATTATTTTTATAACAATTATTTGTTATTTGTAATCAATGTTAAGGCAATAGGGATTTTTATCTAACCATTTAATTTATAAAGCAAACTCACGGCTAGTGCTGTCAACCCTTATTAGGATATGGCTAAGAACTTATTAAGATCCATATTGAAAAATTGAAATAACAGCTACACGACTAAATTATTAATTAATTGTAGACCATAAATCTTGACGCGGTCCAAAAAAACCGGTAATTTGTTGATCGGCCCGAGAGGCCCGAATAGCTCCACAAACCTGAGTGGACCTTACATGCCTAAGAGATCCAAACGGCCCGATAGACCCGAAGGTCCGAGAAGTTCAAAAAGCCCAACAGGCACGAGTGGTCCGAGATGTTCGACAGGCCCCAACAGCTCGAGATGCGACAAGACGGAACGTCCCGATTGACCAGACGTAGGCCTCAAAAGTCCAATAAATATTTAAACTGTCATTTAAAATGTCATTAAATGTCTGAATATTCTGAGGAAAGCGCTATAAACTGCAAAAAGAACTTAGGAAATCTACTCTAAACACAGGTTTTGTTATGCCATTTGAAACGCAGAAGAATCTGTTGATAATCCGTGGCGCTACGCTGATTGTACAAAACTTAGTTTATAATCCAAAGACTTGTTAAGTTGTAAATCGAGATTAGAGACTTACAGATCATAATGTCATGGAAGGTGAAAATATTCTGGGAAAAAACTTGGAAATTCTGCAAAATAACGCTGGAAATTCGCTCTAGACACTAAATAACCAACAGATCATTAGTTCGAAATTATAAATTTCGTCGTGCCATTTGAGACGGAAAAGAATCTTGAAATCTCCGCTGACTTACAGTAAAACCCTGCACAGACCGAAATTTCCATGCCGAGCCCGATTCGCGACAAACTTGAAGCATACCGAGAACAACCCGGTAACTTCTTGATCGGTCCGACAGACGTAACAAGGAACCCGAAGGGTCGAGAAGTCTAAAAGACTCGACAGACCGGAGAAATTCAAACGACCCCATAGACCCGAGGAGACCAACAGGCCCGAGGGTTCGTGTTCCGAACTCCTGGATATCGAGGAGAGATCAATCGAACGGGTTTCACAAGAGGATCACAACGCCATCGAGTTTAGGTAGCGGAAGTGAACGGCTCAAAAGTTATGGCCGATTTTGCGAAACGCCGCGCCGGTTTCACCCACAGACTTGTATTGAAAATGCATTACGGGACCGGTGCTTTTGAACTTCCACATTTAAAATGGAATTCTCTAAGAGAGATGCCTAATCTAACCTAACCCAATCTAGCCTAATCTAAGTTTACCTGGTCTGACCTAACTTCATGGATACCACGCCGTCCGCACGACGTGGCATACCCGACTTCACTGAAAAGTTGCTCAGTAGCCTACGGACTAAAAACCCCCCTCTTTTTCACCATGATGCCCCAGAACCATTTGCGTATGTTTCAGGGCATGGGTGGCCTTTACACTTAATCCCTTATCTCCTACCTCCTACCTTGTTTTAGTCTCTTTTCTCTCTCTTTTTGTGTCATTATAGGTTTGATGAGTGTGCTTATCTTTTCGCATTTTTTCTTTTTTGTCAGTCTCAAACAATTTTCTATTGTGACTACCTCTCGAATATCACAATATACTTAACGTCTTTGCCGCTCGCATCTCCCACACTCCGTGTCTATAGCGTTTCAGTACCTACATTTGTCGTTACCTCTCTTCCGTATTCTTTGCGGTATGCGTTAAAGGAGCCGTGACCTGTTAAAATCTAAGATCTCTAGTAATTTATTTTTCGACTTTTACAATTCACCCAGTCTTTGATGTTTGGAATAATCCTCTTCGTCCACTGCACGGACGTAGTGTCTTCTTCCCATTTTCTTTGTCATAATTGTATCGTTCGGATTCTCTTGTCTTCTCTCACCTCTTTGGTATGTACGTCTGGGCGATTGTAGATTCTATTCCTTTCCCTCACCATCAGGTGGATAGGGACCACTCTTGATATAATCTGTAGGCCTACCGTTGGCATTGTTCTGTACGCGCTTGCAATTCTCAATAGGATTTTCCTCTGCGCCCTTTCCATAATTGTTTTGTATTTTTTAATTTCCATTGCTTTGTGCCAGAGAGGTGCCCCGTATGATAAAATTAAATGCATTAAACCCCCCCCCCTCCATTTCTCATTTCTTGCTAATCGACTCTCTCACGTTGGACATGATTTGGGCAAGTATCGCCCTCTTTGCTTCCGCTTTTTTAGCAACCGTGGCTACATAGCATCCAAAAGTGCCTTGTGTGTCCAATATGATACCTAGGTATTTTAAAGTCTTTTCTGGTATCACCTTTAATATGATTGCTTCCGTCTTGACCTGACTTAACCTGACCTGAACTGACCTAACCTAATCTAACCTAATGTAACCTAACTTCACCTAACTTAATCTAACCCCTAGCCCGACCCAACTTTTAAACCGTTTGTTTTCGCCACCTAAATTCGGTGGCGTTGTGATACTCTTGGCAAGCCCGATCGAATGATACTTCATTCGAGTCTCTCCTCTATGTCCAGGAGTATGAAACTCTAGCAATTAGAGGTCCGAATGGTACGACAGATCGGAGAAGCCCAAAGGGCCGAGAAATACAAAAGGTCCAACAGGCTGACGACCCGAGAGGGCCGAATTGTCCGATAGGACCGAGAGAAGCCCGAAAGAGCGAGAAGTCCCTGAAGCCCTGTCCTATAGACCCGTTTGGTTAGACAAATTAGAGAAGCCCGAAGGGCCGAGAAGTTCAATAAGCCTAACAAGCCCAAACGGCCCGATAGACCCGTATGGCCAAAAGCTCGATGAGTCCGACAAGACCGTACGGCCCGATTGACTGGACAAATATTCAAATTGTCCTTTGTTAGTTTCCAGACAGGCGGTTGCTCGCAATCGTACTGCATTATAAACACCTCTAAGCATTTGTGAAGTAATTAATTGTACACTGTTCATTGTTCGGTCTTGCAGGTCTTGTAGATTTTCTGGAGGTGTTTAGTAAACCTTTTTCTTCAGCAAACCCCAAACGAGAAAATCCAAGGGATTTAAATCAGGGTACTGCGACGGCCACTATATAGGACTAGTACGACCTATCCAACGCTGCGGCAGACGTTATAGGGATAACGAGCTGATACGCCATCATGCATCCAGATCAGTTAATTTCGTAGATTGAGTAGAAAATCGTCTGACAGTTCGTAATGAATTGAGAATAATTTTCTTCATTCAGACGTTGTGGTAAAAATTTAGGTTCAATAATGTTACCTGCTAGTGCCCTCATTCAAACATTTAAAGAGCATCTGACCTGGTTTCTAGACGGTCTCGTATAATGTGAATTTTTGTGAGCCCACTGAGTCATACTGTGCCAATTAAAAATGACGTCTTTTCATCAGTCGATAGTATTTGCTTGTGGGAATTTTGGTTCAGGTCGATCTGTCGCAGTAGCCAATTGCAGTAGTTAATGCGACTTCGATAATAATTAGGCGTTAACGACTGAACAGTACGAAAGTGGTACGGATATAAAGAATCTGCTTTGAAAACATTATGCACGGTGGAATTACTAGGAATATTAAATCGCCAAGCAACTCCTCTCGTACTACTTCCAGGTTCTTCAGAAACACTTTGTAAAATTTGTTTAACATTGTTCAGGGTTAAGAAGAGTTCGCGGAGCACCAGCATTAATTCGATTTGGTATCATTTGACCTGTTTCTCGACCGCCGATCCAATCTTCTAAATAATAATTTATCGAATAAAAAATTTCAAATACGGTATCCATTTTCAGTTCAATAAAATACAAGATCGGTTGATGGTATGATATCCTTTCATAATATTGCAACTGCGAGGTGTAACCAATGCCCGTTTTTTATTTGACAGAGTATTTCTCGTCCAAAATTTCCAACTTTGATTTGTTCGTGAGGAAAGAGGAGACATCCACGAACTTTTTCGTACAGGATTTTCCTTTTCAGCTTTAGTCAGTAAATCTTTCTACGTGAAGATGTTCCGCTAATTGTCGAACACCCTATATAATGGAAAAATCAATCAGATTTTTAGTATCTTTGAGTATTTACATAAAATCGTGGAAGTTTTAATTTAAATGTTGCACCCTTACAAATAAACAAATGTCTTTACGTTTGTATCTAGATAACACTAATAAGTAAGTGAAACTAATAAATAAGTAAATGTTGGGAATACTTATGTATTTACAAAATACATAAAAGGACTAAACAAGAAATAAGAAGTAGGTAAGAGAAGAACAAAAATGGAAACTGCTGGAAACGCCAGTCCAAGCGCCGCACAGCTCGTGCGCTCAAGCATCCCATTTGTAAAAGAAACTTTTCTTGCTTAAAGAATTATTAACATACTACTTTACTATCTTAGAAAAAGGGAGTTTTAAAAAAGTTACTTTTGTTTTGATTGTGCAGTTCGGTCGAGACTTAATAATCACTTTCTGACATTAATTAATTAATTATTATTATCAACCTTCACTAATAAACAAAAACGAGAAGGTACTTAATTTATACAGAGGTAATTTAGATCTAGCCTTGAAAATCATTATTATTATGTTAATATTTAAAATTTTAAATACCTCTTTTAGCTTCATAAACAAGGTTTTAATTTAGGATCGTTAATAACAAAAGTGTTTAATTCTTGGAAAAGACTTTTTTAATACTTCATTATCATTATAATAAAATAGCCTCGCAAGGTGATATTATGGATTTTATTTTTAGTTTCTTAAAAAGCGTACGATTGGATAAAAAGAAATTATACTCCTTTTAGTTAAAGAACAAATAAATAATAATTCACATGCAATTTGTTTTAATTGATGGTACACAGCGAAGGACTTATTTGATAGTGATATTGACATAATAATGTATTTACATACTACAAGCAGAAACAGAATAATTGATTGTAATCAAACATACAATTTTAATTACTTTTAATTATGTAAAAGTATTTAGATTTAATATACATAAAATTAAAACTGAATCAGCATATTTCGAGTAAAAACAATTTTAAAAAACTTGTCACTGAAAAAAAGTAAAGTACGACGCCAGATTGCTAATACGTTACTACACTGTTCAAATGAATCCACAACTTACATAGTGTCTCAAAATAACACGGACAACGCTTAACCTCTGATTCTGGGGAACAAATGAAGACGAGTTAGGTAAAAAGTTTCTCGTTTTTGAGTTATAAACTGTCAAAGTCAACACAATTTTTTCTTAATTTTTTTATTGCGTCTCACTGAATCCATCGACTGTAATGAAATATGGCATGTTGGCTTGTGTAGTTAAGATGATCTTTTTCCTGAAATATCGATGAAATTAATAATTTGGAACACAGAGTTTTACAAGCACACCTCTCTTTGAAGACCTAGAACTATTTCTATGGGTAAAATTGAAAATTCGAGCTGTATTATTTAAAAGTATACTTGTTCTGCAAGGAGATTCACCTCTCGCAATTCTTTCGTAAACTCGACCGTTTTCGAGAAAATTAAGCATTTTTGAATGCTTGAAAAATCGTTACTCATTTAATTTAATACACTTACAATTTACTGATGAAGACCAAAACCATCTCGAAACGTGACTTATAAGACACAAAACATGCCATACAAAAAATTATAAAAATCGATCAAAGGCTACTATTTTTATATAGAAAATTAATTTTTTTTCAAAAAACTTTTACGCCTTGTACCGACATAACGAGACGATTTTGGATATAGGTAAGTTGGGTTAAATGTTCTTATTTTTATCCCAGGAGTCTGCAGTTAATCTATGTCCCAACTTTTTGGAGACACCTTGTATTAGTATTTTATTCATAATTAAGCAGTGCTTTTAAAATAAGCGGATTGTTTTACAAATATCCTCATAAATACCGAGATAAATGAAAAAACAAAATTCGTCCCCCACTGTTTACAAATGGTGGGAAATGGATTTTGACTGTTTTTATAATCCACTAAAAGGAGTACCATAGCAAAAAGAAATTGAATACCTAGTTACAGGGCTTTAAATCTTGAGCATTTGTATTATTGATAAAATATGTAGCTGATTGGTTGATTGATTGGTCGAGGAAGTAGAAGCCTGTACGGGTCGGGTTTTCTAGTCGGGTCTTTGCGAGGCCCCAAATAAGTTACTACATGAACACCTAGATAATAAGTGAAAAACCAAAAATCGTTACACCCTCTTTATAAACCGTCAATCAAGCCGTTCGGGCTACTCCAGTCGTTCAGTCTTATCGGGCCTCTTGGCCTTGTAGGACCACACGGGTCTTTCAAGCATTTTGTACTTTTCGGCCTTTCGGGTCTCTCAGGTCTTCGGGGTCGTTTTGATCTCTCGGACCTGTCTGGCCTCTCTGGCCGTTGGGACTTCTGAACTTCTGGGCTCTTCGGGTTTTCTCTATCGGTACGTTCGGACCTCTTCTGCCGTTTGGGACTTTTGAACTGTTTGAGCATCTAATACCGTTTTGGACTGTCGGGCCTCCCGGATTTGTCGGATAGTTCAGGTCTCTAGGGACAGTTTTGATCTCTCAGGCCTATCAGACCTTTTGCATATCTCGACCCTTCGAGTTTATCGAGCCTTTTTGATCTCTCGGACCTGTCGGGCCTTCTGGACTTCTCGGTTCCTCGGACTTCTCTGTTAGGTCGTTTGGACCTCTCGGGCCGTTAGGACCTCTTTTGTCGTTTGGTCCTTTTGGACTGTACGGGCCTCACGGACCTGTCGGACCGTTCGGGCCTCTCCGGATTTCAGACCTTTTGGACTTCTCGGTCCTACGAGTCTCTCAGGTCTTCGAGCAGATTTGATTTGATCTCTGAGGCATATCGGGTCTTTTGGACTTTTCGGCTCCAAGGATCTATCGGGCCTTTTTGATCTCTCGAACCGTTAGGACCTCTCGTGCCGTTTGAGCCTCTTGGACTGTTTGGGCCTGTCGGGCTGATCAAGAACGAACCGCGTTTTGTTTGAACCGCATCAGGTTTGTTTTCAGTCTGGCCGGGCCTGGAAATTGCGACCCTTGCAGGGTTCTACGAGGATGTACAAACTGAAAATTGAAGATAAGTTGTGAGTACTGCACTGTTGTCCGGTACAGAGATTTTTCCCCAGATTGAGGATTTTTGAACTTGCCGGGGGAGATTAGTGAAGATTTTAAAAAAGTGAGAATTTATTGGGGATGAATTAAGGATTTTGAGTAAATTTGCGAGTTAGTCGTTCTTTAATTGAAAAATGATGTTTTTTGAGTTTACTTTATTATTGTTGATAATAATCAAAGTTTTATTTTTGTTATTGGAAGTTTTGAAGTTCTCGGCCCTTTGGGTCTCTTTGGTCTACCGGGCTATTTTGATCTCTCGAGTCTTTTAGACTTCTCGACATTTCGGACCCTTGCGCCGTTTGTACCGTTTAGGCTTTTTGGGCTGTTCGGGCCTCTCAGGCTTGTCGTGCCGATCAAGAAATTACCAGGTTTTTTCTGGCCGCATCAAGTTTGTCTTCAGTGCAAGGCTCTACGAGGAGGTACAAAATGAATTCCAAGATAAGTTGTGAGTACTGCAATCTTGCCAGCTATGGGGATTTTTTCCCCAAATTGAGGATTTTCGAACTGGGTGGGAAAATTAGTGAGAATGGAAATGGAGATTTATTGGAGATAAATTAGAGATTTTGAGTAAATTTGCAAATGCAAAATAATGTTTTTAAAAGTTTTTAAAGTTTCATTTCTCTTATTTGAAGGTTTGGAGTCAGTATAAAATTTTAGAAGTAAACAAATTTTTTGAGAAATTGATAATTTTTTTTCATTTGTTACATACTTTCCTGGACACATATTGGGGAAAAACCAAGGTCCGTGTGCTGTGAATGGTAGGTTTTCTTATTAGCAGCCATTTGTAATCGAGAAGTTTAAGATTAAATTAACGTAAGCAATGTTATTTTCATATTTTATGACAATTTGTGTTGGAAATCAGGAAATTGCTAAAACTTGATTGCCGTGACGGTAGTTTGGAACACGTCTTGAAGGTACGCGTATTTCTTGGTATTAGTCGGCAAGATGAAGTGGCATGAAATGCATTATATTAACACTAAATGTCGAAATATAAATCCATTCGTTACTCATTTAGTGCTTTTTAATATTTATGTTTGTGTAATAACAACTTTTAACACTTAATATCCTACAAGTATAAAACAAAAATGGGATCTGGACAAAATACATTATTGTAATCTATAGATGAGATTCAATCCTTTATTTTAATGCCTGTCTTTTTCTTAATCTAACCACAAATAAGCATTTAAAAACAACATAATATTCATTAAGGGGGCTAAACAATACCTAAAAAACCAATTTAGATTAGATTTAGAATCGTAAGCATAATTGAATAATTACCTACTAATTACTAATATTTCCAATCTTTTTAAAAGCATTTTCCGTTGAAAGTTACGCTACATCTCATTTCCCTTTTTAGTATATTAAAAAAAGACAGAAATTTCTAACAAACGAAAAGAAATTCTCTCGACTTTTTTATATACATATATAAAGTGAAATTTTATTTATTTTTAATGTATACTGGAGACGTTTAGGTATTAAGGTCTTAGTGTAATCTAAACATGGAAAAGTACTCGGTTGTATTTTTTTCTGCTTCATTGTTGTTTGTTATTTGTTCTAGTGAAAGATTACGTAAGTTGTTTGTATTATTAATTTATTATTGGTTTTCTTCATACTGTAATTAAAAGAAATACCCTGAACTTGCAGCATCTAATTTTAAATTATGCAAAAGGAGCGATCCAAACATCAACCAGTGTTTGAAAACGGCAATAGCTGATGCTTTGCTTTTATTAAAAAATGGTAAGGTCAAGATTAATTAATAATATAAATAAATATTGAATTTGTTATTTGTGTTTAACATAAAAGGAATATCCGAACCCAAGGTTGCACCCATAGAACCATTAACCGTACCGAGTGTAACTATTGGAGAAGGTAAAGGTCCTGTAAATGTGGTACAGAATTATAAAAATGTCGATATACACAACTTAACAATGACGAAGGTAGATAATGTAGTGTAAGTGTAGTGTACAAAGAGTTTTGCTTTGTTTTTAAATTTTTATAATATTTTT
This sequence comes from Ignelater luminosus, assembly GCA_011009095.1. NCBI lineage: Eukaryota > Metazoa > Arthropoda > Insecta > Coleoptera > Elateridae > Ignelater > Ignelater luminosus. The sequence continues at coordinate 536,737 of VTPC01001983.1, forward strand.
AATTTTCTTTCTGTAGAGCTTCCGCAGGAGATTCTTTCAGACTTAACATGAATCTTTCAGCACCGGAATGTAAGCTGACTGCCGATTATGATTTTAATGGCCGACTCTTACTGTTACCAATTGTTGGAATTGGAAAATGTACTATTACACTAGGTAATTTATTCAAAGACGATTGAAAACTGAAATCTTCATTTTTCATAAAAATGACAATTCTAGTAATGATAATTTACAGTTAATCTAAAAACTGAAGTAATGATAACTGGAGAAAAAATAGAAAAGAAAGGTGCGGCTTACATAAAGATAAAAGAGTTCAAACTCATGCTGAATCCTGCAAGGGTTTATTATGATTTTGAAAATCTTTTCAATGGTGATGCAAGATTGGGCAAACAAATGAATGATGTTCTTAACGAAAACTGGAAAGAAGTATTTGATGACGTCAAGCTCGGTTACGAAGAGTTTATTGGATCTATTGGTAAACATGTAACCAATAGTATCTTTTTGAAGGTCCCTTATGACAATTTATTCCCCACTAAATAATTATTAGACTGTGGTTTAAGCTTTTATTTTTCCTATCACTCTTTCTTTTAGTAAAATAAATAATTGACGAACGACAATGTTTTTGTTGTTAGCCGTAAAGTTATTCATTAAATAGCTTACAGTAAAGGTAGTCAAATTAACATACTTTAGCATATTATTCTATGCTACAACTTACAGAAAACATAAATATTTAAGAAATCTTACAATAAATAGTTGAGTAATGCCGGAACAGTCATAATTAATTTAATTAATTCCCGGCAATTTCAATAAATAATTTTCCTCACTTTCATATGTTTTTAACTTGATGAGTCTTTACAGCTTCTTTGCTTCTGGCTGCATAATTTACATAAATACCTTTACAAAATATTATTAACTTCTACAGGGTGTTCTAATATTGCATACTCATAATAAAAAACTGCTATGTCTAGCTTGCTTTTCAAAAATGTCGAATAAAGACAAAATTCATTACTTTATGTCAATTATTAGATAATAATCAATTAATAGCAAGCTCTTTCAAGATTGGATTGGCCCATAGCTTAGGCATGTATTTCTCCACAGAATTTAAGCTTATTTTGTCCTATAACGTTTTTCCCTAAAATGCATCGTTTTCAAGATACAGGTTGTCAAAGTTTCATTTGGAAATTCATGTTTTCTCAATATTTCAAGACATTCTTAAGAGCACCTATTGTTTTAAGAATTTTTTATTTAATATTCCTATTTAGAAAATCGAACAGCAAAACAATTTTCTTTAGAGTACTGGGGTAGCCCTACCTCCAATGCCCCGCCTCTGACAGGGATGTCAAACACAATACCACATAAAATAGCAGACATCTTAGAGTAAAAAGCTTTTGGAAAATTCCATACTGGTATTGTGATAATTGTGGTAATGTAAAAAAAAGAATTTTCAAATAAAACTCTGACAAACTGTATTTCGAACACAACGCAGTCAAGGAAAAAAGATTATGGGGCAAAGTAGGCTTAATTTTTGTCGAGGAATGCGTACTTTATTTATTAATTGATTATATAATCATCGACATAAAATCTTAATCCAACAATAATGTTGTCTTTATTTGACTTTTTCTTAGAATTGCTTCTTATCATATGATACAACTATAATGCTTTATTTTCATTACTGATCATTATATTTTGTATGTGTTTAACGGAAAAATCTATTTCTCTGAAATTGAAGCCATCTAGTGTAACAAAGAAGATGAGCCAAGCAAACATCTTGATCATAGAGATGCGCAAACACCCTTATTATAATAATAATCATAATCACAATAATATACAAAATTTAAATAATACGGACATAAATTGTGTATTCGGAAATAACTCAGAGGCAGGAAAAGACGATCTCGCAGATTCCAGTCTCTCTCGACCCATGAAAATGGAGAAAAATAAATTATTATCGGACAATAGCAAGGCCTGAGGCGCGTCGAGGCACATTTGGAGCTGGTGCAAAATTGCCGGTGGTGGGGTGCTTGAGATGCGAGTTCTCATTTTCACACAAGCTACAGTTTTCAGTAGTAATCAACCGGAAGAACCAGCCATACACATCTAGAACCTATTTCACCTGGGTGCTCGCACTCAGCAAATTAAATGAACGAAAGAACTAAATACGCTTATTATTCGTATGTAAATGAGTATCGAGACGATCCGCTTCCTGGCTGAGGACAGAGACTTCATACTAGATTTTCAATCTCATTATAGAAAGAAAAAGTGTAATCATAAGGAAACGATACTTCTCGAAAGTATTTCAGTTTAATCCTCTGTTACATTAAGGATTGTATTTGATTCAATATTTTGTTTTGTATGAATCATCCGCCGTGCAAAGCGGCACACCGATTCGCCCCACTTGTACCGTCCCCGCTTCCTGAACTCGCTAATATAGGGAAATAACCGATATACGTGTGGGCGCTTGCTGATAGGAACTACAATTTAGTGTGTCATCCAGTAATGCGAAGATCTACGAGAATCAACCAATGGACCACCATCCCTGGATCGTCCATCCCCGCCACCGGCCGGTAACCAGTTGTTGGCATCCGGCATCGTTCCTATCCTTCCTATCCTGTCCTATTCCTCTTAGACCTAGCAGGTTTGTATCGAGCAAAGTTTAAGCCGATAGACCCCTCGATAACAGTGTATTCACAGCAATTACTCCCCATCTAATCAAACCAACGACGAGGAGGGGTAAACTTCTTAACCAAATCTGGCCCTAGCACCATTACCAGGAAGAAAATACGCCACACTAGTAGAAATAACAAGCATTTACCGAGAAGTCAAGGATTTACCAAAACAAGCGGACACTGCTGCAGAGATTGCCGAAAATCCCACCAAGTAAATCCAGATATATCAACGCAAAACAACGAAATACCACCATCAATCAATATAGCATAGCCAACGTGATAAGAGATACATTTCTTAGTTACTTAGCGCTTTTCGAAACAACGCACCATTGAGTTGCTAGGAAACCGTATATAGAAATCTTCTTTTACAAAAATGAAAAACAAAGGTTATCATCATCAGTTCCTTATCAAGTAAAGAATCGCCTCCTGGATCCCTGTTGGGTGTCATCTTCAGTGAACTGTCTTGGTCATATTGTTAAACAAAAGACGCTTGTCGCGTTGGGATGCCTTTCCAACAGACCGTTAGACAACCAGGTGTTGTCACGGCATTAACACTCACCTTCTTGGAGACAGCTCTTTTGTAGGATTGACGTACAGGGACCTGCAGTATGTGTTATGAAGTCGCCTCTAAACAAGATTGGTACAATCAGAATTTGATCGTCATTTGTTTTTTCAACCCCATTCCGCATTTAGCGCAAGGTGCTGTTGTTTTCTCGGGTATTTACGAAAAGAAACGACCAATCGAGATTTTTTTTGCTGTAAATGGTGCGTAACGACTAAAACTATAAACAGAGTTTGGACGATCTTCGGTTGTTTTCTGGTTAGGTTACTTTGAAAAATCGAACTTTGAAGATGTCTGTATGACTGTACTCTGAGAAAAAGACCGACCAAGTTTCAAAAAAACCAGAGCAACTCGACCGTTTTGAAACAACTGAAAGAAGCCATTGATAACCATCGCAGCTATAATGATCAGCTGCTCGATTGTTTATTGGCAATTAATAACAAATTGTATGTTGGACGATTCGTCCTGACGTGTAGAATCTTGAAATGCAAGTGACTTATGTCTAGGGTGTATCGTAGGAAATTCCGCCATTTTGGGTTTTTCAAACAGAAGACTCATAGATGCTCTACCAATTGCAAGTCGAAGATGTATAAACAAAGTATCTTTTGCAATTTGTTTCAAAATTGATTTCTATTGGTTACTTAATAATCGACATATAATCTTAATCCGGCAATGGAGAGGGTCTTTATTCGACTTGTTTTTCTTAAAGTTACTTTTTACGATATGATACAACTGTAATGTTTTATCTTTATAGCTAGTTATTGTATTTTGTAGGTTTTGGATTTTCTCCTTCTTAAATTGGAACTCTTCTACCTTTCGGTGTCGAGTGCGTTTTGGATTTTAACGGGGAAATCTATTATTCTCGAATTCAAGACAAGAAAATATTTAGGTTACTTTCAATTTTAAATAAAACACTGTATAGCTTTAATGATAAATAGACTTTAATCTTAGTGTTTAGATGTAATTGTAGAAATTCTAATTAATAAATCTTGTTATACAGGGTGATCAAAAAGTTTTTCTTTGTTTTATGTTTTTTACTTCAAATACTTTAATTACTGTTGAGATGTTTTCAAACTCAATTTGTCTACTCCTAAGGCTGTTTCTTTCACTGTTCTTGTAAGAATTAATCGTTTGAAAAGAAAAGAGCAGCTTGCAAAGTCTTTATTGTTTACATAATAATAAGTAAAACATTAGCATATTAGTTTATTATTTAAGGAAGTAATTCATCATAAGGAACTTTGTTGAAAACAGTATCGGCGACATTTTTAACAAGTCCAGCTAACATATCATTGTATCCATCTTTAACCTCTTCATACAAATCTTTCCAACTATCATTAATCAGTTTATTCATTTGATCACTTAACTGTTTATCACCATCAAAGAGATTATCAAAGTGAAATTTAGCATTTTCAGGCTTAAGGTCCACTTTTAATTCACCAAGCTTCACGTGGGTTTTCCCTTTTTTATCGAAAAGTTCTCCTTTCATTATAATTAGTGCTTTTGCATTTTCTGGAAGTATAAATTAAATTACCTAAAGAGAAGTACTAATCAATAATTTTTAATGGCGTTTACCGAATTCTAAAGTACACTTTCCGTTTCCGGTGATTGGTAACATTAGGATTTGTCCGTCAAGATCATAATCTGCTTCTGCTCTGCATTTTGGTATTGTTATGGAAACGGTAGCATCGAAAGTTTTGTCGCCTACTTTCAACCTAAAAATGCACACAACTTACCGAAACCATATTCAGGTATAAGATGATTCAATGTTGGATTATCAGGACTAGTCTTGCTGTACTTACGTGGCATCATCTACTTTAGCGTTGATTATGTCGTAGATTTTGACATTTTTATAATTTTGTTGCACCTTCATCGCGCCGGATCCTCCACCTAGGGTCATGGAGTTGACATATAGTGGTTCTGCTGGTGGTATACCCAAATCGGAAATGCCTAAAAGTAGTAAAGCGCGTTTTACTTTTGTAGTTATAAAAGAATTTGCAAATTTAAAAGGCTTTTCTTCACATATTCATACTTTTTTATTTGCTTAGAAACATGTTTAGCTTAACTTATTAATCGTACAATGCAAACTTGTTTAAATTTTCAAGCGTTAGCGAATGAACAGATTTTGACAAAAATTCTTTGTTTAATTGGTTTCTAAATCATCAAATAAAAAGACATTTTTAAAAGGCTTTTCTCCAGTTGCACGCCTAATAAGCTAAATAATTAATAATCGGCAACTTACCATCTTTAAGTAATGGCAGGGCAACTTGCACGGCTTCCTTGAAACAAGCATTTAGGTCGGGTTCGCTGCGCTTGCATATTTTAAATGATGGAGCTAGAAATTTAAAGTTAATTTAATTATCTACACGTTATTGTTGAATAAGACCCTTACGCAGTGTTGCTCCTTCAATACACAATAACAATAACGAACTTAACACCGTAAAAATTAAAATTTTCATGTTTCTAAATTATTATTAACGCCGACTACTATTGTGTTAAGAAGAAAAGTGAAGTTTATTGCCTGTGCGAATTTTTATAAATACTTGTGAGCATCTTTAAATTCGACTTACGTATATCAAAGATTATAATAGAAAAAAGAAGGTGTCATTAAATACTTATCTATAACAAATTTTTTGCGGATGTCGCAAGGATAAAATAATCAAGAAAATTGCTAAAAGATTGGTGACAATTGATGATTTGATTGTTTATTTAAACGAAGATTACGTAAATTTTGACCTTTAAGTAGAAACTTTAGTTTTTCGTACTTTGATAAAAGTGTTTGAAATTCTTAAATTAGCAGGTAAGGTATCAATTATCTATTTCGGTGATTTACCGTCAATCTAGTACAATAATTACGTGATGATGTTTTATTGCATAAAACTATAAAAGAATGTTCGAATAAATACTTAATAATTATCTTTAGTTGGATACGGACATATTTAGATGTAAAATAGATAAATTAGAATAGAATAAACACAATAATTTTGTAATATTAATATTGGTAAATCACTCAATATCATATAGGCATACCTACATTTTTGCTTAGCTAAAATGTAGACTATGTAAATTTCTAAATGTAACAAAAAAGCTATCTTTTTACTTCTTTCTTTTGTACAGCTGGGTCATTCGTTACTTCTTATTTCAATTCTTGTGGCGAATTCTCTTGTTTGGTGCAGTCGTAGTTCCATTATATCTTTTACGTGAAGTTAATAATGCGGGTGATGGCTTCTTGGTCAGAACGACCATAAACAGTTATGTAATTATTTGTCGTAGGCTTGGTGGTCGGCATTTCCACGCTGGTGTAAGGTTCGAAGGACCATTGATTTGATCCGGATATTGTGATGGGAGATTAACTTTATTACGGTTAATCTCTAATAATTTTGTATAGCCAGAACTGCAGTCTCTAGAAGAACTACAAGACCAGACCACCATTGAATCTTTCGAAAAAGGGTCGAGAAAGTCATTAGAACTTCACTGGACACCGAAAAAAGATATCTTCACCTTCAAACCACACACTAACCATACCGCTATGTTTCCCAAAAGAAGCATCCTGTCCAAAATATCAAAACTATACGATCCACTGGGCATAATACAGGAAAGACTGTTCATCCAACAACTCTGGTTAGAAAAATTAGAATGGGACGATCAAATACCAACCAAACTATACGAACAATAGTCCAACATCCAAAAACAATTACAACTCGTATCAACGATCAAAATCCCACGATGGATACAACATGAAAAGAAATGTCAGCTATAACTTCATGGGTTTTGTGATGCCTCTGAAAAAGCATACCCATGTCAACCTCCTAATCACCAAATCAAAGGTCGTCCCAGCTAAAACAAAAGCGACTTTACCAAGACTAGAGCTTTGTGAGACAAAGGTTTTAGTCAAATTACTAAGAAGAACCGCATCGGCCTTAGAACTTCAGGCTGAGCCCGTCTATGCGTGGACGGACTCCATGATCACCCTAGAATGAATCAAAAGCGAACCGCAACGATGAAAGATCTTAGCGGCCAATAGACTTGCTCGCATTCAGACACTTACAAACCCAGACCAATGGCTACATGTCCAAGACGAATGACAATCCCGCCGGTGCTATCTCTAAAAGAATGGGCCCAGGAAAATTAAAAACACATTCGATGTGGTGAAATGGTCCAGCATGGCTAGCCAATGAACAACAGAACTCCAACTGTGTCACCAGATCACCTGACATGTTAAATTCATTTTTTGAATGATAAGAAAATGCTATGAGTCAGAGGAAGACTACAACAATCAAGCTTACCGTAAGACGAAAACCATCCATTTATTTCGGCCTCACTGTAATAATACGAGATGCTCACAGTAACACACTCCATAGTGGCACCCATATAACAACAGCCCACATACGTAGAAAATATTGGATAATCAATGGGAAGAAGGCAATCAGTTCCTCAATCAACAAAGTTTATTACTTATTACTTATTACAAGACACAGACATGTCAGTAACTCATGGGCAACCTACCTACACCCAGAATCACTCCTTCACTTCTGTTTACACACACAGGAGTTGACTATGCAGAATCAATACAAATACGCACCACTAAAAGGCGAAGGCACAAATCTTACAATGGATACACTGCAGTTTTGGTGAGCCTATCAACCAAAACAATACATCGGGAAGCCGTCAACGACATGACTACAGAAGCCTTTCTAGCAGCAAGAAGAGGATATACAGCGACAACGGCTTCCACAGCAATTAACAACGATGGGAACACAATGGCACTAAATTCCCCCAAACGCTCCAAACTTCAAAGGGTTATGGGAATCAGGTGTGAAATCCATGAAACACTATTTAAAAAAGTAATAGAAACAACAACACTTACCTTCGAAGAATTAACAACATTACTCTGCCAGATTGAAGCATGTCTCAATTCTCGTCCACTGTGTCCACTATCAGACAAAGTCAGCGACACAGCAGTCCTAACGCCAGGGTACAAGAACACTAAAATCACCATCACAGTCAACAGAATTTGAAATTGCCACCACAGGACTAGCCAGGTGGAGATTTATTAAAATGAAGATGGACTTTTGGAAATCTTGATCAACAGAATATCTAACCAGATTACGACAGCACTAAGTGGAAGAAGCCAATCGAAAACGACAACGTTGGAAAACTACCCCTCTTGAAGGATAATACCATCAACCCAGCAAACTGGCTTCTAGCCAGAATATCCTCAGCTAGCGATGAAACAGTCCGAGTCGCAACAGTTCAGTGGCCAAGACGGACAACCATGAAAAGGCTCATCAATAAACTCATACCTCTCCCAAACCAAATAGAAACAAAACCAAATATGGAAGTCAAGGCAAACTCCACTCACCCACCACCCACACCTACACCACCAATAGTGGTCCTAATCATTCTTCTCCTCAGCGAATGTACGATAGCTATGGCAACATATATACTCCAGTATCCACTACCAGGGCTGTACGTAGAAAATATGGGAACAACGCAGATCGACAGGGGAATATTTCAAATTCGTTTATCATTAGGCAAAATAAAAATGGGCCGTTTGGACCTTTCGAGCCTGTTGGACCGTTCAGGCCGTCGGGCCTTTCAGACTTCTCAGTCCCTCTAAACTACTCGGCCCTTCAGGCCTATCGGGCCATTTGGATCTAGGGCTTGTCAGGTCATACATACCTCTCGGACCTGGTAGACAATTCAGGTCGTCAGGCTTGTCGGGCATTGTGGAGTTCTTGATCCTTCTAAACTTCTTCGGGTCTATCGGGCCTGTCGGACCTCTTGAATTGTTCTGGCCGACGTTTAGGGAACAGACGAATTGGTAGGTATTAAAAACGAAGTTGCGCGTTGCAGATCGATAGCGATGATTTATCGTAGTACATATTTTAGAAAATTATAGTACATATTATGATACGGTGAAATTTTTCATCCTACATCAAAAATCGATCGATATAATATGAAACACAAAGATACAATTTAAAATGTATTCGAAATCTCATAACAAAATTAATACAAACAAATATGTAGTATCTACAACGATTATAGGCCTGTGTTGCTAATTAAATAAAACTATAAAAATGTTACCTCGAGATGCTACTGACTATTCTTTAAACTGCTTTTCAGGTTTCCATTTTTGACTATTTTTTTGAGCTCTGTTTCCTAACTTTAGAACTTTCAGCTCATTCTATGATTCTACATTTTTATAAAAGGCAACACTGGTTTGTGACCGAAAGTTACCCTACGTGAGTGTTGGGAATCCCCGATTAGCAAGCTCGGAAAAGCACAGGTAATGTAGTACTGCACTGCACTCACACAGACTCGTACAAACACTCAAAAACAGATTTTTGCAAAAAAAAACTTCGTATTAACACTAATTTTCAAAAATGCATAAATTGTCGTGCATTTGAGCACTATCGCACATCTTATCTAGATTAATCGTACAAAGTCGATAATTATCGTTCACCTGGCAACACTGGTGAGCGCTTTGCTTATGTCGCGAGATTTGATTCTAATGTACTCTCTTTATATCTAATGGCTTGAACTCCCCTGTTTAATAAACCTGTGAAATGTTATTATTTCCTGTTGATCTTCTTCTTCTTTTGAGAATTCTTACCGGCGTAGTCATTAACAAGTAAATCAACTCTTTAAAAATCCTTTGTTCTTTTCCAAACTCCGTCCGATGACCTCCAACTAATAGCTAGGCGATAATACGGATATGTTCAAAAAGATGTCGCTACTGTTACTCGTTTGGCATCCGTGTGCGATCGTCTTGACATCTATTACAGAAACGCAGACATATCATCTAAAATCGACGTTTTGTCACAGAATTCTGTGGTTTTGTTTCTGAGCTAGTTTCCCGCTTTTTGTAAGAGTTGGTTTACTTGTTTAATCACAATACGTTGTTCTTACATCCAGATCTTGGTGTTTTCCCGCAACACTTCAAACGTATGTGACGTCACAACCGATAGTAAATTAGAATTACGCACTTTTAGAAGCGCCCGCCCCCAAATAGCTTAATCAGTATATTTGATGGGAAAACAAAAAGTTGTGCTTACAGCATGTATTATGTAATCCATCTAAATTAAAAGAAAATTTTTTGTCAGGTTTTTGCAAGTTTTTACTCTAGACAGTTTTTGCAGTTTTCATCTTTCTAAACAAATACCAGGTTCGTTTGAAGAAGTCACTAAAAACGTTAGTTTTCTCGTTAGTAATTATAGCAATGGATAAACAATGTTTATTTTGGACGTTTACCCATTACATATCAACATGAATCTAAGGAAAGAAGTTTTAATTAATTAAAACGGACATACCTTTGCAAATGGTGTTTCTGTGTAAATTTGCGAGCACATATGTAACATTGAAATGGTTTCTTGCCACTGTGAACACGGAAGTGCGTTTGTAGACTGTTTTTGCTTAAAAATTTACGCTCACATATGTTAGATCTTTCTGGAGTTCCCACGGTTTATTATCAGGCTGACTGCAGCATTATGATTATTGATTACATCTTTGGCAGTTGGGAATGTGTGAAATACCCCCAAACACTTTCAGGTTCCGGTTCCGGTTTCGGTTCTACTTACTTTAAAAATATGGGTTCAGGTTCCAGTTCCGGTTCTATGTGGTTTAAAAATTAAGGTTCCAGTTCTGGTTACAGAATTTTTTTGGGTTCCATAAGGGTTCAAATAAAAAAACATGTTTAATTGCAAAACTAAAATTTTGAAACTCTTTTAGCATATATTACAACAGATTATTATACACTGGAGAACCAAGATTACATAATTCAAATCTTTGTTGCAACAGTCAGTAACTTCAACGTTAGGTGCAATTTTTAAATAGGATAATCATAGTCTCATTTATTATTTTCAAAACTTTGGTTTTTTCCAGTTACTTCCAAACTTAAATTAAAGTATTTTGAATGGAGTGAGACATATAATACAAAATTAATACCAAGCAGGCAAGATACTGGAGAGGGGGAAAATTAGACTTTCAATAATTATCAGATAAGGTTGTTCAAATTCAAAACATGCATGATGTCGGGTATCACTGAGAATATGCAACAATGCAATAAATTTAACTGAATCATCAGATTTGCAAAAAAAAGATAAAATTTAGAAACCTGAACAATATTTAAGAAAAGCAATCAATCTGGAAGTAAATAGGTATATTACGGATATTACTTATTATTACAAACTTTTGTCTTGTACATTGTTAATTTATTAATATGAAGTTATAAAATTATTTCTATGCTATTTTTCACTCTGTTGTGAAGCCACAGAAAATAAGTTATTTATTCTCAATTGTTTCTTTTTAATTTGATGCGGACCTTCCTGATCATTAATATCTCCTGTACGTTTCTTATTCATTATTTGTTTAGCAGATGAAGTGCTTGAATGTGAAATTTCTTGCAGCTCATCTTCATTGATGGAACTTGACACCGAGATAACTTCAAATGGTACACTGTTGATTCTGTAAATAATATATTTCCAAAACTATTATCAAACATGTTCTGAATTCTGAATTTTAATAGTAAACACTTACCGGTCATTTTTGCTGTCAAAGATACAATTCGCTCTTACAATTAATTGATCTTCTAATAAATGTTGAGCCACATTTGTTCTCAATGGTGATAAAATAAACTTCAGCCCTGAAAACAGGCGTTCCACACTTACTTGTGTGACAAGTACACCAAATACTACTTTACTTAATTCATACAATTCTGGATGAATTGGTTTCATAGTTTTGTAACATTTCAGCAAAGAATCTATTCTTCGACTTTTTACTTTTTTAATTACTGATGTGCAGTGTTCTTTTGCCTTTAATACAGCATCTAATTCATCAGAATCGTCACTTGGTGTGGAGCTACTAGATAAATCAGACAGAACTATTGCGGCATCATGCTGGTCACAACTTTGTGTTTGCTTCATGAAAACAATGTGGGTCCATAGCTTGCTTAAATGATCAATAGCTTTATTAATTTGGTCATCGGTTAGAATTACTTTGTACCTTGGGTCCAGGAAAACAGCAGACAGTAGGATATCATTTGAAAGAATGTGATTTTCACGAATGGTCATATTTTTAACTATATTTCTAGAAATGGATGAATTCAAGGCCTTAGTTCTGATTTTGCACAAGAGCCAATTTGCATAAAAATCTGTCAAAGTTAGTTGTTCATTTTGTAAAATTTTCATACAAATTTTTGCTGGCATTAGGCCTTCACACAATATATCAACATCATTCCATTCTTGATTATTTAAATTAAATTGCTTAAATTTATTATCGTTACTTGCTAAATCGTTTAAGAAATTTTTTAATTCTTTTAGTCGTACGAGCATATCTACTGTAGAATTCCATCTTGTAGCACAATCTAAAGTAGGTTTAAGCAAATTCTCCTTCTTTATAAGATATAAGTAGGTTGGCGTGCGTAACTTCTTTACAAGTTGTCGTATCTTGCACAATAATCTTGTCGCTGCTGTATCTTCTTTTAAAGTGTCAGTAATTGCCAGTTGAAGTGTGTGAGCTGCACATCTCATACCTATTTCAACACAATTTACCTGTTAATTATCTAAGTTTGTTTAAATAAAAGAACTATTGAGTATTATTAATATTGTTACGAAATACAATGCATAGAATGCATATTTACTTATGTTATAGTCATACTTACTTAATTTGTGTATGTTATCTTCTTTTATATTTAGATAATCTCAAGGGTGAAGACATCCTCTTAGCAATGATGTAGGCCAGAACCTGTGACTGGTCTCATTGTGGGTGATTTGTCTCGCTGCTGTGAGGCTGCTAAATAAAGAGTATCATGCATTAACAAACAAGTTGCGTTATTCCATGCAAAAGGAGTCGTGATTAATTCATACAAAGTCCATGTCTGTTGTAAAGCTGTAATTGGAATACGGACTTGGACGTAAAGTTGGTCACTTGTGATAGTACAATCTGCAATAGATAATTTGTAATATCGTGAAATTTCCGTTAAAGGAATTGCGAGTTGGTGATTTTCTTCGCGTAAAATCGGTTGTAATTTTTGTAAATCGTGAAGGTCGGCTGGTCGAAGAATGGATAGTGGTATTTTATGATCTCTACAACTGTGTAGGATTCCCATTTGATTGACAATACGTTCTAAATTAATAAATTTAACAAAAAGATCGTAGCTGAAATAAAAAGATTGTCTAATATGTTTTTGTAATTCCGGTAAATCGCGATGTAAGTCACCACGAAGTTGATTATCTAAATCGTTTATGTTTAATTTTATCGCGTGTGTCTAAGAAATTTTGAGCGACTTGGTCTTGATAAGACTGAAAAGATTGCGAATTATTTGAAATTTCACGCAAGTTTCTTTGTATGCCTGAATTTAATTTTTGCAATAGCTCTTGTAAATGATGATCTTCGGCTTGCAAAGTATCAACTTTATGTTCTGTGGCAACTCCACAGCACCATGAGAAAAAATCACCTATAAAATCTAAAGCACGACGATGTCTGTACCTGCGTGGTTGCGAAGTTGGTTGGACATGGAAGAATTCTTCAGTTTCGTCTTCTGTGACATATTCGTAATCTGACTCATCTGGTGTTTCCATTGTACGGATATGTGGAGGTATATCCCATGCTTGAGGATTCACCGCGTTATGCAATAAGTGCAATTCACGTTCGATAATAGCTGAAAGACCTTCTAAATCTTGTCCCAATCGACATACCCGTGATCTACTGTCAACCCCGTTGCAGAGAGCGTCGACGATTCTTTCCGTTATTCGGGGTTTGTCTGCTTGCCATCGGGTTTGGTAAACTAGTGGGATGGTTGCGGAATACGTAATTGTATCTGGTAATTTCTTCCAAAATGCACCCGAGGATATTCTGACGGGAGTGGTAGCCGAAGTCAGTGCAATGAAAAATAAAAGTATGCAGTACCTGCAAGAAAAACTTGTATGGGGTTTCCCTAAACAAAAAATTTTAGTTAACTGTATTGTGGTAACGGCATTCATTTAATCGAGCACTAAAATTGCCTATGACGGCTCGGCAGGTATTCTCCGTGATGGCGGCCATTTCGTTACGGATATTTTCTTTTAATTGTGCCAGGGAAGTCGGTTTGTTGGCGTAAACTTTTGATTTGACATAACCCCACAGGAAAAAGTCCATAGGTGTTAAATCGGGACTGCGTGGAGGCCAACTTATGTCACCTCTCCTTGAGATCAATTTGCCAGGAAAAATTTCACGCACTCGTGGCAAAGACCTGTTGGACGTGTGTGAAGCTGCTCCGTCCTGCTGGAACCATGTTCTTTGGTTATAACCAGGAAAGTTTTGCAGTTCAGGCACGAAGAAGTCGTCTAACATCTCCACATAACGCTCTGAAGTCACTGTTACTGTGCGTCCCCTTTCATCTTCAAAAAAGTAAGGGCCGACATCGCAGCCCATACGGTCACTTTAGGCGAATGTAGGGGTTTCTGATGTTTGTGTTTTGGATTGGTTGCACTCCAGTAGCGGCAATTTTGCTTGTTTACGTGCCCATTAAGATGAAAATGAGCTTCATCCGAAAACAAGATGTTGGTAAACGTTGGAAAGCGCTCAGTCATCTGGTTTACGAAGTCAAGCCTCTGACCAGCATCCTGAGGCTTCAATTCTTGCACCAACTGAATTTTGTAGGGGTGCAGCTTTAAATCTTTGTGTAAAATGCGGAATAATGATGATCTATGCACGTTCAAAGCAACAGCACGCTTACGAATCGAAAGGTTTGGGTCGTCACGAACAGACTGAGTAACACTGTCTACGTTTTCGACCGTTCTCGAAGACTTGGACGACCGGATTTTGGTTTTTCCAGTGTTGAACCGGTCTCTTCAAACTTCTCGACCCATTTTCCAATAAGTCGAGCGCTTGGCGCATCATTTAAGTGACGAATATGTCGAATATTGCAGAATTTTCTACGCGCTACAGTCGCCGAATTACCGTTTTTGTAAAACTCACGTACACACAACGCACAATCCGCTCCCGAGAAACGCTCCATAGCGACTAAATTCCCAAGAGCCAGGCTACCGATTGACATACCCCCCGCGCCGCTCGGAATAGTTGCGTTCACGCAATAAGCAAAACAAATGTGTACTTTCTTTTGAGACGCCCAGTATAATAATGGTGGGGTTTTTGTTTTGCAGATGTCCCCTTTTTTGAAACGTATAAATGTTCAGGTAAACAGGTAAGCACTATCGACACTGAACGTGAAAAATTAACTAACACTAAAAAACACTGATAAAAGTTTTAATTGTTGGTAATTAAATTAGGCACTACTAATGTTTTTAGTCCCAACAGTCTGTATTACGTTGTCGTGTTGGGCGAACTGTAGGGGGCTGGAGAAAGTGGCGCGCCAAAAATTCGGCGTTGGCCCTCGCGCAGTGTTTCGCGCTGGGGTTATGGTAGGCACAAGGTTTCTCCACAAGTTTTGGCAGTGGCAGCCGTGCATCTACGATGCGGTAGGTGGACAGCACGGACTGCAGGAGCTGGATTTTTTCTGGTCCTTGAATAACGACGGTGGCATTACCTACGAGTTGTTCGAGGAGAGGACGCAAGAAGCGTTGAGGGTATGTCCCCTCACTATAGGTAAGACCATGATGGTGGGTTTTCACCCAAAGATTGGTATACGCCACTGTCTCAGGGAGGTCGGTCCATGGACAGGGCGGTTGAAACAAATAAGCCAGCCCAAACTCCTTAATCCATAGTTCGTTGGCTTTGCCGCGGAAACATTGAATGTCAACGAATGCATAGTTGCTGGTCCTATTAGGTAGGAAAAAAAATATTTTATATTATTGATGTATATTTTAATCTGAAAATATTTATTGTGGTTCAGGATGAGGAGGTGTAGGGCTCCAAGGATCGTGATACGGTAGAATTCGACTGACGTGGACTGTGGCTACCTTCGATGGACCCATACGAACCAAATAATCAACCTCGCCACACTTCCCTTCAACAGTATAGGGACCGAACCATCTAAGTAACAACTTTTCACTTTTACCCACTTTACGAATTGGAGTGAAGACTCGAACCTGATCGCCGATGTTGAAGTGAACATCCCTGTGAGTAGAATCATACCTTTGTTTATCCTTATGTTGTTTAGAATGAATATTTTCAACTGCGTAATTACGAATCATAAGTGCACGGTCTCTAATGTCCTGAATCTCTGCTAAGCGAACATCCTGATTCAACGATGCTTCTGTAGCTAACCTTGGTTCTCGTGCATAAACAAGAAAGAAAGGAGATACTTTAGTCGTACCTTGCCTAGAAGTATTATATGCCCATGTACAAAGTGGAAGATTACTATCCCAATCAGTCTGCTGCGTATTCGTGTAGAGGGATAACATATCTGCTAGGGTACGATTAAATCTTTCAGTTAAACCATTAAATTGAGGGTGATACGCTGTACTAAAACTACTTTTAGCTCCCGTTATTTTCAATAATTCTGCGACTAATTCTGCTTGAAAACATTTACCTCTATCTGACCTTATTCTTGTCGGTACTCCATGTCGGAGCATGACATTTTCTAGAAGGAATTTGGCAACTGGACCCGCCTCGCCAGTTGGCAATGCTCTCGTTTCCGCCCAACGAGTAGCATAATCTGTTGCGACGATAATCATCGTATTACCATTTCTGCTCCTACGAAATGGTCCTAAAAGATCGATTCCAATACAATCGAAAGGTAATGACACTAAAATTGGCTGTAGAAGACCTTGTGGGCGCATATGCTTGACAATCAGCACAACCTTTTACATATTTTTCTACATCCTTGGACAAACCGTCCCAATAAAACCGATTGCGTATTTTACAATAAGTCTTTGTAAAACCGAGATGACCTGAACTAAGTTCATGTTTTAACTTCGAAGGAATAACTAAAAGTTGAGATAAGCCTTCTAAACTAGTATTTTTCCTATAAAGATCGTTTTCTAATATAAAATTCTTTGAACGTCTAACAAGACCTATAGGAGAATTTTCTGGGTCTTTAAGTGCATTAATAATTTCTAAAATTTTAGGATCTTCCTGCTGCAACTGTACTATATCATGATTTTCTAACAAATAACTAGGAATTTCTATTGAAACCTGATTTTCTAATAAATAAGTCGGAACCTCAATTGTAACATCTACATCATGTTCCGTAGGTGGTTGCACCGGATTGCGTGATAAGCAATCTGCGTCACGATGTGCTGCACCGGATTTATGTTTAATGACATAATCAAATTCGGATAACTTTATAATCCATCTAGCAAATTTGCCTGTAGGAGATTTTAATGTTTTTAAGAAACAAATCGCGTTATGATCAGTGATAATTGTAATAGGTCTACCAAAAATTAAATGTCTAAGATACCCTAAACTCCATACGACTGCTAAAGCTTCGAGTTCCGAGATTGTATAATTTTGTTCAACTTTTGTTAAACTGCGCGAAATATACGCTATAGAGTGCCATTTACTGTCGTGTTCTTGAAGAAGAACTCCACCGATGCCTATACCTGAAGCATCTACGTGTAATTGTTTTGGTGCTTCTGGATTAAAATGCGTTAAAACTGGTGCTGACAAAAGTTTTGCTTTTAAAGTTTCAAATGCTGCGTTTTGTTCCGGTCCCCATAAATATTTTGTATTTTTAAAGTTTGCTATAAATTTCCTACAATAATTAGCTAATCCTAAAAAACTTTGATCTTTCTTTACTGAATTAGGAATGGGAAATTTAGAAATAGCATTTAATTTATCTGGGTCGGGTTTAATTCCCTCAGCTGAAATTACATGACCTAATAAATTGACTTGTGTACGAGCATACGTACATTTTGTAGGTTTCAGGGTTAAACCTGCTGATCTTAAACGATTAAAAACATTTCTAAGCCGAACTAAATGTTCATCAAAAGTAGTTGAAAAAACTAAAACATCATCAATATAAGAAAGACATTCCTTCCATTTTAGTCCTTGAAAAACTTTATCCGCTAAATTTTGAAAAGTAGAAGGTGCATTGCATAATCCGAAAGGCATTTTGAGAAAATGATATAAACCATCAGGGGTTATAAAGGCTGTTTTTTCTACACTATCTGGGTGTACTCCTATTTGCCAAAATCCTGAAAATAAATCAAGACTAGAAAAATATTTGCTATCTTTAAGACATGGAAAATATCATCAATTAGTGGTAAGGGGTAGTTATTTTTTTGTAGTTACGGCATTCAATTTTCTGTAATCTACACAAAATCGTAAATCTCCACCCTTTTTCTTGACTAAAATGACTGGGGAACTCCAAGGTGATTGCGAAGGAGCAATGACGCCATTTTGTAACATTTCCTCAACTTGTTGTTGAATAATTTGACGTTCTGTTTGCGAAACTCGATAAGGTCGACTTTTGCGAGGATTTGCCTCTGGGGTTTCTATAGAATGTGTTACTAAGTCAGTATAACCCATTCTGGAAGTTGATTCTGCAAAAATATCTGAATATTCTTCTAAAAGACTGAGTAATTGATTCTTTTGGTCGTCACTTAAATCTGGGTTGATATTGTGATCAATGGAATTATTTGAAGACGACATTTCATTGAAAAGTAAAAAAATTAGAATCAAATGTATATAAAATTTTCGATAAATGACCAAGAGAAGTGCCGGCGAACAATTTTGTTCTTTGCGGAAACAATGATTGTAATGTGATAATTAATTGACCTTCTCGAAAATGTGGAAATTTTATAATAATAATTGATTTTTTCAGAAGTGGTTGTTCTCTGGGGTAAAAAGAAAATTGTGAAATTGTTGAGGAATTTAAACGTCAATGGGTAATGTATCATTGATAATGACATCGTGAATTAAATTTAATTTGAAAATTGTTTGTTGTAGAAAGGAATCGCTATCAGAAGAGGAAGTTGCGATATCTGTAAAATAAGTTGTAGAAAAAATAAAGTCGTTGTATAAATTTATTGTATATTGTGAATCACCATAATTAAAAATAAGTGTTAAATTTGAGAAATCTATTATTGCAGAATAATTTCGTAAGAATTCTAAACCTAAAATTAAATCAATAGAAGAAGTTTCAATTACTAAAGCGTTTATTTCAA
Source organism: Ignelater luminosus (assembly GCA_011009095.1). Lineage (NCBI taxonomy): Eukaryota > Metazoa > Arthropoda > Insecta > Coleoptera > Elateridae > Ignelater > Ignelater luminosus. The sequence continues at coordinate 556,008 of VTPC01001983.1, forward strand.
GAATTAAATTTGCTAATGTAATTTTTAATTGAGTTTGACCGATAACGGGAATTTTGGTATCGTTAGCGGTTGTTAGAAATATAGAATTTGCTAGCGGTGTTATATCTTTAGGATGAGCCGCGGAAACAATGATAAAATAACTTCCTGTATCAAGTATACATTTTATTACTTTATCATCTAAAAGAACATTTATGTGTAATATTTTTCTTTGTTTTGAATAGGATTGAATGGAAGGATTTTCGTTAATATTCAAGGCGGCGCGGGGAGGGTCTAATTTCCCCTATCGTTTGAATTTATCGGGCTGGGGCTCCTAGAAAAAGTAACGCGGCGTTGATTATTATTATTATATTGACGATCATTTGAATTCCGAGAATTATTTGGACTATAATCGCGTTGACGTGAATTATTCTTGTTCCTTTGAGTATTTGGCTGCGGATTTGATCTACAAGTATTGGCAACATGACCTGGTTTTTGACAATTAAAGCAGATTGGACGCCCGTCTCTGGTCCGTGAACGCTGCCTCTGGTTCTGACGACGCTGAAAGCGACCGCGACCTCGCTGGCCGTTGCGCCGTGGATTACGCGACCTATCATTTCGACGCGCATTAAAATTATTATTTGCGTTCCTATAATTTTGATTTCGCTGTGCAGAATTATCATTTGATGCGATTTTAGTATCAACAGTTAACAAAGAATTACTTTGCTGTGCTAAATCGTTATCAGCTTGAATATCGTTTAAGTGAAAAACAATTTTTCTAAATTTATCTTCAGTTAAAGAGTCGTCACTCGGACACAAAATTTTAAATGTTTGACGATATGCTGGGAATAAACCATTTTCAAAATAATCCCTAAATTCTGAAATAGGTAACGGAGGTTTAATTTGTGCAACTAAGTCCTGTAATCGTAATAGAAATTTAAAATTAGTTTCCCTAGGTTGTTGTTTGCGATGTATTATCGATTTCTTTATAGAGCGCAAAGTAGACTGACCACCGAATTGCTGTGAAAAATCATTTTTAATGTCTTCCCACAATTTTTGATAATTGCGAGGTTCCTGTTTATATTTAAAAAACCATGAGTTCGCAGGGCCGTAGAGATAATTTCCAAAATGACGAATTTTGTCCAAATAGGACCAATTATTACAAGAAGCGCTACGTTCATAGTTTAAAATAAAATTAAGACAATTACCTTCGGCGGGTGAAAACCTAGGTGGATTAACGAATTTCGGTTGAGTAGCATCAGGTAAACGATGCTTGAGCTTGTTGCAGAGTGAAATTATTTTCATGAACGGACATTTTGCGTTTAGAATTCGATTCCTTAGGGGGATTGTAAAAATTAGAAATTTCAGAAGTAGGTGTGATTAATTGATTACGCTCGGTAATTATAGCCGTTTGCGGGACCTCAGCTGGATTATGTTGAGTATCGGTGGCGTAAACTGTGATTTGATTTTCTGTTTGGCTTATTTGAAGGTCTTGATGAGAATTATTATTAAACACAATTTGCGTATTATCGAGTGGAATTGCTGGAAAATTGCAATCGTCGACGTTATTTACAAAAACGTCGTCGGTATTAAGAAAATCCTCTACGGGAGTATTGGGTGTCACAGATGTAGGAGGTGGGGTCCGATTCAACAATCGGCGCGGACGAAACAAAGCTTCATCTATATTTTGTACTTCTGTTATGTCAAGATGAAAATTAGCTTGACGAGTGAAATATGGATGTTGTGGGGTGCTACTTTCAGATGTAGGTTGCGACTTTTTACTCATTACAACGAGAAAGTAAAAGAAATTTAAAAAATATCAGCATTATATATATATATAGAAATATTCGGTAAAATTATAGTATAAGAAAGACAATGTAGAGAGAGAAAGAGAAAAAAAAAGGCACCTCTCACCAATTGTCACGTATTAAGCCGGGCGCCTCTCACCAATTGTCACGTATTAAGCCCGCCGCCTCCACCAATTGTCACGGCAGGGCTTGCTCATCAATAAGACATTATTTAATCACTCAGCTTGGCCTGCAAAAGGATAGCCGCGACATGGGATCGTTTAGTTAATGATGATTTCATACATTGAGGTGTCCACTAACCAAATATGGTTACGGGAACACAATAGATTAACAGGAGGGGTTGAAGTAATAAAAGCTTCTGACATGGGCTTTACCCCGGCAGTATTTGGGTTATATTATTAAGTGTTAATCGAGTCGTGTGTGACTACCCCTAACCAGCAACAATGTTAGTTTTCTTGTAACTTATTTTATTTCTTTTATTGTGTGTTAATAAACTGTTATACTTTATTTTTGTATTGTATTTTTGAAATGTCTTTCCTATCTTTAACTAAACGATCCCATGTCGCGGCTATCCTTTTGCAGGCCAAGCTGAGTGATTAAATAATGTCTTCTTGATGAGCAAGCCCTGCCGTGACAATATATAACAATATACTAATATAAAATGTATTAAGTTACCTCTAGCTACAAAACTAGTCTCATTGTTGATTGATATTTTTTGAATTTCTTCGACAATTTCTGTTAATGGCCCATCTTCCTCTTCATTATCACTGGTATCAACCAAATCTTCAGTTTGATATTCAATTTCAATGTTCCTTAAATCTTTCAATGAACTTAAAATATTCCTATTGTCAATTATATCATTTTCAGAGACCAATTCCAATTGTTTGTTGTTACTGGCCTCAGTGAAAAACTGCACAGCTTTTAACATGTTGCTACCATTATCCGTTATAATTGTGTATATGTTATTAACATTCATTTTATATGACTCTAAAATATTGAATATCACTTCCTTAAGGTACTCTCCTAAAATACAAATACATAAATATAGATGGCTTTTCAAATACCTGCTAGTTAATTGCCTGTATGTGATTCTTTCAATTCAACTAATCCTATGGTTTTCAAATGTATTTTTGAGTTTTCAACAAATTGGATGTTGATACCCAAAAAAGAACAATCTAGTCGAGTAACTGCATCAACCTTTAATGATATTAGTTTGTCCTTAACACAATCTGATATATTTTTTCTAATGAGTTGGGCTTCATTTGACATTAAACTTTTTATCTGTTCAGAAGATAACCCAGTTTTCATACCTAAGCCTTTAATTATTGGTTCAATGATTTTTCCAAATCCAGAATCATCCATTATAGAGAATGGTCTACCATTAACTGTTACCAGTTCTGTGCAGGCATTTGTAAGTAATATCTCAGAGGTAGATATCTTAATATTGTACAAATCTTCTAATTTTCTTTGCTTAACAGTGGTATTTTTTGAATTGCTACTGCTTGCAGTTTCTTGTTTTTCTGTAATTTCATGCATCTCTTTAGGGTGAGAAGCTTTGCAATGTTTCATCAGGTTGGTTGCATGATTATCCTAAAAATTATTTTAATGTAGCAGTGGTTATTTTACTTGGTTTACAAAATATCTACCTGAATTTTAACATTGCAGAGTTTACAAACTGATGTGTCGTCTGTTTTATCATATGCAAAACAACTGCGAACGGGATTACATTTATTTCGTCCCATAGTCAATTATTAATTAACATGATTAACATACACACCCACATACATATATGCATATATAATTTATCAGCGCGTTTTTAGCAAGATGAATCAGTGCACTCGGAGCCAATGTAGGTAAAATAGTACGTCATTAAGTAGTGACTACTAGACCACAAACACCAAATAGCAAATTTTATAAAGGAATGAAACAATGAAAGTCTGTCATGGAACCGAAAAGAACCGGTTTCTACTGCAAATTGTAAGGGTTACGGTTCCGGTTCTAAGTTTGACAGTGACCACAATAAAGGTATCGATTCCAGTTCCGTTTCCGTTAAATTCAACCGGTTCCGGTACTAATTCCGGTTCTTATGGGTTCCGGTTCTAGTCCCTGAACACTTTGCAATGAACCAAGACCACTTTATATTATGATTATGGGCACCTTGGTAACTACGGCAGCTGACAACGAAGCACAATACTTTTTTTACTCATTTTTGTATCTACTGAAAACTACATGCAAAAAAAGCTTACTGGTAAAAAACTTAAACTAGACCAAAGGAAAACACAAAGAATTAAGAAAGATAGTATTTAGCGGTCCTATACCTATCTTGCTTTAAAATGTGGTAGAGAGAGATGATGTATTTATTAAAACACGTGATAGGACTAGTAGCACCATCTGTTAACAATTAGAGGCTGTCCTCATTATTGCCCATAGAATATGGAAAAAAATAATACACTGTAATTCAAAGAAATTGTTGATGACATCGCCACTTTATAACAAAATTATTATGCAAACTTTTTTTCGTTTGCTAGGGGTGCAATAAATAAATAAATCTGCTTTGATGAATTTTACTGCAACTTCCTCATTGATAACGGGTACACCAAAATTATTTAACAGAAAATCCAATACGATCCCGGTGGTCATATAAGAGACACAACATAAATGTAACGTTTAACCGTTTTAAGGTGAAAGAATATCCGTGACAACCAGATAACCTCAAAGACAGCAAAATGCTCAAGAATTTCTTTACAGTATCCTTACAAAAACATATGATTCCATTGAAAAACTATAATTATGTGTGTAAAAGACTAGCTGGCCACTCAAAATGGGCTAACATAAAACATACGAAGGGTTTAAAAGATGCCCAAAGGGGCAAGATGTTCACAAAACTCGGTCAGCAAATCAAAGTTGCAATTCAGGGTACTGCTGTTTTGTTATTTCTAAACTTGCTTAATAACTGCTGGATTTACAGAAGGGGGATCTCCTAATCCTGCATATAACGCACGTTTGCAACAAGTTATTTCACAATGTAAACGAGTAAATATGCCTGTAGCTACCATAGAGAGTGTAATAAAAAGCACACAAAAAGATAAAACGCAATATAAACAGCAAGTACTAGAAATAAGGTAAGAATATCCGTTTTACACAGTAAAGTATTTTGAAAACTATTTCTTTAGAGGCCCTGGAGGATGTATAATTTTATGTGAAGTGTTAACACCTAACCTTACTAAGACTCGTAATGATATTGCCACCATTATAAAGAAGCATTTGTAAGTAAGTAATTAACTGGTATGCAGAATGAATATTATTTTAATTTATTTTAGAAGCAAATATAGTGATGGTGGACAACATTTATTTGAACACAAAGGGATTATAGAAGCACAGTTGCCTTTACAAAAAGAAAATGTCACGAATGAGGGAATACTGGAAATAGCAACAAACGATGCTGTTGAATGTGAAGCTGAAGATGTCAAATTGCTAGAAGAAACGAAAACACTGCAATTTTTATGTGATCCTATCATGTTTATGCAAGTACAGAAGAAGCTAGAAGATTTGAATTATACGATTGTTATGGCTTCAGTAGAATATATACCAAAGTTACAAGTGGCTTTAAGTGATTCCGATTTAGAATTATGTTCCAATCTATTTGAGAAACTAGAAAATATAGATGAAGTAATTAAACTACACGATAATATAGCGTAGGAAATTCATATCAATATGTACATATATATTTAAATATACGATTTTTAAAAATACAAATCAACATTTTCTTAAATATTACATTTTTAAAAAGATTTTTTTCTAAAAGCATTAAAAGCTTGTTCAAGGAACATTTAAAGTAAAATTAGCGTTCATGTGAGTGACTAAAATTCACCTGGAATAAAGAAGTTCATTAGTATTGAATTAATGTAACACACGGAAACCTACTTTAATTTCACCATTATAACCATTTTGCAATAATTTGTCCTTTTTTAGCGTTGATTCTGTGATTTTTTTAACTTTAATATCAATCTTCCCTTGACATGATTTATTTTGATTTCTGTTTCCCACACTATTTTCTTTACATACATAAACTTTGCGATATTCCATACGTTGAGCTTTTGGAAATGTAGCTTTCACCACCCATTTGGAATTCGTCTGTATAGTAAATCTTTCAACCCATCTATCACAAGCTTTACCCCAACTATCTACATTTTTCAGTTTAGTTCTAACTAATACTGAAAAATTGTCTGCAGCAACGACATTTTCATATCTAACGATTTTACTGTGCTCATCTAATTCATTAAATAGGATTTTTATTCCTTCCTCGAGAGTTGTCATGGTATACTATCAATAGATATTAGATAACATTTTGCAAAAATATAAATACGAGGGTTTTTTTTTTGTTGAGGTTATGTATGTTTTTGTTTTGTTTACATTTCTTAAGTCGGTCAGAAATTTACCGTTTTTATTGCTCGTTCGCAGATATTTCAATAGGTGGCTCTTATTTAATTATTTTTCTTTCTAGTATACAGGGTAATCAAAAAGTTTCTTTTATACAATTTACGTAATAAATGTAGAAACATCGTCAAATTTTTTAATTGAGACACCGCTATGCAGAACATCTTTCACTGACAATTTTAAATTAGTTGGGAATACATATGAATGACAATTACAATTACACTAATCGCAATTAAAAGGAATGTCAAAAAGGCCCACCGAATTTATTTTTTATGACTTAATACGTTCAGAAGTGTTAAAAAGATTATCAGAAGAACAACAAGGACACCTGACAAATCTAGAGTTTCTAGATATATTGTTTTTAGAAAGAGTCGAGGAACTCAAATGTCAGATTTTGACATTCTTCTGTTTTTGATGTTCTAATAATGTTGCCTTACTAATTTCTATTACCTTTGGACTTATTTTATAGACGATGATTAAAAAAAGGGGGTAGAATTTCTAGTATATAAGCTGTTACGTAATTATGCACCAAAGACTTAACAGGTTATTAAATACAGGAGACCTAGAAATATTCAGAAAGCAAGAATTTTCTTAAAGCATCTTCATGCCTAACAAGTATGGTCTGAGGGGAATGAAAAAACAACCCTCCCTCCTTCCAAAGACGACAGAACTGGGTAAGTACTTTAATGTATCATTATTTGATTAATGCTGTCATAATGAATTCCATCTTGGTACACCTGGTACATTAAGAGCCAAAATTTCCAGGCCGCAACTGGCTCGACCCGACTGGGGACAAACAATACGGTCCTAAAAAACCCCAATAACTTCTTGATCGGCCCGAGAAGGCCAAAGCACGGGAAAGAGAAGCTCAAAGCCGAAAAGTCTAAAAGGCCCGACGGTTAAAACGATTCGACAGGCATGAGAGGTCCAAACAGCCTGATAGACCCGTATGACCCCACGGGCCTGAGAGAAGTTTAGAAGGACAAAGAAGTCCAAAAGACCCAATAGGCTCGACGACACAAACTGTCTAACAGGTCCGAAAGGTTTGAACAGCCCGACAGACTAGTATGGCTCGAAATACAAATGGCTCGATTGACTCAAAAGGCCGAGGAGTCCAATAAGCCCGACGGCCCGAACGATCCAACAGACCTGAAAAATCCAAACCAAATTCAATACTCTTCTTTAAAGGTAGATACTTCTTCATTTTGAGGGCATTTAACAACCAACGACAAAGATTTTGTCGAGCGGTATTGTCTGCTTTGTACTCTTTGTCATGAATTTTACGCCACACTGAATTTGAAGGTATGTGACGATTCTTTATTTTGCACTTTGCATATTCTGATGCTTTTCCTTTTAAACTTTAAAACCTTTTTTGATATTGCAGTAGTACAATTTAGGCTTCAGAATTACAGTTTTAGATTTTTAAATTAGCATCACACAAATATGACCAGTTTTACACCATCAGAAATAACTTTCAGGAGTAGTAAAGATAAAAATTAAATAATAGTCTACGACTAATGTATGAGATTCGGTTATTTGCCTAATGTGTTGCCTACCTAAATGTAACGAAAGAAATTAGGCATACTGTACGTCAGAATAGCAGCGTTCTCTAACTTTTCGACGGCCGACCCTGAATTTATTGAATGAAGCAAAGAAATATTACCTACTAACGTGGGTAAATTGCACAAATCAACGATTAATTAATTATTTGACCTTTTCTTCCTCCTCACGGTATAGTTTAGTCACAGCCACCTTTGTCAAGAAATATCAAACCAATCAAAACCAATCTCTGACCAATCATCAAGCGAATAAAAACTAAAAAGAAATCATCCAACAATGGCAGACATAACAAACGTTTTAAATGCAATTTGGCCCGTTTTTGGTGTTTTAAATCTGTTATTAACGCAAAGTGTAAGTAAAATTGAGATCACTCTTCTTACTGATGTGCAAATCATAAAATTAATTTCAGGTATTGGCTGATTATTGTGAATTTGGGCTTTGTGACAATGAACAGTATTGTTGTGGTGATAATAAATGTTGCACAAAAACCCTGGACTTGTGGTTTTTCTGGTAATTATTAAAATAACACCTCCATTTTGAATATACAGATTTGAAACAATTGGTAACTACTACATTTAAAATGGGTGACTTGGTCAAAATTATTGTTTTGTATATCGATAACATTGTGTAATAACGTTGTTGGGTGTTGAATCTTAAAATTCATTTTTCAGGGCTGGAATTTTGTTGGTTATATTTGCATTGGCCGTAGCAGCTGGGGTAAGGTATACCAAGAATCGGCATGCTACTTATGTCCTTTTAGCTACACATCCAGTAGAGGAACCTCAAGTATCATCTGTTGCTTCTTTTAAATAGATCGCATCACAATTCATTCATTTCCATTATAAAATGGTGTTAAAACCGTTCTCGAGAGATTTAAATTGTACTAAATGTTATTAGATTTTCATATAAAAGTGATTGCCAAATTCTTGAAAGGGCTTATAACGTAAATAGGTAAAAGGATAGATTTTTATTATATTACTAATGTAATTATTAGTAAAAACAAGGGTTACTTAGGGATTGCAACTTAATTGTGCAGTTGCATAAAATAGTTATGAGTTCTTTCAAGTTAATTCTTTTTTTTAATGTGTAATATAACTAGAAGAAATAATATTTAACTTTTAATCTTTAAAACAGTGACCCATGTTTTTTGGGTTAATTCTGTTTTGTTGTGATTTTTCTTTTTTATAACTGTGATAATTGTTTGATCTAGTATAGTATTTATTTAAAATATATTTTTGAAAATATTTGCAGTTTTATTCATAGAAACAGCAGTTATGTTGGTTGTTTTATTACATAATTAATAACAAGCTTTAACATAAATTACACTTAGTAGAATCACTATAAAATTATTTATAGAATCGAAGACTTTATTCTAGTTTTTGGTGCCACAGTTCTAGATCGTCTTATAACACGGTTATTCACCAAAACAAGCTGAAAAACACATTACACACTTAGAATTGTAGCTGTGTGAAAGGAACATTATATCTTACTTTGTTATTGATAATTCTGGCATTCCAGGATCAGATCCTTTTCTGAAACCTAGAAAAGAATACAACATGCTGCCCATGTAGTAAGAAAAGACCTAACCTAATATACAAACCCATATAAAGAACAGTTGGAATAAATGCATAATGAAATACAGTCTTAGAGATATCTACAACTGCTGCCAATCGTTCCAAAGCACCATCAGGTAAAATTGCCATTTTAATTATTTTTGGCCCTTTAAAATCTTTTTAAAAACTAGACTATTACTTTTTCAAGACAACGAACGAGTATGCAATCTAAAGAATACCTAAGTCACAAACCACCTTAATCGCGCATGTGCTGCAACTGTAGGGGAGTGGTGGATCATGTACCGCCTGTACATACATAATAGTTGGAATTATGATTTATGCAATTTATCACACAGTAAATTTAACGTCAAAAATATAATTTTAGGTTAAGTGTTTTTTTTACCTGCTAATGTTAGTTGCTGTTGAGATAAATGAATAATTTTTGAGTAGTTTTACAAACTTTAAATTTCATTATATTTATATTTATTTACTCTTATAAACATAAATGCACAACTTCCTAAAATTTAATTATCAAATGCAACATAACCTAAAACTATTTAATAGCTTTTTGTAACAAGATTCCAGGTAGTGCACGCTAAAAAAACAAGCGAAATTATTTTCGCACTAATACGAAAATAAGTTGATATTCTTGCGAGTTGCATCTATACTTTTCCTTCGGCCAATAATGATTTATTTAACATAACAGACGTTTACGAAAATTGGTTGTTGGTATCTACCGTTTACAGCGCAGTGATGGCACCTGATTGATAGACAATTTTTAAAGTTTTTTATTATTTGTGGTATAACGTGCATTGTTAATGTTTACAGTTCAGTGTGTGTGTTATTTGTTATTAATGTTTTTAATACCATTAATATTTGTGTAAATAATCTAAATTATCTAAATGTCCTGAATACGCCCCTGTTTACATTTTTTCTAAAGGGTTTTCCAATAAGAGGTATTATTTTGAATAGCCCGCTATTTCGGTAGATGTCACTTTTGAAGCTATCATTTTTTGACATTTGACAAGTAGAAACTACGCCATTAATAAATATGGAACGATACACGCTTCAACAACGCATTGAAATTATTAAAATTCACTATAAAAATGGTGAAAATTTGGCAGAGACGGTTCGTAAAACTCGAACATTTTTGGGTCACCGTGAAGCACCTTGTCGGACCGCAATACAGAAATTGGTGAAAAAATTCGAGCTCTTGGGACAAGTTAGTGATGTGAAGAATAAAACCCGTGCACGTCGCTCAAGAACAGCCGAGAATATTGCTGTTGTAGCCGAAAGTGTTAAAGAAAACCCAGGTTTGTCCATTCCTCGTCGTTCTTTGGAATTAGCCATTCCACAAACGTCATTACACCGTATTTTGCATAAAGATTTGGGTCTTAAGGCTTATAAAGTCCAGTTAACACAAGAACTCAAGCCGGCCGATCATCAACAACGTCGTGTCTTTGCTGATTGGGTCGTTGAAATGCATGAAAATGATCCAGAATTCCATCGAAAAATCATCTTGAGTGATGAGGCCCATTTCCACCTCGGTGGCTTCGTCAACAAGCAAAATTGTCGGATCTGGGGCTCAGAAAATCCAAGAGTTATTGTTGAAAAGTCTCTCTATCCTCAACGTGTGACTGTTTGGTGCGGTTTATGGTCCGGCGGAGTCATTGGACCTTACTTTTTCGAAAATGAGGCTGGAGCAACAGTTACGGTGACTGGATTGCGCTATCGAGAGATGATTAACGATTTTTTATGGCCGGAATTGGATGGTATTGATCTGGACAACGTTTACTTTCAACAAGACGGCGCTACGTGCCACACAAGCAACGAAACCATTGATGTTTTACGGAAAAAGTTTCCGGACCGTGTTATCTCTCGAAGAGGTGATCACAATTGGCCACCGAGATCTTGCGATTTAACACCTTGCGACTTCTTTCTTTGGGGCCACGTGAAAGAGAAGGTCTACGCCAACAGCCCAGCGTCGATTCAAGACCTCAAAGATGGAATTCGTGAGGCTATCGAGGACATAGGGCAGCCACTTTGCGATTTGGTTATGGAAAATTTCATGAAAAGGATATTGTCCTGTAAGCGTGGTCGTGGTGGTCATTTGCCTGATGTTATTTTCCACTATTAACGGCATACCTTCCTCTTTATAATGAAATAAACATCCGATCATTTATATTAAAAAATGGCACTTTTCTTTGAATATCAAAATAACACCTCTTATTGGAAAACCCTTTAGTTGAACAGTTATTGTTAAAAAAACAGCTCATGCGCGAACGTGACAATTGAAACTTTGAAATGCTCCCATAAGCTTTTACATTGAAGTGAATTCTCTGTATCTCTATCCTATGTGCTGATTCTTTGGTGCATGAACACGGTCGAATGATTTTCGAACGATTTTGCGATCGGTGCGCAATTGTTTAACGTAAACATAATCTAAAAAATATCTACCCGGTAGATGCACCTAGTAAATTTAGCGCAATATTCGAACGCGGTGCAATGTAACCTGTTACATTTTTGAACATCTGCGATGCAAGCGATATATACCAAGTATGTACCCGGTGGATTTTCGAAAACGCCTAACAATAAAATGTTAGCTATTTTCTTCGGTAGAGTAGGTCGATTTTTTCATTTCGCACGCGTTGCCATGACAAACCGTGCGGGAAAACTTTCTCGTACGATTCACCATATCAACGAGTAAACAGTGAGTAACCACCTGCATAAAGCCCTGCACGGGCGAAGATTTTTAGGCTCGGCCCGACTAGGAGTAAACTTGACGCACCCCAAAGAAAATCTGGGAACTTTTTGATCGGCCGGAAAAGCCCGAAAAGCTTGAGACCTCGAACGACTCGAGAGGCTCAAAAGTTCCGACAGGACCAGTAAGCCTGACAGACTCGAGACCCCTGAATGATTTGACAGGCCCAAACGACCCGACAGGGCCTGAAGGTTACGCAAAGCCCCAGCCAAAAAACCCGACCCGTGCAGGCTTCGACGGCACAGTACGAGACTTTTTGGCTTTGGCTCAATATAAAAATAATGCCCGCCTCAGTCGGTATAAAAATAACGTTTGTCTGATACAGAGGGGCCTGACAGGTCCGAGAACTCTGAACGACCCGATAGGGCCGGGAGGTCCGACAAGCCCTAGAGAAAAACCCGAAGTACCGAGAAGACCCGACAATGCCTGACAGACCAGTATGGCCCGACAGGCACAAGAGGTCTGACAAACCCGAGAGATCCTCTAAACGGTCCGATAAACCTGAAAGACCCGAAGGGCCGGAAAATTGAACAGGCCCGACAATGCCCAACGGCCCAACAGACCCGTATGGCCCGACCAGCCCGAGAGGTCTGACAGGTTCGAGAGATCCAAACGACTCAAAAGACTTGAGAGACCTGAAAGGCCGAGAGTCGAAAAGGCCCGATAGGTCTGACGACCCGACAAGCCTGAGAGGTCCGAGAGATTCAAACGGTCCGATGAACCTGAAAGATTCGAGAGATTCAAACGGTCCTATGAACCTGAGAGACCCGAAGGACCGAGAAGGTGAAAAGGCCCATGGATCTGATGGCCCGACGTCGTAGGCCCGAAAAGTCCGATACATTTTAAACTTAGACCTGGTGCAACGCAAACCCGAGCTTCTACCCGGGCCGCGTAAAGGCCTCTAACTCCTTCTGCAGAAAACTTTTCAATCCTATTTAAGATGTACAAGGACAGTGTAACAGATTCCGCTGGAAAATTAATTGCTTCATTAGAATACTTGAATGTTCTGTCCATCTCAATAACTGTGCGCGTTCTCCGCTTACTGCCGCCGCCGTTTTGTTGTGGAGTGTAAGCAGCAGTTAACCTCTGTGTTACTCCTGCAGCGTTTGCAATTTCCCGCATCTCTTTATTGTCAAACTTGTCATCATTGTCTTTCAGGAATTCTCTGATTCTATTCAAATGCTTTAAAACAAGTTTAAAACTAACCAAGAGAATTTTTTGGTAGCTTATGTTGGTATGGGAAAAATCACTTTTTACGTAGGTTTACACCACTGGCTCTTGTTTTGAAACAAGTGGTTTGAAAACGTCAAACATATTTGTTTGTGAATTTGTTGAATATATTAAAGTTGTCAATGTATTAATTTAGATTATTTGTAAAAATAAAAAGTTTATACTAAAAGATAAACGTTTTCTTTTAAATCTTTCATTGATAGATTTTATTTCAATGCCAATAATTTAATTACTGACAAATGTTAACCTCAAAATGACAATTGTCAATTGGTCAGTATAGAGTCAATAAACGCCCGGGACTAGCTCCTGGCCAAATAACTTCTTTTCACCCATACTTTCGAACAACAGAATCGACATGATGTTACTATGTTAGTAGTTTCTGTAAGCTACTGACATTAGCTCCTAGAATATAAGCAATGTTATTTTAATTATTTTATAACAATTTATGTTGGAAATCAAGAAATTCTTGAAAATTGATTTTTTGGAGGTACGTATTAGCCGCATTGTTTATCTAGCTTAACGAGGGAATTGTATAGGAGGACCTACCTTTCACCACAGATTTTTACAGACGTTAACGAAGAACGAGCCGAGCCTGTTATTTATGTTCGTATTATCTAGTGCTTTTAAATGGTTTGTTTACAATGTTGGTGGCGCTGCTAACATTACAATTGGTAACATTTTTAAAACTGGAGGTTAACAATTTAAAATTTTAAAATTGAAGTTGACACTTCGAAAATACTCCAAAAAAACGAAACGTAATTATTGAAGGTTAATTAATTTAGTTCATTTCTACCTATAACAGTATTACCAATTTTTGCAGGTGTACCAACTCAAGAAAGAGTCACAATATTAAATGAACACCCTGTATTTTAGGGACTGTAAACAATTATACAAACATACAACTACTTTATAGAAGTAAGTTTACTAAAAAGAATATTTTTCACTTATAATAAAATGACTACCTATTCGTTAACTGTAGCATCAACATTACAGATAATTAAGTGACAGTTTTATTTTTATTGATAAATGAATTTTGAGTTTTTGACAAAAGGGAGTCTCTTCTTAACTAAATACAGACTAATACTACTCTATTTAAATTCATATTCACGTTTCTTATTAATACAAAACGGAAGAAATGTATTTATACGCGTGAATATTTTGAATTTATTATAATAATCCGTAATAACGATTATACCCGAACGATTCCGGATATCGCCGTTAAGTAATCAATGAAAGGTGTGTTTTCCAAAATAATCACGGATTGAAGAAGGAGGCGTATTATTATCTTAAAATAATCGTATTATCGAAGATTGAGTTCGTGCAAACGGTCTCTTTATGCGATAAAAATGTTCAGTGCAGATATTCTTTAGTGTAGACAAACTTAGACCAAAACCAAAATATAAGATTATTTTTACCCCCCTGAAAAAATGTCACAACCCATCCGGAGCGGTATGTCTAAATTGAAAAAGAAACATTTTCGTGTGAAACACCAAAAAGTGAAACTTTTCAGGGCGAACGAGCCCTTGTTATCTGTTTTTATGTGGGGCATAAATCATACAGTAAGTTCAGATGTACTGTCATAACCTTGATATTTTAATCTTAAGATAATTTCCTTTTCGTTTTCCAGATAAACGAATTGATGCATGTTACTATACCTGTGATGTTATTACCGGACGATTTTAGGGCCTATTCTAAACTTAAAGTGGACAACCACTTATTTAATAAGTTAATATTGAGGTTCTATGCGTTACTTGATTCTACATTGTATCGTTTCAGAGAGAATATGCCTTCTCATTTTAAAGTAAAAGAGTATTGTCCGATGGTATTTAGAAATATTAGAGAACGATTTGGAATTGATGACTTGGATTACAAGGAATCCCTTACACGTTCTCAACCATTACCGGATGATTCATCTGGAAAAAGCGGAGCAAAATTTTATCACAGCTATGATAAGCTATTTATAATAAAGACTTTAACATCTGAAGAAGTAGAGCGGATGCACTCCTTCTTAAAACACTACCACCCAGTAAGTTCACATCGTTAATGCATGAAAACAAACGTGGCTTCATACTATGCTTTTCTTAAACTTTTATAGTATATTGTGGAACGGCATGGAAAAACACTATTACCGCAATATTTAGGCATGTATAGGTTAACAGTTGATAACGTAGAGCACTATTTGGTGGTTACACGTAATGTATTTTCAAATCACCTAAGTACACATCGTAAATTTGACTTGAAAGGATCAACTGTTGATCGGGAAGCTTCTGATAAGGAATTAGAAAAGGATTTGCCCACTTTAAAAGATAACGATTTTGTAAATCAACAGATGAAAGTAAGAGCATGCCGATTATTATTAAATGTTAAAAAACAGTGTTTTTAGTTCTATTTTCAAGGTTAGTAAATCCATTTTCTGTTAGGTATATATAGGAGAAGAAGCTAAGCAAAAGTTGCTCAATACTCTAACAGCTGATGTGGAATTTCTTACAAAATTACATTTAATGGATTATAGTCTACTTTTAGGTATGTATTAAAAGTTGAAATTAACATTGGTAGGGAATATTGAAAATTCTTGTTTGTAGCACGATTTTAAAACACAAAATTTAAAATGAATAGTGACAACTGTTCTATAATGTTCATTTGTTTTGTTTAAAAAAAATTACTGGCAGTGACAGTGAACTAGCCTTCAGTTTTACTACTGTCATTTTGAGTCTGGCTTGTAATAGTGCAATTTAAAAATAAAAAATATTTTATTTTATCATTAAAATGTAAAACATCAAAATCTGGAACTGTGATAACATCATTGTTTGAAAACTGATTAGTTACATTAAATGAGGTTCAAGGTTAATAAATTTTTTCATATGATTAAATTTGCTCAATTGTGGGCAACAATTTTTAATACTTGCTGTTAGGAGGTTTTCAATATTATTTGTTTATCTTAAATATTTTTATGTAGTATATGGGCAAAATATGTTAGCTCATCGTTAGTAATATTGTTAATAATAACATAAATATTTTTAAATTTTGAAGGTATTCATGAAGTAGAAAGAGGAGAACAAGAATTACAGAGGGAAAGAGAAAACGAGTCAGATAATACAGGTTTGGATTCTGATGAGAGTGAATCGGGTTCAGGTTTGGAAAACAGAAACATTGGATTTACTACACCTCCGGACTCACCTAATACAGTGGCACAGTTTGTTAGAGAACATAGTTTGCAATACGAAGGTAACTTTAATATGCTCTAATTATAATTATTTTCTCATAAGAAAACAAAAACCATTCCATATAGGAAACATAATTCCTGAACTGGACATATATGCAATACCCAGCTGCGATACAGCGCCTGTCAAAGAAATTTATTTCGTTGCCATCATAGATGTATTAACACATTATGGTGTTAAAAAGCAAGCTGCTAAAGCTGCAAAAACAGTCAAATATGGTTCCAATGTAGACGGTATAAGTACGTGTGATCCTGAACAGTATGGAAAACGATTTATAGACTTTATGTCCAAGGCAATCGAGTAGGGATGGCCTTCTAAATTTTTGTTTGTTTAGGGCTTTGGAAAAATTTATTTATTGCTTTCTTGGGTGGCTTATTATACTATGAAATTTTAAAAAAAGTCACTGTTAAGTATTATTAGTGCAGTTAGGGGAAATTTGTTGTTACAAAATTTCTTCCTAACTTAAATGAAAGTTTTGGTGAAATGAAGATTTTAATGACTGTTTGTGTGTATAGAAAAGGAATGAAAATCATTTTTGAATGTGATGTTATCAATATAACAATAAAAGAAATCCAATAATGAATGTTTTTAGACAAAAATATTTTGTCGTTTCTTTTTAATACATTATTAAAACCAAGATGCGATATCTATTGTTTTTCTATAATTAGTGTTTTATAAATCATTTTATTATTTTAGTTTCCTTTTAACGTTTGCTTTTTTTAAGTTTGTATGGAAAAAAATACAATTCTGTGATTATTTTATGTATATAGTATATAAGATTCTGTTTTTTTAATCAGTAATAACTTACCAGTTGCAAGTATAAATACAGATAATAACAGATCAATTATCTTTTCTTTTTTAATATATTATAAAAAGGTATACGGTTTTGGTGTGGTGTTCTATTAATGTGTGTGCCTGTATGTGTGCATGTATGAAAAACCACAATTCACTGATATTTATCTATTTACTTTTTGCTTGTAACTTTCCAATTCATTATAGATTAGAGCCAAAATGTCCTAAGATTCTAGAATGATGTATTAGTTCAGATTTAAAAAAAAAAATGGAAAAAAGTACAAAAGCTAGCCTCAAATTATAAGCAAAAAGTAATGTAGTAATGGTAATAACAAACAGACATTATTACTGTAGTAGAAAAATTCTTAGAAGTCCTCCACCACTCTCGTTTTGAAGAACCAAAAATAACCTGTTTCAGTTATTTTCTACGTTTGGTAGTTATATCCATGAGCTGATTTCATCCATACTATTTTTTAATTACATCTGTTTTTTCCTCTGCTTTTTTCAGTGTCAATATTTCTAAATATTTCTTGACTGTGTACCCATTTAATGCAACTTCTTTTTCCTGACTTACCTACAGTTTAGTTACAAAAAGTTACTAAATTATTTTAGGTTATGTAGCATTTGACAATTAAGTTTCAGAAAAGAAAGGAAATTCATAGATAATTTATGACTTGTTAACAAAATAAAAATATTAAATAAAGATAGTAATGAGAAAATAGAGATATTAAAAAACTTATAAAACTATTCATAATTTTAAATAATATGGCAGTTAAATTATCAACAATAAAAAATGAAATTTCCTAATAGGAATTGGTGCATGTAGTACCAACCATCAACTTGACAGTTATGAATATTATAAAAATAAGTTAAATAATAATGGCTTCTCTCTTATAATAACATATAAAAAGTAAAACAAAACTTTATATAATACATATACAGAGTATTTAGATTGGTTTAGATACACACCTAAGGATGATAATATTTTACAAAGAATCTGGCCTGAAGAAGTGGTTAATACAAATACTTCTCTACAATTATTCAATATTTGAAAATTAAAATAAACCCATGAAATAGAAAATTATTTTACGTTCTTCCATAAAACATTTCATTTTCATTTCAACAATTATAAACAACTACCATCTTTTTTCAATGATTCAACAATTCTTTTTTTTTTTTGTTTCTAAAGCTAACATTAGTTTGTTTTTTGTTTTATTTCATTAGCTCCTTTTGACTTTGACAACTAACTTTCTTTGTCATTGACAACTAACTTTCTAACCTTGGTTTCTTTGACTGCTAAACAAATTGACAAATTAATATAATAAATAAAATCAAAAATAACCCTTTAAGAATTTAATTCTCATGTTAGCAATATTCGTTCTTTCAGTTAAAACTCTGCGATTGTTGTCTTTCTTAAATTTAAAGCCAATATAAGCTATTTATTGTAGGTATGTCACGAGCACATTCCCTATAAAGATCAAGGTTATTTGAGACGTCATTAACTTGTTACAGGTAATGTGAAGTTAGATAATTACTAATATAAAGAAACCTTTATCAAAATAACAAGCAATGTATTCCAATAATTTTTGAATTATCTAAATGAAAGTGTAATGCATTTTTGTAAAGATTTCTGGATAATTTGCAAAAATACTTACCAAAATAACCAACGTGAACTGACCACAGTTTTATTTTTTGTGAAAAATTTGATTTTATTTTTAGGTTATGTTTTATGAAGGAAATTATTTCGTTTTTCTTTTAAAATAAATTCAGCGACAAGAGCATACTTCTTCGTTCTATCTCGATAACAGTTGTATGCGATCGTTGACATTTATTGATTAGAAGCTGCTCAACATAACATAGGTTGTTGCAAAGAATCTCTTGAAATGCTGTGTAATCCACAACAAGTTCAAAATCTGACGTAATTCAAAATCTTTTTGTAAGGTTGGACATGAGCTCGTCGTTATAACTATTAAATGTAGCAACAAATCAATGATTAAAATAATCTTGATTTTTAACAGTTTGGAAAGAGAGGTGAAGCCCGCTAATGTCAAAAATAGGAATAACATTTACAGAGTATTGCCTTGTAAACATTATATGAAAAAACTTTTACAGATATGAATTGATTGGTTGTCAAACGAGCAGCAGGAGGGGGCAAAAAGACTTCTAAGACTTTGTTTCAAACAATAATAAATTAATACTTTCAAGTGGATAGAACATGTAACCAAGTGTCTTTCATTTATTTGATTGATGTAAGAGACATTTTAAATTTAGAAAAACAAAGAGCATACGGCAATGAATTTCTTAAATCTTGCTACTAAGTAGTTGTCGAAGAAGAAATGTCGCTTACATAGTGGTGCAACGATTGCAAAATTTTATTATATTTTGCTACTTTATATGCATAATTATTAAATAATGCAAGAATAACAGATTAATAAATATTTAACAATAGCACATACAACATGTATACATATCTTTACAGAGCAATTTTTTTACGCTCTATATTAATTACACTTAACAATATTCACACATTTTCTCAGAACAATAATAAATTTAAGGTTAGAAAAGAGTAAAATAAATTATAGAAAAAGGCTTTGCGAGTTGTGCTTAGATATTGTTAGAATTAAAAAGAGAGAAGAAAATAGATCGTTTGTAAATGTACACGTACACAACTTACAAATGCTGTTGCCTTTTCAAGAAATATTGAATATACTTTAGCCTCTTGTTCTATAAAATACTAAACGTTATAGCTTGTATTATAAATAGAAATACTTTCTTACGATAAGGATAACTATTGAAAGAATTTATGATGCTAATTGAATATGGCAGAAACAGTTTAGTAAAGGTTATGTTAGTTGTTGCAACAAAATGGTTAAATAAAATTAGTCAATAGTAATAATTAGTACAGAGTACAAAACTTGGAAATGAAAATATGAAAATATTCTAAAAGAAAAATTCACGTGACCACAAATGCTAATTGCGATTGTTGTGACATCATCAAAAGGATGTAAAACACACATTATAGAAATAACTTTTTTCATTTTTGTGAAGTAATTTTAATAGTTAGATTTGTTAATAATGTTTTAATGCATTTATTAGTGTAATTGGTTAAGTGTCTCCTGTATCGTGATTAGTGATAAAACTGTTTTTTTTTTATAAATTGAGGTTATGTACTTAACTAGTTTTCTTTTAAATTTTGATAGTAATTAGCATATACATCTAATAATTCATTAAAGTATTATGTAAAATAATGAAAAGAATTTTTGTGAGTTATTATTCTTATTTTTTTTCCTTATCTATTATTAAATGATGCCCAAAGGTTGTTGTGTACCTTCCAATTTTTGAAACCCAGTGGAGGTTATTCTTGCAATTATTCAGTTTTTATAAATTACACGTAAGGAACTTGCTTTAAAAGAAAAATTCAACACAATTATTAGTGAAATTTGCATTAGTTAGTTTGAAGTAAAATTTACAATCACAATCAACTTGCAAGTTTGTTTTAATTACAATCTCCCTCAGTTTCCACTCTTATTATCAGGATGCCTAGGCAGTAGATTAATTGTAAAAGTACCTAAAATTATCTTAAAAAAAGACACCTAACCGCTCTGTCTATTTGTTCTTTTAAGGAATTTTTCCAATTTACACATGATTTACACTAAAACTTGAAATATATTCTGCATGATGCTTTCTGGAAACATAAATTAGATAAAACGCAAGAAACACAAGTGGTTCCAACTGCTGCATCAGTTCATTCTAACAAATAATTCCTGAGAAATTAAAATTGACACGGTACAATCTAGGGCTATTCCTATTGGAAAATATGGAAGTTAGACACTTATAAAAGCAAATTTAAGTATGTATTTAATAAATCTAATTAGTAAACAAAATATTTCAAGCAGTTATTAGTTTAAAAAGCACAGGTTTTTTAATAAAGATTGTTATAATTAATTAAATCATACATAACCTAACTCTTTTGATGACGTCATCTAAGGCTAGTAAATAAAGATGGCAGTGCTTCCACCCCCCTTTATTTTGTTTTTTGTGCTTCTGCCATCTACAAATTGTCATTTTCTGTCCCTGCGTTCGGTAAGGACCTCTGACAGCTGTTTTTACTCGAAATCATCTCCTCTTCTTGTCAGTCAAATCTGAATTTTTATTTTGAGTGACAAAAACAAAAGACCATCCCGAGTAAAAATAGCTGTTAGATGTATCTTACCGAACGCAGGGTGTATAAAGTTATATCAGCATTTTTCAAATTCTTGTTTAGTTTTTTATTTGTTTTTCACAGATTTTATATATAAAATCTATAAATACGTCGTTTGCTTTAGTAATAAACTAGAACATTTTATTTTTTTAAAGGTATTTTTGAACTTTTAACTTCAAATTTTAAATTTTAAATTTGTTCAATTTTAAAGATGTCAAAACTTGTAGCTACCAACATTATAAATAAATTAATATAATAATAATTAATAAACCAATCAGTCAGTACATTTATAAACGATTGAAGATTTATCAATAAAACTACATTAGTGAAGAATTTCATTTTTGTGTGAGCGAATAAAATTATTTATTATAAATATAAAGATGATTGGTGGACATAGTCTGCATTTGTACTTTATTTAACTTTGTGTGAATTGTGTTCTTGCTGTAAAATAAATTATGATTAGAATGAGAATATGAAATGTAAAAAGGGTTAGTATGATAATAAAACCAGTGAACATAAATAATAATTGCAATTTGGCACATGGTGTTCTTGACAAGCAGAAGGGCTGTTTCAATAATAAAAACAAGGATAACCAACTATTTGACTTGTAGCCCAAATGAGCAGTTTTATTTTTAAAAAGGAAGACCATGTATACAGGATTGGATCAGTGGAAAAGAATCTACGATATGTGTCGACACGCACAACTGTCAACTCCAGTTGTTGAAAATAAAACTACTATGCTTTCACTTTTAGCAACTAAGCTGTTTTTCTATGCACGTTAACCAAGTTTAGAAACTTGCAATAATTATTTATGGACCATAAATAAAAGTCAGAGGTATTAATTTAGTAAGAAAGTATTTCTGATAATGATGTGACACTTTTCTAAAAAGATGTTGCATATATATTTAATAGACTGCTTTGAAAAATGTATTCTTTGAAAAACTGAGAATTATAACTTTGTTGAGAATTTATATAAAATTTTATTAATATTAGTATAATACTGCAGCAATTTCTTAACATTGGTTGTGTCTAGGAACAACAAATCTTCAGATTTGGAGATTTATAGCCAGCTGTGGCAACGTTGCTTGTAGCTGATACCCGCTCTGTTTCTTCCGCCATTTTGATACATTTGTATTACATTTTCATTTTGAGGTTAACATTTGTCAGTACTGAAGCCATTGTCATTGAAATAGAATTTATCAATGGGAAATTATAAAGAGAACAATTATCCTTTACAAATTACCATACTGTTAACTTTAATATTCAACAAATACACAAAAAAATTACATTTGGCATGACAGTTTTCAAACTTAATTATTTAAAAACAAAATCAGTGGTGTAAACATACAAAAGAGTGATTTATCTCTTACCAACATAGAAAAGCTCCCCTAAGAATTTTAAATTTATACTTACCATTTTCACTTTCAGCTATCTATAAACACACAAATATAATTATTATAAAAGGACAGATTTAAATGTCTTGTTTGACATTCACAATTTATCCAGATATTTAAAAATGCCAATTCTTCAAACTGCAATTTTAATATATAAAATATCCCAAACAAATTCTGACATTTGTGTTCTTAACCCTAATAAGCAACGATTGACATTTAGGAAGTCTTAACTGTCACATCAATATAATTTACAGACCAGGTGAAAGAAGATTTAAAAAAGCTTAAAAGTCAATTAAAGCTGAAGATTAATAACAATAAAGAAGAATAAACTACAACTTGGAAATTAGGTTAGGTATAAACAAGTATCTAACCTAACCTTAAAAATTTTATTGTAAGATATCTTTTTTGATCTTTTTTTAATTTATAAACGCCTTGTTATTTACAAACACAGGCAGCGGCAGTATTTATGTAACAGATATAAGTGATTTCTAACAGTATTTGTTAATTACTTACAATTGGTAAGCATTGTATTTATTTATTTATTTTATAAAACGAAATTCCTTCCTGTAAGAACTTGTTGTGTATTGAGCTATTAATTCTGAAATTAAATATTTTCTAATCATTGCAATACATTTTTCATAAAAGCAGTCGCTTGCCGCAAAGTAAAACTCATAAATTGAGGGTACCTTGGGTTTAAGAGACAATATTAATATTAACAGTATTCGTTGCAGCACTAAAAGTATCATAAAAAGAATTTAGGATTTAGATTGTAGTTGTATATAATACATAAATATATTTATATCAATTAAGCATGTGATTTTAATGATAGGCAACCACTTTTTAATTATTAAGAATGTGGTAGAATTGTATTTGTACTATTTTATGTAAAGATTATTTTTGTTTCTTCTTGTATCGTAAAAGATTGCAGCTTTAGAAATTAAAAAACGTTTCGATTGATGTTAATAAAAACAACACTTCATCCATCTCTATGTATTACTACTAAAACTTGATATATTAAGGCTGAGAAAATGCAGCTTAGCTGTTTAATTGTAGTAACAACGTGAAACAAAAAAAAATCACATTTTCTACATTTTATAAATTTCTAAGTAAGTAAAACGTACACTTTTTGCAGCTTTACTATAAACATAATATAAAACAAATATGTTTTGTATAGAAATTCCTATTATAATTGTGAAAACGTAATGGATTACTCAAACCTGTTAGAGCAGAGTGGAATTGTATTTTACTGTGCTTTTACATTAACTGTGTGTAACCATCCATAACGAAACTAAAAAGAAGTACAATATTATCCATATTGATCAATATTATTATTTTAAGAGTTTGTAATCAATAGCAAGGTAAATTGTTTTGCTCAAGTCTCTTTTTTTAATATAGGTTACGCTTTACTGTGTTTTTTTACATTCAAGAATTAACTTGATTAAAATACAAAGTTCACGCTCCTAGAAATATCATATATTGAAGGTGAATAAATTAGGACTGTTATTTGTTTCTTGTTTTGTAAAAGAGAGGAATCCTCTAGTCTTAATTACTACTGTAAGGTGTGGAATCACGTATTCTTCTTTTATATTTGATTATAATTAGCTTTATTATAGTTTGTTACATGCCTAAACTATGTTAAAAAAGAAAGTAAACAAAATCCATTGCCCTCAGTGTATGGTGTTTATAAATAAATAATTACAAAAATATAAATGTTTTCATATACTCAGATACTAGGTATAGAATTGGTTAGTGCACCATACAGATTTCAATATTTTTTCCATGACCGACGAAAATTTCTTTTAAAAATGTAAAAAGATTGACGTAATTCTGATATATATTTATTGTCACAATTAATTTATTACAAAACTAGTCATCTGTGCTTGCGTTGCTATGGTGTTGCTAAGTAAATCAACAAACAAAAAGAAAAACAAAATATCTGGTTTTTTGAAATATTTTTGTGGTTTTGCAAGTTTTTCTTGAAAAATACGTTGAAAATGCAGAATAATATTAGAAATCAAGAATGATTACCAGGAAAATAAAAAACGCGATATCAAGATTTGTTTCAAACTGGTGTACACGAAAAAAACGAACAGAATTGAAGAAAATATTCTTTGAGCTTACTTTTTCGAGTGTTGTGAAAAATTAAAATCGCCATCACGTTTGTGGTGTCAGTGTTGAAAACAAAGAAGTTGTTCCGAGTTCATTAAATAATTTGTTGTGTAAACAATGCTAGCAGTGGTTTTTGTTTATAGGTTACGGTTTAAGTGGAAGTGTCGATTGGATCCGCAGGAAACATTGTTGCTAGACGTAGAAATATCTTCCCCACCAGTTTTCTTCAAATATTAAATTATTCAAATAAGCTTCCTTTTTTTTACAAATTTATTTAAGGTACGTTCGGTTTTCTGTTTAGGAGCTGGAACGTTGCGAGTGGAGTGAATGATCACGTGATACATATAGAGTAAACAGAAGGTTTGTTCCAACATAACTCTCAAACTAGTTGCAAACTATCCCTGACTGTCAGGAGTTTGCGTAGAGGAAATTTTGTCCGAAAAAATTTCCTCTGCGATACAGGCGCGAAATTTAAGTTCATTATAGTATAGTAACTAGTTTAGTAAATAACGGTCTTAACGCACAACCTTTTCAGTCGGTGCATTAAGAGTTTGCACCTTTCACTCCGTACTGTAAAAAACGAACGCTACAATAGCGCACTCTGTTAACTCGATCGCAAAAAACGAACGGCTTTTACAAGTGGAGCACTCCGAGTTTTAAGAACAACATAAACGAACGTACTTTATTAATTTCATGTACGAACATTTAATACATAACCAAAATTTTAAACTAAAAATGTAACGAGTCTTATTACATAGCAACCGTCGTCAGCGTCAGTCAAGTACAGTTTTAAATATTTTGCGAACTGTTTACGTTTGATTTTATAAATGAATGATGAAACAAAAATAAGTGAAAAAGTGACTAACAGATTTGTGTAAAGTGATAAGTGTCCAGTGATACAGTTAAAATATACAGAGTGTCCCGTAATAACATATAACAAAAAGTTAAGTAAAAATTTTTTCTTAATTTTTTTAACTGCGTCTCACTCACCTCTTGCAGTTTTTTCGTAAATTCAACCGTTTTCGAGAAAATTAAATTTTTTTAATGCTTGAAAGGTCGTTACTAATCTCATCACGGGTAAAGTAAATCGCATTGCCATGGAAATGAAGCAAATTCTTTTAATCTGAATTTCGTCATTTATTGGTTCTGCGGGAGATTCACATTATAACTTTGTGGATTCGCTTGTGGGGAAAAGTGTATCACCAATACCTAAGTTGTTATTTGAGCATAGTTCAACGAATTTTTCGCCGTTCTCGCTCGTGTTCAAGATTTCTGTTGTCTGCACCCACTTTGACGTTTAGGTTGCCTATATGATCGTGGTTATTTCTGATCTTTTTACGTTTCGTAGCGTGTTCTCAAGTGATTCATAAAATGCAACTTTTTCTTCTACAGTAGATAGTTTGGTTAGTGATTAGCACTGGATTGAAGCCGATTTGCGCAGTTTTGTGGAAAATCTTGCCATAATAATCGTATCTGATATTGGTTTCTACTTGATAAGATTTTTGGTTGCTTTCTGGCTAAGTAATATTCCCACGCCGTTTTCATGTCTTTCATTGACGGGTTCATAGTAGAATTCCTCCTTGTGCCCCCGTGAGCCGTTCCAGCGAGTCTCGCTTAGACTCAGAATCTCAATGTAATATGTGTATCTTTCTTTATCTATTTGAGCAAGTTCTGTTGGTTCTATCATCTTTATGTTCCATCATTCGATGCTTGTCCGTGACTTCAAACTAAAGGTCGTCACCGTAATAAGCGTCGAGTTATCATTTATAGTCAGAATTTTTAAGAGAATCAGAATCTGTAAGAAAAGATGGGGGTTGCTATTAAAAAGAATTGATAACGTCAAAATGAAAATGTTCGAGTTTTCTTTATTCATCTTGAAATTTGAAAATGTTATCCCCTGTGGTCCCATGCGAATTTATGCTGTAATATGAGAATTAGGAAATAAGTTCGACGTATCCGAGGATTTTGTAATTAGAAAACCCAGGGTGACAAACATAACTGGATGGTTAGAAACATACTTTTAGTATCTTTGCCTCCTAACTACCCCCAACACATTCCTCAAGAGCAAAATTTTCCCCCATTTCATGTCCTCTACAACCCGCTTTTGGGCATTCATTGACTGGACTAACACAATTTCTTGCTAATCTTTTATTTTGTAAAAAAAATACTTTTGGCAACATGGTTTATCTTTTTTTGCACAAAAATTGTACAGTAAATCTTAACACAATTGACTATATCTCAGATGTAACAACTTAGCAAAACAATATCATGGCCAACACTCGCTGTGATCTCAACATGCACTCCTTCGTCGCTTCGCGGTTTCGTTACTTAATCGTCTTTAAAACTTCTAGTTACGTCGCACTGTGGTCGGAAACCAGTAAAAAGCGGCCAAAACTAAAAAATAAATCTACGCAGAATGAAATTTAAATATATTTATATTTACAACTAAACATTCAAAAATTAGTATTCGTAATTAATTTATGCATATTACAATACATTGAGTTATAAATAATACTTGAAAGATAGTGCTTTTACAGCATACATACTAAGCCAAATTTTAACCATTGCTTTAAAGGTGTGTATCTCGCTAAATTAAAACAGCGTCAAAATTGTCTACTGTACTCATGAAATAGTCTTTCAAGCACGATGCAATATCATAGTTACTGCAATTTCTTAGTATGATTTCAGTGAAAAATTCAATGTTCATAGTTAGCTGAACAATGTTCGAGTTTTCTTTATTCATCTTGAAATTTGAAAATGTTATCCCCTGTGGTCCCATGCGAATTTATGCTGTAATATGAGAAAAAGTTTATATTTTTTAAAGAAGTAAAAATCAGCTGCGGAAATTTGCGGGTCTTTTAGTAATCGATAAAAAGAACAAGCAGAAATATATTTAAATTTATCTATTGTTCAAATATTCTGTATATATTCAATTTATTGTGCTTTTCAAGTCTTAAACTTGTAGTTAATGTGGACGGCATTTGTTTTTTCTTCGAAAAAATAGTAAAAGTATTAACAACAATAGTTATTTGAACGTGCTAAATGAGGCCCGGGGCGGACCGCTCTCCCGCCACCCCATAGGCACGCCACTCACAAAATGTTCAAGAAAAAACTTTATTAGTCAAAATTGAAGCCCAATACTTTGGTATCGGTGAGAATAAAACATCTGGGAATGCAAAGCATAACCACAACGAATTCCGTTTTGTTACTTTTTTCAAATTTTGGCGGCTATTTTGACCATGTTTCCGAGGTGATATCAAAAAGATAAAAGTATACGTTTCTCTTATCTTTTGATGTAAAATACGATTCTAAAGTAAAGAATTTTGGAAAATTTTTCAAATTTCGGCAGCCAAAAAAACGAAGACAGCACTTTGTTTTTAGTTTTTGATGTAGAATCCAAATCTGAAGTCAAAATTTCAAAATTTAAAAAATGCGGACTGACGGACAGACAGACAGACTTCGCAAATTCAGTAAAGACTCCTTTGGAGTTCGTTGAAAACGACTAAGTTACAGATTTACTCGAAAATCAGATTGCCATGTTTGAACTACACCCTCAAACAAAGCGAACACGATTTTTTTTAACAATTTGAAACTCAGTCACTTTTTTATTGAAAGACAATTAAAAATGGTGTCAGTATGAATATTGTATTTGATACTTTGTGCAGTGTTATAGTTCAGAAAAACGACGTAATATTCGTTTTAAAAATATTTAACAACTAGCAGGAAGACAAATAAATAAGGAAAGAAATTCGATCTCAATTATCTCGAAAAGTATGAGATATCGAAATACCGATTATGTATTTGTAATCAGGCGAACATTCTAAGTTGATTTCATATATAATATGTCCTGTAAAGTTACGGTAACATAACAACAGACCAACAGACAGACTATGCCAAAAAATCGCCATCTTTGATCTCGATTATCTCAAAAGCTATTTGAGATATCGAAATATCGATTATGTATCTGTAATTAAGAGAAGATTCTAAGTTGATTTCATATATAACATGTTCTGTAAAGTTACGGCAACAGAACAACAGACAGACTATGCCAAAAAATTGCCATCTTTGATCTCGATTATCTCGAAAACTATTCGAGATATCGAAATACCGATTATGTATCTGTAATTAGGAGAAAATTCTAAGTTGATTTCATGTACAACATGTTCTGTAAAGTTACGGTAACATGGCAACAGACCAACAGACAGAAGGAATGTACGAATTCAGATACGAATTTTTTTAAATTTCATTGATAAAACAAACAAATAAATAAAATAATTTCCATTTTCTACATCACTTTGGATAGCAGAGACGTCAATAACACCTTATATACAAAATATTTAAGCAATTCTGAGAGTTATTTAGTTTTGACCAGTTTTTCGTCATTTCCGACCAATGTGCGTCGTGCTTTGCTTTTTACTTAACTTTCTCAAGGTAAGTTATTGTTTCCATTTAAGACCGCCTGCTGCGGCTCACCGTCGCGGTTAACCTTTTCCAACTACGCCACCTTCGGCGGTAACACCTTGAACTTGTCATAAACCTTCTTATCCATCGTAAGAATGAGAAAACGCTATAATCTTGATAATGTAAAACTCTGGGCACGCTGTGACCCTATTGCGCATTTTTTGCCGTTTTGCAATCTCGTCGCACATTCGTTCACAAAATCCCTACGGTGTGCTTCTCATCGTTTTACTTTTTAAGCTTCTTAAAGTAGGCTGCCGTAGGTCCAGAATCGCGTTTATACTTAAGACCACGCCTCTGTTACATCGACAACGCCGCATTTGCCGGTTATATCTTAAATCTTTATGAGAATCGCCTTACGTGCTCTTAAAAATAATAAAATCGTTCTGATAAGCTTTACTTGCTCGAATATCATCCTATGGGCGAGCTCCATGGTTCATTTCCTATTATTTTTCAATTTCTTTAGACGGCTGCTGCCATCAATCTAGAGGTGCGCTCTGCGTTTCGATATGAGGCTATATATGATATGTGTAGGAGAAAATCATCAACCAAGCAATGGCGCTGGATTTTGTAAAAAAAATGCTACAATCAAAGTTGCCAGTGCTGGTTATAAATCTTAAAATCTGAAGATTTACAATATTGTGGTTTCTAATGATGTTTTACTGTTGTGGCAAGTGTCATCACAAGTTTCTTAAATTTTTTCCTATAGAGCCTATTATATTCATATTCAGTCTGTCTCATAAACATTAATTATTTCAAAGTTGAATATTATCTTTGATACGCGCCTCGCCGCGCCATCAGTACTCACTCCTCAGCTACTTCTTTTAAGGATGATTCAAGTGTTATGATTTGCTTTCGTACTTAGATTTCTTAATGTTGACAACCTGTAAGTATTGTCCCCGCATTTAATAAGATTAGTACCTACTTCCATGTTTTACTAATTCTTGGTGAGCTTTGCTGGAGAATGCACACTAGTTTAACGTTGGTGTTTCCATTCTTTTAGCCGCTATAATATTTCACAAAACAAATTTATCTTGCAATTTTGTGCACCGTTGTCGTAAAATCGAAAATTCGTAAGTTTCCATTTTACGATTTATGCAAATGTTACATTTACAGATTTACAGAAAATGCAATTCTACGCTATCGTCTTACGATCTAAAGGCCGGTCCTATTTTTCAGCCAAGTTTGTATACTAGACCTGCGCAGTAGAGCGATTTTCAGTGGTACCTACCTTTTATAACTAATAACTTTGACGCGTTCTTCATCTCTGGAATCGAAATTTTTTATGTATTTATAATATAGTGTTGGCGACATTGGCAGCTACCTTTAAAATCTCCTAAATAGAGGCGGGAAATTTAAATTCAATATAGTATGCAATATAGTTTAGTAAATAGTTTAACCGAAAAAAGTATAATAGAGAGTTTGAGCACACTTTGCGCTATACGATAACGTTATTTTGTGACAACTGCGCATGCTCAGAACATTATCGTAACGCTAAGGTTTATCGGAGCCCACTATTTCCTTGCAAATAAGGGAGCGAATACCGTATACGGTAACTCGCTTTGTGAGGTTAGTAAATTGTGGCGTGTGCTTCGAGCATGTACATTTTAACGATATTTTCACTGTTACTAATTTATTAATAATAAATGAATAAATTGAAAACGTGTTTTTTTTTAAATAACCACATCCATTTAGATCGTCAGGTTATGTTAGGTTGCATTAACGTTGGTATATTGTCGGTTGTTTGCTCAAACTCTTTAAATGTTGCACGCCCGCTAAATTTTTACCCTATTTGGTCACGTGACTATCGTTAACGGGATGTTTAACGTAAATTTGCTCAAACTCTCTAATGCAAAACGGCTTTAACCGAAAGGTAGCTAAATTTACATTTCTTTCAGTTTGACGTCATACTTAAAGCCACCAATAATATTCAAGCAATTTGAGTGCGCCATCTAAACTTTCATTTTAGAACTGCATTGGTAAACAAAAACTGGAGGTTCTGTCAAAGAAGTCCTAGTTTTGGTTTCTAGGTTATGTAACTGTTAAATTATGTATGTATAACATAGACAGCATTGTATTATTATATTTTAATATTTTATTTATTAGTTAATTAGAGATTTGTTTTCACTTATTCACAACATATCGATCGGTTTGACAAAACAAACGTAAATAATATTAAAAGCACTATAAAAACTTCATTTCGGATTTTACAGTTTCATGGTTACTACAGAACACACTCATGTGAAATATTTTAATTTGCGAATGATTCGGAACCCACTGTTACATCGTGACTTTGACGGTCAAGGTCAGAAAGGATCAATCAAAAAAAATGTGACACTTTAGAGGTTAGAATCGAGAACTATTATTATACAGTGTATTATCGCCGAAAAAATGGCTAGATTTATCGCCCAAATTATAATAGCCGGCACACAAGTGGTTGGCAGGGCTTTTGCAAGGGCACTTAAGCAAGAGATGGCTGCTTCACAAGAAGCAGCTAGAAGGTTAGGTAATTCGAGGGCAAGATCCCAACAAATTGGAAATTTAAAAATGGGCTTATCGCTGGAAGAAGCCAAACAAATTTTAAATGTTAGTAATATAACTAGAGAAGAAATAAAGAAACAGTATGACTTTTTATTTAAAAACAATGAAAGAGAAAAAGGAGGAACGTTTTATATACAATCGAAGATAGTGCGAGCAAAAGAAAGATTAGAACATGAATTAGATCAGTCGGAAGCAAAAGAGCAGCAGACGGAAGAGACTAGTAAAAGTTAGCTAATTAGTTATAATTTTAGGAAGCTATACGAAATATTCTAGTAAATAAATTGATTTTGTTTTAAGAAATTGTAAAATATGTACGATAGAAAAATAAATGTTAATAAATTTAAAATTAATTACAAATTTACCATCTTTATTTAAAATCTAATTCTTTGTGTATATTACAAGTATGAACTATAAACACACTATATTACTGCCGTATAGTAGATGTACCTTCTTGTACAAGCTTTGATTTGTGTGTACCATCACAAAATGGCCTTCTGTTTGTTTGCTTACATTGACACAACCAATATTCTTTGGTTTCTTCAACTTGAAATCTAACAGGGCTATAGATACAAGAGGATTATTAAGTTCAAGTTACATGATTTTCAAATACATACCGTAATTTTATTTTTAAGAATACATCCTTGTGAGTACCATCACATAAAGGTTGGCTTTTTGATTTACCACACAAACACCAGAAATAGTTTTTACCTACAGATTGATCAACACATATATTCCATAGATTGTTAATAATATTATCGGTTTACCTGCTTCAAGTTTTACTTTAAATGGTTTCTTATCATAAATCACACCGTTTTGAGGTTGCGAATTTGCAGTTACAAATTCTTCGACAACATTACGTGGAACATCGCTAGATTTACTTGAAAATGTTACCTGTAAGTATAAATTATGTAATATAAAGTTAATCTTCACACACACACATTTGAACTATTTACAAAAGGAACTTTAAGGAAGTTGTAAGTGCGAATGCAGCTGCTTCGGAACATTTTTTAGATCAGTCTATTAAAACTTATGTTTCTATTTAACAAAGATAGATACTTTGAATAGAACTTTTTGTGTTTTAATATTTCAAACTGTTTCAATTCATATAAAAACATCCACAATATGACATACTCAACCTTAAAACCTAACCTAACCGAAACCATTCTAACCTTGCTTCCAGTTGTGCTTGTGCTTCGCTGGAAATGGAAACTTCAGGCAAATTTTTCGTAAGTAAACAATAACCAAACAAAAGAAATAGAATTGTCAACATCTAACAGAATTATAAAATTTCAAAATGACAGCCCGCTCAATTTTACAAGTTTTCGACCAGTATCAAAAAGCAAGAATACAATTTGTCCAGACGGTGGCCGATTTGGCACTACGACAGCAAAACATTGAATATCTAGATCAAGCTGGAGCTCTTGGTAATCTTGTGATTACATTTTTAAATGTTTCAGATTTATTGCGACTTCTAACTTTTAGATCTACTTCAACCGCTTTTAAATGATGTTTGCATACAAATTCAACAGTGTGCTGCAATTGCTATTGGAAGAATTGTTCATCATGATGCTAAACTAGCAAAGCATGTTTTAAATCACAACTTTCTTCCGATGTTACTTCGTAACATCGAGAAACAGAATGTAAACCACCTTGATAGTTTTTATTTGTAATGTTTGAGTTTTAAAATAATTTTTGTTATCTCTAGAAATATTATAAAAAGGCAGCACTGTTTGTGTTACGTTCTTTATGCAAACATGATGAAGAAATGTCTAGTATTGTTGCGAATTCTGGGGGTCTAGAAGCTTTAATACTTTGTTTAGAAGATTTTGAACCAATGGTATGTATAAAGGAAGAGATTAGTTTTTGAAAATTGATTTTTAATTTCTTATAGGTAAAACAAGGAGCAGCATGGGCAATAGGGTATATGGCAAGACATAGTCAACCTTTAGCACAATGTGTACTAGATTCAGGGGCGATTCCACTGCTTATTTTATGTTTACAAGAGCCAGAATTAACTTTAAAGCAGATTTCTGCAAATGCACTTTCTGATATTGCAAAACATAGTATTGAACTAGCACAAAGCATCGTTGATGCTGGAGTTGTGCCTCATTTAGCTCGAAATCTTGGTAATCAAGATGAAAAACTAAAAAGACATGTTTTAACAGCTATGAGTGAGTTTTGCATATTTTATTAAGGACTAATAGAAAAAGTAATCTGTTATTATAATAGGCGCAATAGCAAAACATTCAAATGATTTAGCAGAAGTTATAGTGGAAGCAGAAGTTTTTCCATCAGTTTTAATTCATATGGCTCATTCTTGTCCAATAGTTCGTAAAAATGCAGCGTCTTTAGTCAGGGATGTTGTAAAACACTCGCTTGAGCTTACACAACTTATAGTTAATACTGGAGGAATTGGAGCATTAATGGAAACATTGCGACATCCAACAGAAGAATCTAAAGTTCCATGTATTACAGCAGTTGGATATACTGCAGGTCTGTTTTCAATAAGAAATTGTTTCAAACGTTGAAAACGCCCATTGTAGGTCATTCAGATCAATTAGCAATGTCCGTGTTAGGATGTAACGGTGTTTTGGAACTTACACGAATTTTAAATGAAAGTTCCGATGATTCTACTCTAGCAGTGACAGCTTGGGCATTGGGACAGATTGGTAAACATAGTCCAGAGCATGCAAAATCTGTAGCTGCTGCGAATGCATTCCCTCGACTTTTACGTTTATATTTGGACGAGTCCAGTTCAGAAGATCTCAGATATAAAAGCAAGACTGCATTGAAGCAGTGTTTGCAAAAGTGTATGTTGTTATCGGCGTTAGAACCGCTACTTTATGATGCGCCCCAGAATATTTTGAAGTATATTTTGGGACAATTTAGTAAGGTAAGCTACGTGAGATTTAACTTTAATATTCAATAAAAGCTTATAAGAGTTAGGCTGGGTTTTAAAACATTCTATCTAATTGTATCTAATCTTCACTTAAAATAAACGTCAGTCAGTGTAATAATACTCAATATCCTCTGAGGTTTTAAGGAACAATACCTTGATTGAATTTGGTTAAATAAAAAAGAAAAGAAAAAGATATTGAGTAGGATTAACTCCTAAATGCCTTATTGGTACTTGGCAGTTCTACATTTTTACAACCTAATCAAGATGAGAAACCGTCAAATCATTGACAAATGACAAAGTTAAAGACAGATTTTAAATATGTAAATTAAAATTGTTTTGATTTTGTATTTTTAAATTATAATTCAAGTTTAGATTTAATAAACTAGTCTATTTTTGATTTGATTTATTATATTGTCAATTTATTAAACTGTCGATCTATTTAGCTGTCAATGAAAGTGAGGTTAGAAAGTTGTCAATGTCAAAGAATGTGGGGTTACAAAGTTAGTTGTTGTTTATAATTTTTTGAAATGAAATGCGTTTTGGAGAAAAATAAAGTAAAAGATTTTCTATTTTATGGGTTTACTTTATTTTTCAAATACTATTGAATAAACAACAAGAGGTTATAGAGGAAGGATAGGCTATAATAACAGCTATTTGTGATATTATTATTCATATTAAAATTGTGGTGACAAAACTACCGAAATAATTTTGTAATTGATTTTGCACGTGTGCTCAAGCTCTTAGCGGCGCTGCTGCCGTTCGGTCTTGTCGGACCTGTCAAGCTGGTGGAGCCTGTCGGACCTCTTGCCCCTATCGGGCCTTTTAGACTGCTTGGCCTTTCGGGTCTATCGGCCCGTTTTGTTCTCTCGGGTTTGTCGGGCCTTTTGGACCTCGGGTTTATTGGGTCGTCGGGCCTTTTGGACTTTTCGACCCTTTGGGTCTCTCAGATATATCGGGCCGTTTTAATTTCTCAGGTTGTCGGTCCGTTTGGAGTTCTCGATCCTTCGAGTCTCTTAGGTGTATGCCATTTTGATATGTTGGGCTGTCGGGCCTTTTGGACTTCTCGGGTATTTTGGACCTCTCGAGCCGTTCTCGGCCTCTTGAATTGTTCAGGCTTGTTGGACCTCGCGGGCTTGTCGTACCTCCCAGGCTCGTCGGGCCTCTTGAGCCTTCGGGTATTTTGGATTTCTCGGCCCTTCGGATCTCAGATCTATCGGGCCGTCGGGCCTTTTGTACTTCTCGCCTTCTCGGGCTTCTCTGTCGAGCATTTCGGATCTCTCGTGACGTTCGGGCCTGTCGAACTATTGGAAACTTATCGAGCCATACGGTTCTCTCGGACCTTTTGGACTGTTTAACCTTTCGAGTCTCTTGGGTCTATCAGTCCGTTTTGACCTCTCGGGTCTGTCGGGCCGTTCGGGCCTGTCGGATCTTTCGAACTTCTCCGTCCTTTGGATCTATCGGGCCGTCGGGCCTTTCGGATCTTTTGAATTTCTCCGCCCTTCGGGTCTTTCCGATCTATCAGACCGTTTTGATCTCTCAGGTCTATGGGCCGTTTCCATCTCTCGGCCCGTCGCGTCGGGCCTTTTGGATTTTTTGGCTCCTCCTCCTCCTCATGCCGTTCATACCGTTTGGGCTGTTCGGGTTTGTTGGACCTGTCGGACTTTTTGGACTTCTAGGCCCTTCGAAATCTCTCAGGTCTAGAGCGCCGTTTTGATCTCTTGGGCATTTTGGACCTTTCGTGCCGTTTGTACCGTTTGGGCTTTTTGAACTGTTCGGGCCTCGCCGGCTTGTCGGGTCGATCAAGTAGTTTCCGGGATTTTTTCGGGCCGCGTCAAGTTTGTCTCCAGTCGAGTCGAATCTGGAAATTTCGGTCCGTGCAGGGCTCTACGAGGAGGTACAAAATGAAAATTAAAGATAACTTCTGAGTACTGCAGTGTTGCTAGGTAAGGAAATTTTTTCCCAAATTGGGATTTTCGAACTTGGTGGGGAAATTAGTGAGGATCTTAATAAAGTGGGGTTTTAGTGCAGATAAATTAAAGATTTTAAGTAAATTTACAACTTAATCGTTTTTTAATGGAAAAATAATTTTTTAAGTTTTTAAAGTTTTATTTCTGTTATTAGAAGTTTTGGAATAAGAACAGAATTTTATAAATAAACAAGTTTTCTGAGAAATTGATTAAGGAGATTTTTTCCATTTGTTGCATACTTTTCTGGACACATATTGGAGAAAGACCAAGGTCCGTAAATAATACTAGTATGTTGTGAAAGGTACATCTTCCTATTAGCACCCATTTGTCATCGAAGACATTAAGGTTAGATTAGCAGAGGCAATGTAATTTTCATTATTAATTTTATGACAATTTATGTTGAAAACCAGGAAATTGTTAAAAATAAATTATCATGATGGTAGTTTTGACAATATGCTATTATTTACGGACCTTGGAGGAAAACTCTAGCGTCGTGAGGGTGATCACACTGTTGCCACAACAATGAAGCATATCATTAGAAACAATAATAAATAGAATGGGTGCAGTATTAAAAAGTGGGGTGTATTTGTTAATATAGTCGTCTAGGAGCAAGCAAGCAATGTATTGGAGTCAAGATGGCTGACATAACGGAAAAGTAAATTTGAGATTTCAGTCCTGTTTAAGTACTGTTTATAGATACATAAGTTATCTTTGAAGTTAATATCATTTTAGGTTATGTTTTACATATTTTAATGCACAAGATACACCTTAAAATATAAAAATTTAAATGTTTACTACAGCTTAGGTTTTAATTTCAACGGTAGAATGTAAAATATAATTTCAATGTAAGTTAATTTACTGTATTAATCTTAACTATTATCTTTTTCAAATTGCAAAACAGTTGGGCAAGCCATGGAAATCTGACTTTTATTTCACCCTGTATATTATTGACATTTCAGAAATTTAATTTAGAGGTTAGGTAAAAGTGAATCTTAGGTTATATTTTTTAGCACATTGCACTAGCTATGTTATGATTTAATGATGACATTGTAAAATAAATAAAAAGATGCAAGGCTTTTATTAAAACAATATGAGTATTATAAACTTGTATGTATTTATTAAAAAAATGTTGCATACCAGAAGCAGTGCATAATAACATATCTTATTACATACAAATAGCAGTGTTCAACAATTTCATATAGTGATTAAATATTTTCACATTTGGGTTTGTTTCTTCTTTCTCCCATTCTCTATTATATTTAAAATCTACATTTTTGATAATCTGTACAAAATAAAATCTAAAAACTTTGTTAATTAAGATAATAAACAAGTTTCATCCTCATTATTCTCATTGAATGCAGTATGAAAATTGTACAAAAGGGGTATGTTCAACATTTATTGCTTTTAATAATGAACAATATCAATTCAAGCACAAGTGCAGTGTTTAAATTTCTTCCATTTACTTGTCGTAATGCTTCTTATGATTGTAAACATTGACTTAA
The DNA here is from genome assembly GCA_011009095.1 of Ignelater luminosus. Classification (NCBI taxonomy): domain Eukaryota; kingdom Metazoa; phylum Arthropoda; class Insecta; order Coleoptera; family Elateridae; genus Ignelater; species Ignelater luminosus. Next base: position 594,417 of record VTPC01001983.1, read on the forward strand.
GCAAAGCATAACATTGTAACGATATAATTTTTTTTCTTGTATTTTTAATAATGCACTTTTGCTTGATTTTGGTGATGGTGTGGGTACACATTTGTTTCGATCAGTACTGTTAATATTATTCTACTACATAATATAAATATTCAAAATTGTATCTTAAAAGTATATAAAAAAAGGGGATAACTTGTACTTAGTTTACTAATTTTTATTAAAAAACTTATCAAATGATTATTATGTTAATTATTTGAAATTTTACATTAACTCAGGAATTATCTTAAAAGAATATTAGAATGAATAAAGCTTGACTAATTTTATGTTTTTGACATTATGATTCTTGTAAATAGCAAAATCTTTATGCACACAGCTGTACACCATATCTAAAATTGAAACTTAGCTATTTATAGGAACTTGCAAAAAGAACATAAAACTGTTCAAGCTTTAATGATAATAATGATAAAAGTTAATAAAATAATCGAATAATTTCTAGAATACAGTTTTGGTTAGATAATTGCCTCTAGAAAATGGTACAAAAGTTTCCTAAAAAAAAAAAAAAATGTTACAAAAGCTAACTTAAGCTAAGTTAAAAGCTAAAACTTCTTATATAAAAGACTTTTATTATGTTATGTATAATATATAAAAGAACATTTCATTTTTGCCCTTGTCTTGCAATCTGTTAATATTAAAAACATACAGGGGAAGCTTTAACTAGATATTTTAAATACTAAAAAATCATAATGTAGTCAAATTTTGTTTAATTCCTAAATGGATATTATGATAAAGAAGTTAATGATAGGAACATCGTCGTAATAACATACATTCTTTTTTTGTAGCTTACAAAAATAAAAGTATTACCATTGGTATTCGAGTAAAATTCCAACAAGCTTAATAATTTCACGAGTAACCAGAGTAAAAATATAAATAAAACTTATAAATAAGTATATGATTTAAAAATAAAAACGTTTCCTTAATTTTCTAGTATTTTTAAGTTGAGAAAAGAATTATGTATGCAGACCATTTTAGCTTGCTTAGAATAGTAGAAAATTTAGGGCAGATCAGGGTTATGCAAGAATCAGTGCTCAGTATGGCCTACCATAAAAGCTGATTATTGTAATAATTAATTACTTTGGAAAATATGTTCTATGAAAATTTAATTAATTCTTCCCTTTTGTTTTTGTAAAAATCATAACCTCAGTTTTGAAAGTTAAAATTTGTTGATTGGAGAGTATGCACATTTGTTTGACGTTGGAAGTTAATAATTTAAGATTTCTAAAAATTTGAAGTTGAAACTTCGAAAATATTCCAAAAAGCGAAACATTCCATTTTGTTACTAAATCAAATCGAGGTATTTATAAATTTAACATAAAATTAGTGGAAAACTAAAACAAGAATTTGACATATTCACATAATCTCAATTACAATTTGTAGATGACAGAAGCATAAAAAACAAAATAAAGGGGTGGGGCTTGCATCAAATGACGTCACGTCAATCACAATAACGTTTATGGTCACGTGATGTTTTTTAAAAATATTTTCAAATTTTCATTTCTAATTTTTATCATAATTAGTCTGAATATGTATGTTTTTAACTTTAATTCTAATAGTTCACACATTTCAAATATTCTTTAATTTAAAATTTTACATATTCTCCATTAAAGAAATGAAAACGATTTATTATTTTATATTAGCATCAGTACTGTCAAAATGACATTTATGAAAATTCACCTGATCACTCTTACATTACTATGGATACGATTGTTTCCATGATTGATCAGGTTAACACAATTCAATTTTTATAAATGCTTACTAACCAATCTAATATGTAAAAAGTCATAATTATTTAAAAGTCTAATCGATCAATCAAAATGGAAAGCCACAGCAACCAATTCTTTTAATTATTTACTTTTTAAAACACCCTGTGTATTAGAATGTATTTTAAAATAAATCTTTTATACATACAGCATATACATAGCAAAATATTTGTTAAATTTTTGCTTTTATAATAATTGAGTTTGATTTTTGTTTTGCGTAAATTATGTTAAAAACTAACCCTGTACATTCAGGAAAACTATCAGGTTTCTTTAATGAACACTTGATTGAAAGTTTAAAATTACAAAATATGATAAAATGTGAAATTTTGGAAAAGTCGTGAAAAATTGATTTTTGGCAGTTTGTTTTTATTTGGCATTGGATAATAATAATTATTTCTTTTTTTTACATAATTACTGTTATGTTACTTTTTCATTACGATTACATAGTGCCAATTATACAGTCTTTTAGAATTCTGCAAACCAATTTGTTTGGATTTAATGTGAATCTAAAAAGTGATGCGGATACTAATTGTTTTATTAAGTTTTTTAAGTTATTGTCGTTCATACTTAAAAGATTCTATTGTCGAACTTTATGACGGAATTTGAATTATTTTCCTTTTTTTGTCTGTCAAATCTGGTTTGCAATTTTTGAAAGATTTATTTAAAATTGGTAGAGAGACGACTAAAAAAAATATTTTATAAATCGTTTGGCTTTGTTATTAATACTGAATTGTAATTTTGAAATTTTATAATGTTTCTGTTTTTTTTTGCGATTCTCATTTTTAAAAAATAATTATGTAGTAATCTCACTTTTACTGTACAATTTATAACCTCGTCAGTTTATATTATAAAAAATATGTATACATAAATAATATATAAAATCAAGACTGTAAGCACTCCTTATAAGGTTCAGTCTTTGGATTCTGGCCCTTATTTGACTTAAGGACGACTAGGATTTTATCATAATGATTTTTAAAGACTCATATGTAATACTTTTTTCGTTTTTAATTTTGTCACAATTTTGAGAAAAATATTTAACATTCAATCTTATCTCGAATTTAGGCAACAACAATTTGCTAAACTAAAATAGGACACACGTTCAATACATTAATTTGTTTCCTATTTATTCAATGCAAAAAAAGGGCAATATAGAAACGTAATCATGCCATCTTTAACTACCTCCCCATACAAATTGCTTATTAACTATTTGCTATTCCGAATCACCTTCCTGTTTTATGACGTTATAGTTGGACTTCTTCGTTTTCAGCATCCTTAAAAACGAACCGAGCGCAAAAATGGATCTTCGGTGTCTCTGGAAAATTTCAGAATATAGAGTTTCCCTTAACATCTTCCTATCTATGTCTGTTGTTGTGTGCAGATGGTTATGTAGTGACTTGCATTTGCAGTCCATCGTGAGCATTTAGCACACCCTGTATGTTAAAAGTATCACAGAGGCTTTTTGTTATCTTCTTTAAACTAGTTTTAGGTACATAACAATTATTACAAACTTGATTTAGTTTTTGTTGTTGTTGTCAGTGCAAGCAATGCGTAGTGTGGTTTAGAGTTCCCTTTTTTTTTAACTTTTCTCTTTTTATTATTATTTCTAATATTATTACCAAAAAAAACTTTTTAAGGCGGTTTTTAGCAAGGCAATGAAGATACGTATGTTTTTCGTTTAATGCTATTTACTTGTTTATATTTTTTTTTAAATAAGAGCTTAAGGCTTTCAATATTTAACAACTGCTGAAAAATTCCTCTTTTATGTGGATGTGTAACGTGTGTGTATAATGTGTATGTTGGTGCTTCTTTTCTTTAGAATTTGGTTCACGTAAACACTTAACACAGATTTACTACACAGCACTATTATAATTACTTTATATGGTCTTATTATTATTATTATTACGGTTATTATAAAAAAAATTGTCTGATATATTTCTAATAAGTCTGTCTTTTGCAACTTGTTTACTTTTTATGAAACACAGATTCTTTCCTTTTCAGCCTTGCATGCGGCAGATTATTTTTAGATGAATATTTTTTTATGGAAATTTTTATTATGATAACATCTGCTTCAAAGTTGTCACGTTGTAGCTACAAAACATTATTAGGAAAACATGTTGTTCACACCATTTGATTTATATTAAAAAATTTAAGGTTACAGAAACAAAACAAATAAAACAAATGAGAACGTATGCGCATTTAGTTAACCAACTTAGGACATTGTAGATTCTTCTTGATGATGGTTTTTAGAAAATTATAATGCACTTCAAAGTTATCGTAATAAAAACTTTTAGTATCAATGCTGGTATTCACCGAAACATTAGTATTAGGAACATTTTTTTTTACAATGGGATTCTTTAAGAGAAACCTTTTAAAGTCGTCAAATTCTACGGCTTCGTAGATTTCTTTTAATTGCTTGTTGTGTACGTCACGATTGGTGTAATTCTTCACATTCACTTTATATGTTTGTCGATTATTAGTGTAATCGGTTGTTCTCTGTGGATCTCTAAGGATCACTTGAGCAGGAGTTAGACTAATCTGTTTTACATTATAATTTGGTTTAGCCTCGTGTGGAAATTTCTGGAGCTTTATTTTTTCTCCACTTATTTTTAGGCTACTCGAGTTTAAATATAAATGGCTCACCGGCACTTGCCTTCTTTGATATTGCATTATTCACTTGTTGGTATTTTAACATTGTTTACATTCTTCCACAGTGTAAAAAAAAATAACTTCGGCTTGTTCACATCCTGTTTTTAATATTTTGTTTACTAGAGCACCAAAGAGAGAGTGGTGGAATTTGTCTTGCTGGCTCTTTCTCTTTCCTAATCAATAACAACCATTGCTTGTGTCTCACTTTTACAGTGCCCTCCTTTTTATGGAAGATGGCATGATGGTGATAATCAATACTGTTTTGAATGTTTAATCACCTTTACCTTTATCTTGTCCTTAATGTTTGATTTTGACACGTGCACAGTATATTGTGTGCAGTATAAATCGTTTTAAAGATTTAAATGTAACACATCATCAATAATTTGATGTCAACAAAATATTATACTTCTGTACTTTCTTAAGTAATTTACATATATTTACACAAAAATCAAGTTTGATATTAGACCTTTTTTTAATTAATAAGACTGCGCTTAATTAAAGAAATAGCAATATTTGCTTGTTATTGGTTTGGGAGCTATTTCTGAGCTTTCTTGTCTCATTAGTAGTATATAGGTACTTGATGGCCTAGAGAAATTAAATTCACTCTAGTGTTATTATTTTTTTTAAATAAGTTTTATGTGTTTATTTGTGTTAACTAACCTAGCCTCACCTAACCTTCACACAAACAACAAAAATACGCCTAAAATAACTTGATAAATATTATTTTGGCATCTGCTAATAATAAATAATGTTCAGGTTCTGTTTCCTATTCTTGTTTATGAATATAATTCTTGTCAAATAATTTAAACTCTTCTATTCATATGCTTTAAAACTTCCATATGTTGGTATTAGATAAATCATTTTTTTTTGTATGTTTACACTACCGATTTTGTTTTGAAACAGTATTAAATTTGAAATTGTCATGTTTGTATTTGTTGAGTATTAAAGTTAATTTAAATTATTTGTAAAACCTTAATAGGTTTTCTTTAAAATCTTCCATTAATAAATTTTATTTCAATGCCAATAATTTCATTACCGACAAATGTCAACCTCAAAATCCAACATTGATGAAATTATGCAAGGATCAACTATTGCTATGTCTACTCAGAAATAAAACAAATGATTAAATTAATTTGACATTTGTTGCTAAATCTGTCCCATATATTCTAATAGTTATTAATTCTAACAAATTCCTAATGTTTATAAAAAGAAACATTAATAGTAAATAAAATGCTCCATGGGAAATGGTCAAGTTATAATGGAAAAGTGAGGTTACTATTATTATGTGTTTTCTCTTTGCAGTCTTGCAATTAGATTCAATCAAATTCGCCCCTCTTTGTCTTACGTGTGATGTTTTGTATAGCCTCGTCCTTGTTTCACTTCAAGGATTTTAGATTTTTGATCTGTTTTGATTTCATCTTATATGGTAAACGTTAGTTTTACTTAATAACTTAATCATTTAATGGACGACAAACGTGAGGCTCTCGCAGGGCCGGATTTACCGTGTAGGCAATCGAGGCAGTGCCTAGGGGCCTCCACCAAAAAATTTTATGTTTGCATTATAAAGAATAAAGATCAATCAACAGGGATAGAAAAGAACAAATTTTTTGAATCTTTGTGTTTTATTTAATTTAAATTAAGATTTTTTTAAAAAATATTTTTAAATTATATTAGTCATAATTAATTACAAAAAACAAATGAAAGTATAAAAAAAATTGGTTTTAAATTTCGCCTCATTTTCAAAAGAACGGTGTTCTACCTTATCGACATTCAATAAAATATTGATGCAGTCTGTTTATGATATATTATAACCTAAACGTGCAGTGTTCTGTAATGCTATTTTCTCAATTTCTGGTACCTAGTTTTGATAATATTTTATTCTAAAATAAAACCAGTGACTTACTTGTAATTCTTTTTATTTGAATAAAATTTTTAAGTACCTATCTGTTGTAAAGATTAAAAAAAAGTGGGGGCCACCACCAATGTTTGTCTAGAGACCTCCACCAGAGTAAATCCGGCCCTGGACTCTCAAACCTTATAAATAAAAGTCCACTCTAGCAACTCATGTTACAACCGAATGAACAAACTTTCTCGTACGCCCACCAGTGGCGCACAGTTTGGAAGAGGTTTAGCAATTATTTTTTAAAACACTTGACAACAAAGGTTTCACAATATTGTGCAAGATCCTGGCTTGTAGCACTATGGCTACGCCCTCAAATGGATCACCTTCGGTTGCCACAGGTCATCAACCTTGTTGAGAGAACTGAATGTTACTTACTACAGCAATAGTCCAAGTTCCATCTCTATAGGATCAGCCGTTCCTGAGATACAGAAGATCTAAAAAATAAACAAAAGACAGTCGGTCTTGCCTATATCGTTTAAAAGACATTCTTTCATCACATCTAACTATCAAAGTCCCATCTCAATAGGACCAGGCGTTCCGGAGATACTGAAAATCTACTAAAAAAAAATAAGAAAATAAAGGACGCTCGTTCGCATCGGTCGAGCACGAACGATCTAGCGGTGTGACTTTTCTTTGATGTAGCGACACGCAGTGGAACACTTTCGTTGTTTGCGCTTGTTCATGCTTGTGATGCCGTCCACACCGACTTTGTCTAGTTCGATCGCAGATGCTTGTTTATATTCGTTCACACTCGTTTGCTTGGTGTGTATGTAGCTTAACAATCAAAGTTCAGTCTCGATAGCATGGGCTTTTCCTGAGACATGAAATATAACAGAAGGCAGTCGATGGTTTCTGGATCGTTTAAAAGTTGTTCCCCCGCCACATCTAACAATCAAAGTTCCAAATCAATAGGACTAGTCGTTTCTGAAATTTGGAATGTCTGTCGAAAAAACAACAGACGATCGGTGATGCCTGGATCGTTTAGAAGCCATTCCTCCACCACACCTAACAAAGTCCCATATCGATAGGACCAAGCGTTTCTTGAGATGCAGAATATTGACCAAGAAAGTAATAGACGGTTGGTCCCGCACACATCTTCTAAAACCCATTCACTCTCAATGTCCCATCTTTATATGTTCTCTCTCTTTCCCTCTCTTAAATAAATCAAAATTAATTTTTGCACAATCGGGCGTTTTTGCTAACTTACGAGCCATGTATTGCGGGCGGTAAGTTAATTTAATTGAGCAGTTTGCTTACATTTTTCAATTTAACTTAGAAACTCGATCGTGTAAAAAACGTTGTAAGCATCTCGGGCGTTAGTACAACCAGTTTCGGGTAATATTGGGTACTTCGGGCCACGCCCTCAGTTCCCAAACTTATTATTTTTATTATAATTAAATTTTAAAAAACGCAGTGGTTGTTTTTATTATTACTGCCGCCAAGATTCATCATGTAAACAAAATTTCAAAACTGAAAAAAAATTGAAGTTTTGTAAACATTTATTATTAATAAAAAATTTAAATAAATTTTTTTCACGTTCGTTAAAAAAAGTGCAACATTTTTCATTAATTTTCGTTTATAAAGGATGCGTTTGTTTCATCGCGATAGAAGCGTGAAAAAAGTGCCATAACGGTTCATTTTTTCACGCATTTGAGTGAAAAAAAGTATCGTAACGTGTCATTTTTTAACGCAAAATATTTAAACACATAGGAGGCTGCCGTTGTTATGATACACACTGGCATTTGTCAGAAATTAGAACGCATCGATGTGACGCGTCGAGAAAGCTGTTATTGAAGTAGGTAGTTCTTGATTTTTATTACGAACGTGAAAAAAGCTTTGTATGCAATTCGTGAGTAAAGTTATTTTTTTCACTCGGCGGATTTGCGCACTCGCCTACGGCTCGTGCGGCAAACTGTCCTTCTCGTGAAAAAAAGATACACTTTACTCACTTGTTGCATAAATAACTATTTTTATTATTTACCGCCCGTGGACGGTAAAATAAACTTACCGCCCGCAATACATAGCTCGTAAGTTAGCAAAAACGTCTGTTTGTGCAAAAATTGTTTTTCATTTATTTGCTGTCAGTCTTTTGTGTTTTTTTTTAACCTCAACTTGACTTTGACAGATGCCATCTTAATTATTCAAGGTTATTTAATTAAGTTCATTGTTTTCTATTTTTCAGACTAGATGATTTCTAACCATCCATTTATGTTTGTCATCCTGGCTTTTCTATAGTTACAAACAACCGAGGCTCTAATTCTAAATGTCAAGTTGACGGTGTCACCACATCAAATGATGTATGTAGGTTATCTATGTATAATTGTCAGTTATATCCAAAGCGTATTTAAAAAGAACTTGAAAAGCCAGTTTATACTTTAGGGTGTCATCAAGTTATTAATTCCTAAACAATTAATTCTAGGTGCTGCCCAATGATCCTAAAGCACGTCGTTTATTCGTTACAACGGGAGGGTTAAAGAAAGTGCAAGAAATTGAGGCTGAACCAGGTTCAACCTTAATGGAATACATTACAATCATCAATTCCTGCTTCCCTGAAGAAATCGTCCGGTATTATTCGCCTGGTTATCCTGATAGTTTATTGGAAGCAGTCGAGCAGTATTCTCCAAAGGTAAAAACATTATACCCCCAAAAAAATATTTTAATTATATCTGCAGTATATTTTTTATTTAAGAAAAAGATGCAGAAATTGGTTTATAAATAGAATTATGTCGATCGAATTAGAACGAACGTGCATTCAGCTAAAATATAAATAATTGCTCCGAACAGTAGGTACCACGGCGAGGCAAGGCACCGGGCACGTGTTTTAAAACGCATTTATATCCCAGCCTCTCGTCCTTGTTTTTCAATCGGCGCATTTAAAATTTTATCGTTTGATGTGCAGCATGTTGAAATTATTAGTAATAAACCAGAAATAAACAAAAAAATTTGGAAACACCGCGTGGGGGGAGGGAGAATGTTTACAAAATAGTATGATGACAATTTAAAAGCATTTTATTTATGTACTCATTCCATTTTAGCTTTACGCGTTTGATTCGTGTAGTAGGTATTAGATGTATCATTCTTTCATTTAATAATAATAATAATAATAATAATAATATTTACTAGTGCGCAAGGAAGTTCTCTACTCAACCTCATTTGACTAGTAAAACATTATCATTACCATTATTCAGGATTGCCGGGTGCATATGAGCCGTCTTTGTGCAAACTCTAAAAATATTTTGCAATGCAAATTTCTTCGATCGCTCTTTAGTTTTATTTAAAAGACAAATTACTTTCAGTTAATAAATTATATTATTTTAATTACAGTTTAGGTTAGGAATTTATGAATCACTGACACCTCATGTCATTATTTTTCACTTCTGTCAACGCGAATGACAGTTTAAGGTTAGGTTTCATTATTGCCGTCTTGATATTCAGGTCGTCAGGTTGAAATTGTTTTTGTCTTGTGACGTCATCAAAACTGTAAAAGTTTTAGGTTGGAAGCATAATCTTCTTTATGAATTATTTTGCTAGTTAGATTTATTATTGTGCTTTGAATTTGTTAAAAATGTTTTAGTACATTTATAATTGGTTAATAAAGTGTTTCTTCCATTGTGATCAGTGATAAAACTGTTTTTTATCGAGGTTATGTTATTTAGCCAGGTTTTGTTTAAGTTTTTATAATAGTAATTAGCATATAAATTTAATAGTTCTGTTAAAATAATAATGAAAATCTCTTTTGCATTTGACTCTTATTATTAAGATTATTATTGCGTAGGCAGTGAATTAATGGTGACAGGAGCCAAAATTATCTTGAAAAAAGACACCTAACTTCTCTTTTCTGATATTTGAATTTTACACTAAAACTTGAAATATATTCTGCATGATGCTTTCTAGAAACATAAATTAGATAAAGAAACACAACTAACACAAGTGGTTGTAACTGCTCTATCTTCATTTTAATGAATAGTCCCTCAAAAATGAAAGTGTTTTTGTACAATTTTTTTGAGGTTGGTATTAAAAATCGAATTCTTTCAAGTTTTGACATTTCTGATGGTCTCTGTTATCACTACAATAAAACTAATAAATTCTAAATATTCAGAACATAATAAGCACAAAATAAAACAAATACATATCTTAAAATGTTTTATAGGTGATGACAATTCTACGAGAGGTCAAGACTCGTGAGAGCGAAACACAAGCAAATGTTACTGCTGTTCTAGATGAAACAAGTCCAACGGCTAGTCAGCAACTGCATCCCCTACTTGAAACAAAATAATTCTTTTGTGTGATTTTTAATTTTTGTGTATGGTTTTATAAATATACATATCAGTATTGAATGTTTTCAGTTTTTAACGTTTATTTTTTACAACTTTGTACAATGTATAAAAATCTTACAATAATAATAAATTCATTATCACATTTTACAAAGTTTATGCTAAATAATAGTAATAATAATGATAATAATGAGAAATACTGACATATACATAAAAGTAATTATTGTGTATTAGAGGCATAAACATTCTGGAAATATTTTACAATAAAATTAAAATAAAGATAAATCTTTTCACAGTCTTACAATTTTTCTAAAATATAACAAAAGCTTATAATTTCGTCCTATTTTCCACATTTCTTGCAGCACCATTTTTTACAGCAGTTGTTTCCAAAATTGTTGCTTCATCTTTCACGTTTTCAGCATACGAGTGTACATTATCATAAAGTGACAGTGTGTTATTAGGAACATATCGACTAGCTCTATACAAGGATGAATCATTTTTTACTATTCTTGGCCTTCTTTTTAGTGCAACTGAAGGTATGTGAAATTTCTCAAATCTATCTGGACTTCTTCCTAAATATTTTGTGTCGTTATGTTCTTCCCATTTGTCTGGACTTTTTGCTAAATGATACTTACTATTACGATGCATTATGTTATTATAAATCTCCATATGATGTTTGAAATGCTTCTCTGAGTCAATATTAATTATTGTTTTGTTATCGTATATATACAGAAGCGTTTCAAGGACATGAATACAACTTCCTGCACTTATCTCATGATTTTCTATAAATGAACGGCATAAGAATGGCGCCCATTCAGTAGCAACATTATGTTTTGACATCTTATTCAATTCCTCATGCCAACTCACATTTACTAAATGTTTCAAAAGATAATCAAGAGTTTCTCTGTGAGGTATGTGGGCGTTATTCAATTCTCTCTTTGTATTTCTTAATTTTGTAGTTTCAATTCCTTCATCTGAAAAAGAGCAAACAAAAATTGATTGATGTTATAATTTTACTCCATTGCATGAAACTCACCAGTAGCAAGCACTAATTGCGTAAACACATCTTTAGGGATTAGCGGTTCATTAAGTTCAGAGAAGAAATTTCTCAGAGCCCATGCTAAATCGTGCACATTGTATTTTTCCATTGAATTGAGATTACTTTTTGGTTTTACAATTTTCTTTCTTATTTTCTCTAGTTTTTCATTGCTTCCTGTCCTTTTGTATAATAACTCAGTGTCAATTCCTTTCTCGATTAATGGTATTACTTTCAAAACAAACTCTGGAATCTTTTCTTTTGAACTTTTACACAGTTGTTCGAGGTTATATTTTGTTTCTAAAACGTAAATGTGGTTTAAATTAAATTTTATGAACTTTTTCACTCTTATCCTTCACCTTTATCGGGTGTCCTAGGATAATCGTCTCTTAATTTTGTTAGACTGTCAGTACTTTTCATTAAATTATCCTTTGAGCCGGCTTTTCTTAAACTATAATTTAAATTTTCACTTAATTCTAGCATTAAAGCGTTTTTATTATGTTGCAAATTTTCTCTAGCTGCTTTGCTTTCTTCCTCGTTCTCCTTACTAACACTAAGTTTTGGACTAGACTCCTTAAAGAAGATTTTTTTGTTTTAACACTAAAATTAAATGTCTATAACAACTACTTAAAAGAAGAAAACGAGAAGCAATCAGTGAAATACTTACTTGTTTATATGGCACTTCATTGCTCCTTTTATAAACGTTCAAGAGTAACTCGATCACCTTATTAGCATTGGTATGACTTAACAGTATATTCTCGTGGCAATTATCAGGAGGCCATATTAAAGTAGGCCCCCAGACGATCGATATGTTGTACGTATCCATTTTGTTTTCTTCGCTGTGCGATTCCACCTTCAGGAGATGTTCTAACAGAGTGAGTAGCGTTCGTTTGTGCGGTTTTTCCATTTTGCTAATTATATGTTTTATATTTTCTTCAATTTTTGAATTTATTTCTGTTTCTGAAAGTAAAATATTCATGTTGAAAGGTGCAATTAAAATAATATCTTAGGTTAGATTTCTAACAATTTGACATAACTATTTACATTGCCAGCTTGATCAGGTTGAAATTCTTTTTATCGTGTGACGTCATTAAAAGAGCGCAAAAGTTTCACGTTGTTATAGGTTATAACTTACAAGCATAATTTTTTTTCATTTTTGTGAAATAATTTTGCTAATTAGATTTGTTATTCTGCTTGGAATTTGTTAAGAATATTTTAGTACATTTATTAATATAATTGCTTAAACGTTTCTTCCATTGTGATCAGTAATAAAGCTGTTTTTTATAAATTGAGGTTATGTTACTTAGCCAGGTTTCGTTCACATTTTTATAATAAATAGCGTATAAATCTAATAGTTCTATTAAGATAATAATGTAAAATAATGAAAAGAATAATTGTAAGTTATAAATTTTATTTTTTTCTCCTGATTTATTATTAAACGATGCCCAAAGATTGTTGCATACCTTTCAGTTCTTAAACGCAGTAGAGTTTGTGCTTGCATTTTTCAGTTTTTATAAATGACACCGAAGGAAGATTCTTTAAAAAAAAAGAAACCTTCAAAAACATCATAATGTTACTGAGAGTTTCATCAATCAGTTTGAAGAAAAATTTACAATTAATCATCAACTTACTTATTCTATTTGTTTTAATTATTATCTCTCTGTTTTCACTCTTAGTATCAGATTAATTATTGCATAGGCAGTGAATTAATGGTGGCAGGAGCCAAAATTATCTTGAAAACAGACACTTAACCTCTGTTTTTATTTGTTCTTTTCAAAAAATTTTTCAATTTACACTAAAACTTGAAATATATTCTGCATAATGCTTTCCAGAAACATGAATTAGATAAAATACAACCAACACAAGTGGTTGCAACTGCTGTATTGATTCATTTTAATGAATAATGACTCAAAAATGAAAATTAAGACGATATGATTAACAGCTATTTCTGCTGGAAGATATGAAAGTTAGACACTTATTAAAGCAAATTAAAAAAATGTGTTTAATAAATCTAATTAGTAAACAAAATAATTCAAGTATTATTAGTCTAAATACAGACAATGTAAATCATAAACCTTTTGTGCTATTAACCTAAAAATTGGGCTAAGTTTCTAATTGTTTCTAATTATCTAACTGTTAACCTCGAAATTTGACAACCGACAAATTAAGAATATTAGGTTAGGTTTCCAACTATTTAACTATTAACCTTGAAATTTTACTTACCAATGTAACGACAGAGTTCTTCATAAGTCTTATGTGGTATCAAAGGCTCTTTGAGTTCCCTAAAAAATAATTTTAAACTTCCTGTTAAAACATCGCTGTCATTTTTAAATTCGTCCAATATCTTCAAGTTATTCTTATCGATGTGGAAGCGAATTTTCTGTATTGTTGCTAAATTTCCCGATGCCCGGTACAATCCTACACTTGCAATGTTCTTTGGTAATTCTATGAATTGCATAATACGTATTACAAATTCTGGTACATCTTGTTTGTACATTTCATACAAATGCTTTAAGGTATTTCCAAAGATCGGTTCGTTCCTTATTATCCCTCTCTTTTCCAGAAAGTCTTTGCTCGATCTTTTACCCAGCAATTTTAATAACCTATATTTGATTTGTGATGTTTCTTCTGCATGTGTATATAATTTATGCATTACAGGTCTATTACTTCCATAATACCTTTCCAAATCCATGATAGCCAAATTCATATCTTTTGCGCTATCAAACTGCAATTTATACAAATTGGACATATCATCCATAATTTTCGTTATTGCAATTTCTTTTTTGCTTATTGGTTTATATTTAGTTTGATTTAAACAATTAATAAGTATTTCCTTAAAAAGAAAATCAAATTTAAAAACCAAAAGGAAACAATCTCTTAATAGATTTACCTCATCTCCTTTATCATTTATCAACAGCAGTTGATCGCCAGATATTCTTAAAAACTGATTCTTTCCAGGTTTCCTAGTTGCACTATCAAAACATATCTTAGTCACTCCTTTTAAATCGATTTGTATCTCGATGTTTTCCAGTTGTTGTTCCAAATTTCCAAGGGCACTAAAAAAGAGTTAATATTTATATGAAAGTATTTCAGTTCATTCTATACATACTATTCATGTACTGTTTGTGATCGGTAATTATTTCTTCTAATAACAGTTTCATTAGGAGCATGTCGAATCTCTACAGTTGTATTTTCTATGGGGAACGGTCTTGTCTGATTAAATAACGTCTGCCCCTTCTCTTCTTTGAGTTTTTCCAAACTTGCATATTCCTGAAATATACAAAATTGCATTTGTTTAGTGTAGGCATTACTAAAAAGTCAAATTGGAAGAAAAATGATTTTTCCAAGTTTGATTCTAATTTAGCATAATGATACCTTAGTTGCAAAACCACGTATCAACTATTATTGTCAATGGGTGATACGTGGTTTTGCAATTAAGGTATCGATAACAAAATACTAAAGAGAATATTTTGAAAATCTCACAATATGTTAGTAACATCTCAACCAAGCTTTGTACAAAGTTTGGTTAAGATTCACCAAAAAAACTTGCCAGAAATGAAATAAAATATTGTTAAAAGCATCGAATTCAATCAAAACCCTGTTTTGATTTGGCAACACAGGATTTTATTTAGTACGGAAACAAACCAAATAATAAAATTTGTGTAGGGCTCTTGATCATTTTATATTTTCAAGAAATGTTTATAATTCACTTGAATCTTGTAGATAGTTTTAAATGCAATGAATTGATGCTATGTGACACAAAACATAACCTGCATAACCTTAAATAATTAATCTCAAAATTGCTGTCAATACAATATTTTCCAAAAGTCCAAAAAAATTGAAATTTTAACTTTCTGATAATTGGTGTGTCTTCTGACAAAAAAACAATTTTGACACTTAATATTACATTGCATAAAATGAACTCATGGGTGAGATCAGTCTGCTTTTCAATTTAACCATACACTTGCTACCTCTTGTTCTTTTTTCCCCAACAGTTGCAGACTTCCATCTGCAAATCTTATGATAACAAAACCACAAATGAAACAATGTGGCCAGCTTTAAAAATAATAATTTGCTACAACGCAATAACAAACAATACCTTAAGGTCAAAAACACTTTCTTTTGATATAGTACATATAATTCTTTATTATGATCAAGTCGCGTTTACAGATTTTTGATGATACGACTTTAATTTTGGGCGCCTTGTATACATCTAGATCAATCCAATCATCTTCTGAACCTGTGTGGAACATAATTTAGGAGCCGTTCAGAATCATTTGCAATGCATAAAATTTTTATTAGCATATTTGCATAATCTCTACAACAAGGACATCAGGATCAGGTACGGCATATTATATTTAATTTCTTTCATACAAAATTAATGTAAATTATTTAGAAAGAGCAAACAAATTTTATAATATCAATAAATAATAACCAGCACTTTATAAAACGATGATCTAATAAAAGCTCAAAATATTTATTAGTTGCATAATTACTATTTCTGGCTTATTTTTATTATACAGCTCGCATAAGATAAGAGCAATAGAATAATATTGCAAATATCAAACGTAGAAATAATTTTCCCTAAATGTATCATCTTGCCTCCTTTAAAAAAGTCATAATTTGTAATTTCAACTAATCGATGCTCTATTACAGATTACATGGCAGTTTTTAAATGGTTTTTTTATTAAGTTTAAGTTTTAAGAAACTTCCTTCCTATGATTATGTCTTTCAAAAAGTTTGCCAACTAACAGTTGGAATTTGGTAAATTTAGTTTAGTTTTGATTTTATTTATTATATTACTTGGTCAATTTATTTCCCTATCAATTAAACTGTTGATTTATCGAGTTATCGAAGTCAGAGTGAGGTTAGAAAGTTAGTTGTCAAAGAAAGCGAGGTTAGGAAATTAATTTATTTATCTATCAATTCATTAAACCGTGAAAGTAAGGTTAGAAAGTTAATTGACAATGTCAAAGTAAGTGAGGTTAGGAAGTTAGTCAACTGTCAATTTGACATGTATCTGAGAATATTTATACCATTTGCGCAAATTAATTTTTATAAACTCATTTCCCACAATTATACGGTTGTAAAATCTTCACGCATTCCTAATCATTATAATGCGATACAGTAATTAGGTTATCATTTTTTACTTTATTGCGGAAGAGTGGAATTAACAATAAATTAATTTATTTTAAATACAAATTGAGAAACACATTTACATTATTATCGAATCTCTCACATTACATAATCCAAGTTTATTGACATTAATTTTGTCAAGCACGGCCATGACTTTCTAAATTCAATGCCAAAGTGAGAAGAAGCACATCTATTATACGCCTTGCAATAGCTAGTGGTGGTGGTGGGGTCTTCCTACTAACTAATCATTTCGTTAAATGTATATTATTATTTGTAATTATTATAATGTGCATAGTTTGTGTCTTTGTTTTTATATTACGTTGGAATTACGCAAATTAGTATCAATAACCGAATGGCTACATATAAACTTCCAAATACTAAAATAGAAAATTAAAATAAATAATTTTAGAAACTAATCGCAAACGCCCTATATATATAAATTTTACCGGATGACTGCTTTAAGATAATTTTTAGTCATCAAAATACGTGTACGCAACTTGTATACAATAAATTATGAAAAAAATTATCTATCAGATAAACTTAAACTTCATATTTACGATATTTACCATCATTTCAGAGACTAATTTTTCTTCATCCGTAATCATTCTCGATACACATTTTTGTCTCACCTTCAACTACTACGTATTATACTTATTATTACAAGCAAATAACATTTCAATTAAAACACACACACAAAAAACAATATAAACCGTTTAACAACAAAAATAGGCCATATTCTTTTTCCTCTCTTAATTTTCTATATCATTAACGAAACCACTCACGGCAGCACTTAATAATAAAACTAAAAACACGTCCGGCACTATTAGAAACACGGGAACGAAACTGTATCATGTGGATTTTATGGTTTTTAACGCTCGACTGATAAGATTAGAGAAACGAGTTACAAAACGTGCTGATAGGACGAAATTAATTGTTTAATGAGGATTTATCATTTCAGCGCGCTTGTTAGTGCGCCCTCTCCATTTCCCCATTCATTGTTGAGAATATAATAATAATAATATTATTGCAATAAAGAGATATATAAGCAGAAGTGATTTTAATTCCACTGGGAACGCGGAAACGGGCAATTTTTATGTTACTACTGCGCTATCATTAAAATGAACGCTGAAAAAGTTATTTTTTAAAACTTGTAACTAGCAAACTTTTTCTTTTTAAATATTCAAATGAAATATTTAGCAGGAATAAAAAAATCTCCGGGTTTTTTTTGGCTTTCTAGAAACAAGATAATATTGTAATTAACTTGAATTATTTTAAATTATAATAAATATGTGTAATAATATTACTTTGCATGTCATCAGCTGTCAAATTTCGAGGTTAACAGTTAAATGTCAAATAGTTAGAAATCTAACCTAATATTCTTAACTTGTCAGTCGTCCGATTTCGAGGTTAATAGCACTGCCATCTTTATGACGTCATCACAAAAGGGTGAATTTTATGATTTACATTGTATTTATAACCATTTTCATTAAGAAAATTATGCTTTTTAAACTAATAATGCTTAAATTATTTTGTTTACTAATTAGATTTATTAAACATATTTTGAATTTGCTTTAATAAGTGTCAAACTTTCATATTTTTCAGCAGAAATAGCCGTTAATCTATCGTGTTAATTTTCATTTTTGAGTCACTATTCATTAAAACGAACTGATACAGCAGTTGCAATCACTTCTCTTAGTTGTGTTTTATCTAATTTGTGTTTCTGGAAAGCATTATGCAGAATATATTTCAAGTTTTACTATAAAATTAAAATCTCGGAAAAGAGCAAATAAAGTGAGGTTAGGTGTCTTTTTGCAAGATAATTTAGGCTCCTGTCACCATTAATTCACTGCTGATGCAATAATTTCTCCTGATAATAAAATGAAAACCGAGAGAGATAATAATTAAAACAAGCAGTCTAGTAAACTGATGATTAATTGCAAACTTTTCTTCAAACCGATTAATGAAAATTTCACTAATATTATAATATTTTTGAAGATTTCTTCTTTTTAAAGAATCTTCCTTCGGTGTTATTTACAAAAACTGAAAAATGCAAGCATAAACTCTACTGGGTTTAACAACTGGAAGGTATGCAACAATCTTTAGGCATTCTTTAATACTAAACAAGGACAAAAATTAGACTTTATAACTTACAAAGATTTTTTTTATTATGTTACATTATTATTTTAATGAAACTATTAGATGTATACGTTAATTATTATAAATTTTAAACGAAACCTGGCTAAGTAACATAACCTCAATTTATAAAAAAAACAGTTTTATCACTGATCACAATAGAAAAGCACCAAACCAATTATACTAATAAGTGCACTAAAACATTCTTAATAAATTTCAAGCACAAAAATCTAATCACCAAAATTACTTTTGTAAAAATTAAAAAAATCATGCGTATAACGGAAACTCTTTTTAAACGCTTTAGATCTAACCAAGAGAGCTTTTTGGTTCCTTATGTTGGCATCATCTTTTTTTCATAAGTCTACGTCACTGATTTTGTTTTGAAACAATTACAGTTTGAGAGCTGTCATGTCAAACACAATTTTTTGGGGTATTAATGATTATTAAAGTTAACAGTGTGTAAATTTAACTTATTTGGAAAAATAAAAGATTTATACTAAAGAATAAATTTTCTATTAGTAAATATTATCTTAATGCCAAGGGCTTTGTTACTGACAAATGTTAACCTCAAAATGAAAAAAACAATACAATTATCAAATTATACGTGCGACTTACAACATACAAATTAAGAAGTGAGGAGTGAGAAGTAGCGGTTACACAGCTTAACATGGGTGTCTAGATTTTGGATTTAGGTTTTAAAGGTTATAACAAGCGATCATTAAAATCTCTGTTTCCGGTAGGCTATGAAATTTTTCCGTAGGTGTACCTCGTTCTTGAAATATCAAGAAAATAAAATATTTTGAGACAGTTTGAGATTTTTTTTGGATTTTGTGTTTAAAATCTTCCTTTCAGGAAAGGGAAGACCACCTCTTGATATATACTTTATCAGATGAATTTCCCACGAGTGGAACGTAAAACGTCCCGAAGTTTGGTACTTATGTTTGGATACTAGTTAATATTTGGCATGATCGATCGATTTTGAACATTTTGGCATGTTATTGGATCGTATTTATTTTGCGCCTGGAGTGTAGACGAGTTCGTAGAAGTTTCCTCCAAATAAAAATTATATAGAGTGTTTCACAAACCTCTAGTCAAAACTCAGGGAGAATTAGGGAAGCTGCATTGAGACAAAAAGTCCTCCAGAGTTTTTCCCTTGGGGCTTTAGTTTTCACGCTAGAAGGTGTTGAGATTCAGTGTCAACAAATTGAGAACTTCTGATTCATTTACCGTTATATGGTTATATTTTCTGAAATCTAGTAATTGTTAGTTCTGTACCTGTCACATATTGCTCAAGAATAAGTAGACAGCCATTTTGTATATGGTGAAGGTTGTGGCAATGTTCATGCTGCAATTCACCATTACCATTACGGGAAAATATTTATGGTAGTGGCTCAGTGGTTATGAGAAACCGGTTCTGTAGTGCCTAGTAAGTGGATTGGAGTTGGCCATGCAGACAAACAACGTCCCAAAGATTTGTTACTGAGCATGGTATAGGTAAAAGCCACACTACCGTTTAGAGAAGTTTAAAGCGTTCAGTACCAAAGCAGACACCGATGTCTGTTTTATATTTAGCATGACTACGGCCGAGCGGTTACATTTATTATACCTTGCTATTGAATTGTTATCGAGGTGTTAGCAGCCACAGTGGTGGTTTCACCCCAAAACGTTCCTGACCTCCAAGACAGCCCAGCGGCAAGACTCGCAAGTCTACGAAACACTCTGTGTACGACTCTAATATGCCTTTAAGAAAAAAAACATCCTTTACAGATTTCCCTTGGAATTTTAAAAGATTGTATTAGAGTAATCCTTAAATTATGAAATCAAATATTCAACTTTTAAAAATGTCATAATCATTTTGGCTATTGAATATTTCCATTCACCATTATCATTCTTGATGCCATTACAAAAATAAGATAATATGAAAATTTTATGTTCCTCCGTTAACATTTTTAAATTCACAAAGTTTTGTAAATTATCAACAAACTCCGAAGGAGTCGTTACTGAATTTGCGGAGTCTGTCTGTCTGTATGTCCGCATTTTTTGTCAAATTCTGAAATTTTGACTTCAGATTTGGATTCTACATCAAAAACTAAAGACAACATGGTATCTTTGTTTTTTGATAATTCTTCGGGAACATGGTCAAAATGGCGGCCGATAATTGGAAAATTTTCAAAAAGTTTTTTTACTTTAGAATCGTATTCTGCATCAAAAAATAAGACAAACATGTACTTTTAGTTTTTTGATATCACCTCGGGCACATGGTCAAAATGGCTCCCGAAGTCTGAAAAAAGTAACAAAACGGAGTTCGTTGTGGTTATGCTTTGCATTCCCAGATGTTTTTTACTGTAAATTAATTTTACTGTAATCACTTAAAATATAACTTAAATAAAATTTAAATGTCACTTGTATTATTTTAATAGCTTTTGTTTTACTTTTTTATTAATATGAAACTATCAAAGACAAGAAATTTAGAATCCATGGGTATCTTTGACTTGGGTTTTTGTTGCTCTCACGGTATTATTAAATAGTCTTCGTATAAAAATTTAATTTTTGCCCCATTGATTAATAGTATATTATTCAACGAGCACATAATGCCTATTATGTGCGAGTCGAATACGACGTTTTATCTACGATTCTAACACTTCTGAGGAAGATCTGGAGGTGGATTCCCTCGAGGGAGGCGATGTCCAAATTCTTGAATATGTAGAAGTCAATGAAAGTAAACAATCTTCACAAAGAGAGTTTTAGACCTGGAATACAAGGATCCTCTGAGGACGATGTCCAAATTTTTTTTCTAACAATAAATAGTTTGAGATTATATCTAACAATTTCTATTTTGTTTATATCTATAAATAGGCAACCAACAAAACACCGCCAGTGAATAAAATCCATACAATTCACTAGTGTTTTATGAGTATGGTTATATCTCTATGGTTACGTGTATAACGACTATATTATTGAAAATTCGCAGATAAACGCAATTTATTGCATTTTAGTAATCGACAGTTTTGTTAGGTTATCCTAAATAATGTAAATAAACAGAAACAGTTGTCCAAGTTGTCATAACAACAACATAAATTCACGAAGCGCTGCCATCTTTTGAGGTTCAGTTAATAACTTCATCAAGAAAGGGTAGGTTATGATTTACATTGTTTGCATTTATAACAATGTTTATTAAAAAACTGTGCTGTTTAAACTAATAAGTGCCTGAAGTATTTCGTTTACTAATTAGATTTATTAAATACACATTTTAAATTTGTTTTAATAATAGTGTCAAACTTCCAGCCGTTAATCGTACCGTGTTAATTTTAAATTTTGAGGAATTATCCGTTAAAATGAACCGATACAGTAGTTGTATCTGTGTTTCTGGGAAGTATCATGCAGAATATATTTCAAGTTTTTAGTGTAAAATTCAAATATATGAAAGGAACAAATAAAAAGAGAAGTTAAGTGTCTTTTTTCAAGATAATTTTGACTCCTGTCACCATTAATTCACTGCCGATGCAATAATTATTGTAGAGTAGAATATGAGAGAGGTAGTAATTAAAACAAACAGAATAAGTTGATGATTAATTGTAAACTTTTCTTCAAGCCGATTAAATGCAAATTTCACCAATATTGTGATCTTTTAGAATCCTTTTTGAAGCATCTGTCTTAATTGTAATTTATAAATATTGAAAAAATGCAAGAATAAACTTTATTGGGTTTAAGAATTGGAAGATATGTAACAAATATTTGGGCATCGTTTCATAATAAATCAGGAGAAACAAATAAGAATTTATAACTTACAAAAATTCTTTTCATTATTTTACATATTATTTTAATGGAATTATTAGATTTATACTCTAATTACTATGAGAATTTAAAAGAAAACTGGTTAAATAACATAACCTCAATTTACAAAAAACAGTTTTATCCAGTGATGTGCGTGTCAACAATATCGACGTCAACAATTCATTCTTGACATGTCAACAATAAGAATTGTTGACATGACCTTATTGATGTCAACTATGGCAACAATGTCAACAATTTAGACGTTATGAATGCACATGCGCAAAGCTGTTAAACTTGATTTTTCCTTTATTATTTAAATCTTAAATAGTTTATTACAATAATTTTTATTTGACTTAAAGTATGTGAGGGCAAATATGAGGCACAGGGAATTGTGAGATGCTTAAGTACGTTCAAGTCTAATGCATACGTATAGAATAATTTTGATTAGAAAAAAAATAAATGCTAGGATGTTGTTCATCATGTTAGCATTTGTTTTTTCAGTTAATAAAATCTTTTGCATTAAGATACCTATGTATACTAACTATCACATTGCTAGAATTGCCCCCACCACAGTTTATACCTTACAGAATCAGTTGGATCACTTCCAGAAGTAGAGGGATGAAAAACCTAACCTTAACCTTCAAAGAAATAGTCTCATAAAAGATTGTATTATTTAAATGAAATCAACTTGCATATTCTGTAAGTGAATTAGTGAAATTGTTGAGTGGTGGTAAGTTACAATAGTTGTGAGATTTGAATATCAACTGCATATATAACCTCCCCTACAAGCGCGAGGTTTACAGTTTAGCGTGCGCAGACCGAAAACCAGGAACACGAAAGATCAAAAGAACCGCTCTGGGTGATCTAACTGATTCTGTAAGGTATAAACTGTGTCCCCACATATCCGAACTAAAAATCTTAGTATGGGCCTATGGAGCTATGAGTAAACATACTTGTAATTTTACTGATTCCATGGTAATAAGAATAAATACATAGGATTTAGTTTTTTATTGCCATTTTATTTAAATATTTTGGTTTTTCTTTTCCATCTTGAGTTACTGTCACAGTCTTTTATAACTGAAAATCCAATTCATCAAAATTCTTATTCTTGGGCCTTTCAGCCATTTTGATTCTTGAATTGTCTTGAACATCTTATTAATGATCTTATTAGACATTTTAGCTTATTTTAGCACTAGTGTTTACAGGTTAGGTTTAACGAAAAATGTGCAGAATCCTACTTTATTTGCAAAGTTGACACATTGTTGACATTGTTGACACATTGTCGACATTGTTGACATTTTTGACGTGAAAAATCAATTGTTGGCAAATTGTTGACACGAAAATGTCAACAATCATTGTTGACGTGTCAACGCACATCACTGGTTTTATCACTGATCGCAATGCAAAAAAGCACTTAACTAATTATACTAATAAATGTACGAAAACATTCATAACAAATTTCAAGCACAACAACAAATCTAACTAGCAAAATTACTTCACAAAAGTAAAAAAGGTTATGCCTGCAGCGTAAAACTTTTAACTCTTTTGATGACGTCATAGGATAAAACCAATTTCAACCTGACGGCCTGAATATCAAGATGCTTCTAACCTTAAATGTCATATGAGGTGTCCAAGTTTGGTTTTTCTGACGTTCTCATGGTTTGGTGACTTTGGCTGTTAATGTTTTTTAAAGTTTCATTTACATTAGTAAACCTGACCGTAATCATATCTATTTTGATAATAATTACATACTGCACAAGTTCGCTAAATATAAGAACCCACTAAACCACATCTGAAAGTAAAAGGAAGAAGATAAATTCTAATGAGTAAGCGAAAGCAAAGTATAGACATAACATAAGTATTGCATTTTTCGTTATTTTCTTTATAGTATGATTTATATCTCGATATTTAGTGTTAACAGTGTATTTTATACCAATTACGCTTTTTTTTTGTTAGAAGACGCACACCAATTTTCTCAAAGTTGAAATTTCAAGTTGTTTCTACTTTTGGGAAATATTATATTCACAACAGTGCACAACTTAGATGTTTGTATTTCATCGGTTGGCAATTAAAAACATTTCGACTTGTATTTTGAAGTTAATTATTTAAGGTTATGTATTGTGTCATATGTTATACACCAGGAATCTTTACATGTCAATGTATTTTATTTTATTGCATTTAATATTATTACAATAAAGGGAAATTTACAAATTTAATCGTTTGGTTATATTATGGAATATTCCTTGGCGAAATTAATTTTTTCCTACGGCATTTAAGGAAATTTCAACAAGTTTTTAATAAATACGAGTTGGATATACCCATTAACAAACCAAATTACCAAGTGTTAAAGCAAGTACATACATAGTTTGCCACAAAAAAAGTTCGACTTATTGATTTTACTGTACTTGTGAGATGATGAAGAATTTACTTGGAAATTTTTTTATTTTCCAAAATGTAACAATTCTTAGCTTTAATCGCAATCTTCATTATTGCGGCAAATTAAACAGGGAATTTTTAATCGACCTTGTTATAATAGGAAATGTTATCTTGTTTTTGTGTACAGACACATACAAAATGACTAATTATTCCTAGTAATGAGGAAATTTCATCAATTTCTATTTATGGAAAAACAGCACATAAAAGAAATTAAAAAATACCTGATCTTCATCTTCGCTACTGCAATCTAATAATAAATCCGATTTCCACTGCAAAATATCAGTGGGAATATTAAAATCGAACCTCGTCAGCACCACCGGGCTTAAGCATAACTCCTGCACAATCTCATCGAATTCGACGGAAATGCGGCAAACATTTCCGTATTTCAAATCCGATTCGTTCTTAATCACCGTGGTACAATTCCAAATATTCTCGTAAGAGCCACTCAACACACTCAATCTTTTCAAATTTTCACTTTCACTATCCATTTCTACCATGTCGGCTTTATCGTCGCTACTGCTACTCCGAATATTATTTTCTCTAAAGTTATTCTTTACTATTTCTTTTCGGTTCACTTCGATTGTCTTATCTATATCAACTGTTTGCTTGCTTAAGGCACTAGATTCCTGGTCGTGATCGAAATCGACCGTGGGCACTCCAGGATCATAATTTTCCGTAGTATATCGCAAATTATCAAGCCAACTTTTTACACTAAGTTGGTCGCACGTCATTCCGCTTTCGCTTTTCGTTTTATTTTACACTAATTTCGCATATAGTGTTTTACATCATCGGGTCGCATCTCCGGAAATAAATAAAAGCCGCATCCGGCCCGTTTTCCTCCTAACTTTGATAAAATTAACGTTTGCCGAGCAAATTATGCACGCATGTTGGTATGTTTTACGCGAATTGAATGCTTTCTTTATATTTTGTCTTTTCCCCTTTTAGTACAACTGAATATTATGTGTAAAACCCGCATCCGAACTCTTTCTATCTTTTGTTATGCAGCGAATAACAACTAATGGTTTGTTCATTGATAACAAGACACTCCCTGTTAGTCATTCTGTCTACTTTAAGTGCCCTTAAATTGGTTTAATTGATGATGGTAATTGTAAGATGCACGTGTGCGTGCGTGTTCGTCTCTCTTATTTCACTGGGTGCTTTGCATAACGAGGTTTTTCTAGATAAAATTGATGAATTGGAATTCTGATAAACAAAACAGAACTGTGTAATTTATATTGTCACTCTTGTCTTTGGCCTATTTACGGATGATAATAATAATAACAACATATCATTATCCTTAGTCTGTGATGCGTAGCAGATTTTATTTGAAAAGAGAAATTAAAAAGGATTGCCAGAATAATTCGTGCAGTTTTTTGTTTAACGCGACATATGGTTGATCAAGTGGTTTTTGTAACATTTGCGTTTATTTATAACTTGATAATAGAATTCTTTAACCTAATTTAAAGGCATGCATTTTAAATATGAGTAATGCTGGTCGATTTTATGTTATTTAATAAAAAATTGAGCGAAGCTGCGATCAAATAAAAAAAATCGAGTGGTCCATGCAATACACATTTGTTCAGTTGGCATAATTGAAAACAAAACAAAAACAAAATTTTAATTTGACAGTTTATAAACAAAGTTGTCAATCAAATTGTGTACAAAAGATTGAAATAAAGTTATTCAAGATTTTATTATGTGTTACATCTAAATTGTTATTCAAAAATGTTTCTTCATCAGCATAACATTTGAGTTGTCGAAAGTTATTTTCATAATGATGAGAAATTAGAAAATGGCGAGTGGTCTTATCCCATCCCTCGATGTATTGAAGAATTTAGACAGAGATTCCCTTAACTTATTGTTTACCTACGACCAACTCTATCAACAAATTTATACAACTATAAATTCATTTCGGGAAAGTGGTTTTGTAATACGCAACGCAAATAGTGGACGTCTAAGAAAAAGAACACACGAACAAATTGAGCAAGTACATTTGATAGTATGAAACAAAGAGTAGGACATTGCCTTGAACTGGACTACCAGCATTTCTAACATTTATTATAATTATTAACAGCTGTTAAATTTTCATGGTTTCCTGAAGTAATTTGTTGATGTTTTACTTATTTATCTCAATATGTTTTTTTGTTTAATTTGCCTGAACTTATAATTCTAATAAATTCAATTTCTGATGTTTGTAGTTGTTTCTTTATTTATTATAATAATAATTATAAAACCAATCTTGTCCAATTGCATCCTGTAACACTTGATTTTACTGCACAAATTGCAACTGAATAAAAAGCAATAAACCAACATAACCTACATGTGCGTTTCCTGCATTATCGGTCGATTCTGTGCGTAGTGGCATATCGTTACAAACATAATGTTAAATTTCATGGCCTGCTCGATTTTTTTTTAATTGATCACACGGTATTACTACTAATTAAAGTAAATTAAATATTAATAAAGGGTGAAGCATGTGGTTTGTAACTGATAGGTTTGTTTTGCCCTCAGTGTATACTCTATTTAAATGCTTTAAAACCTAAATCCAAACCTCTAGACACCCATGTTAAGTTGTGTAGCGGGTCAAAAAAATTTCAGAACATTGTGTATTTTGCGTTTTGTATTTTAAAACTTGATGATATTAAATTATCTAATAATAAATAATAACAATAAATTGTTGTTTAAGGTCAAAACAAAGCGTACAGGCAGAGATCTTCGGAGTTATTTTTAGAGGTTATATTCATAGGTCTTTTCTAATCATACTTGTAATTCTAGGTACCTACTGTTACATAGAATTATTGGGAATTTACTGTTTTTATAAAGAACTCAAATGAAATTTTAAAGCTGTACTAATAACCGCAACAAGAATAAAAAACTTCCGGTGCGGCAAATGTGATCATTTCTAATTTTCATAAGGTTCCTAAGCGTTACAATTCAAATTAGCATTATTTATTTTTAATGGCAAGTAACATTAGAATCATTTTAGTGCTAATTAGTTAAAATGTTTCTAGGTAAACAAGAATCCGAACATGGAATTATCTTTTATATTCCCAATATCCCATCAATAAATAAACTTCAAGGTAGATTTTAAGTAATGCACCAAGTCATTCCAGATAACTTGTTGAGTGGATACTGTCATAATTGATACTTATTAAATACAATCTGTTATTACTGTAATTGTATTTTGTAATAAATTATAAATTTTATTAAACTTTGGCTTCTACCATCTGACTGCTCATTTTTATGGTTTTCCAATGTACCATTAAAATTTAGTAATTGTTAAAACTAAATTTTCATTATTAATGAATTGGACACAAATAGCCTATTAAATAATTTTTTTATTTGCTACTTACAGTTCTAGCAGCTGCTGCCTGAAATATGTAAAGATATCCCTATTTAGGAGCTACATGGTTTATTATAAAAAATCAAATTATTACCTTTTTACTAGAGCAGCAGCTATTTCAATTTCCAATGTGATAAAACCAGAATGCATAGTACATAGAAATACATCCTCAAATCTCTTCTGTTAATTTGTCTCATGACCTAGTACGAAACAACATTTATAAATTGACATTATCTATTTACACCTTTGTAAATTCACAAAATGCATATTTTGAATGACGATGGAGACTTCAAATTGGATAACTCAATTGAACACCATTGATTTATGTATTTATTGTACAATTATGTATTAAGCAACCAGAATATAATAAATTTGGTGTCCGATTAATTAATACAGTGATAAGAAAAAGGGATTTTTTTAAATTTCTTTCTTGTAAAAGCATTCATTGCAGGAATATGCAGGTAAGAGCATTCTTGTTTACTTGTTATTGTTATGATTTACACTTTGTATGTATGACATTTAAGAATTTATTAATTCTAGCTGAAATATTCAAACAACATAACCTGGAAATGTCAATTTGACAGCCTGCAAGCAGCCAACCTAAAACTAAAATTTTTCTTTTACTTCCACCAAGATAACCTCAAAATCTCATGTGTGACGTCACATGCACTTTCTCTATTAATGGGAAATTTCAAATAAAATGCTTATTCGTTAATATAAACATTTTACTTTTACAGGTAATCTAACTTAACACTGTTAACTTTAATATTCAAAGAATACACAAAAAAATCTTATTTGACATGACAGTTCTCAAACTTAATTGTTTCAAAACAAAATCAGTGGTATAAACTACTGAATCATAGTAGTATAAACATACAAAAAGAGTGATTTAGCTCATATCAAAATAAGCAATCAAAAAGCCCTCTTTGCTAGTTTTCAAGCATTTGAATAGCATGTACTTTGACACCAAACCTGATACTAATTCTACGATTACAACCATCACCACCGCAAAAACAATTCTAATCTTACTTCATAAACTGATAGTAGTGTTGTATAATAATGGAGACAATAATAATGGCTGAAAAATGATTTTAGTAAGACTCAGTGGCGGCCCGTTATAAGGAGCCAAGGAGCCATGGCACCACCCTAAAGACATTTCATTTTCCAATTTGAAAAAAATAATTTTCTCCTTTAAAGTCTGGCCTTTAGCAGAGATTAAAAAATTAAAAATTGATATTTTATAAATATAAATATAGTGAACAAGCGAACACCGCGCATACAAAATGATAAAAATAAAATTTGGAGCCAGTCAAAGTGCGGCTCCAACGCTTTTAAGGGGCTATAGGCTTCAGCGGTGAGCTGGCGGGTGAGGGAGGGTGTTCGGAGTTAGCGAACTAGTTGAGCCAAGGTAGAAGTAGCTCCTGCAGTCCAGTCATCATCGATACGTGGTGCGGGTGTGTCGTGTTGGTTACGCTACGTCCGGTTTGAAACTTGACGTGAAGTGTAAAAGTGAAGTACAATATGAGAACGCAATACGTCAGCTTTTAAAACAATATTTTTCTACCTATTCTTTTGAAGAAAAGATCGAAATAAAAGAACTCGGAAGACCTCTGCCGGATTTAGATATTTCGAAAACACAGGGTGCCTCCACTACGAAATCCAATTTTAAAAGACGAATTAGAAAATTTAATAGAAATGTTTATTTTAAAAATGACTGGATAGGTGGGTGTGACAAGAAACACTCATTGTTTTGTTTTCCGTGTGTTTTATTCGGTGGCTACGCAACGTGGACGAAAATTGGAATCAAGGATCTGGTTCATATATGGGTGAAAATGAAAAGCCACGAAAAATTGAAAGCCCATATGAATAACATGTTTAGTTTTACGATGCTTGGCCGAGCAAATATTCTGAGTCAGCTAAACTCTGCGTACAGACAAATAATAATATCACACAATGAACAAGTCGACAAAAATCGTTACGTATTAAATATCATAATTAACTGTATCCGGTTTTGTGGTGCTTTAGAACTAGCTTTACGGGGGCATGACGAGTACGACGAATCCGAAAACAAAGGAGTATTTCGAGAACTTGTTGATTTTAGTTCCCATTTAGATAAGGATTTAAAAGAACATTTTAACAAATCGTCAGTGTTTAAAGGAACCTCTAAGACAACCCAGAATGAATTACCACAATGTATGCTTGAGGTGTATCATGAGGAAGTTGCCAAAGAAATAAAAAAAGCTCAGTGCATTGGGAATGCTATCAGCTGAAAAAGCTTTTCTTAATAACGGAAAATTTTAATAAGAAAGTGATTGACGTATTTGCTAATAAAAAAGAACGGAGAATAGATTTCACATACCGTACAATTTAAACATTTGTGTTGTTAACATTGACTGATTTAAATGTAACTTTAATAGTTAATAGAATAGGATACCTTGGTAAGTTGGTAAATGTTCATTGTTTTTAGTGAATTGGAAAGGTAACATACAAAATTACAAACCCTTCCTTTTTCTTGAGTTCGTACTTTTTAAAATTTTCATAATTTCTAAAGTGAGAAAGATTTGCAATGTTGTACTTCAAAATTTTTATACCCCCCCCCCCCCC
>VTPC01001983.1:625606-655819 GCA_011009095.1 Ignelater luminosus
ACTGGTAAGATGGCCTGTAACCTCTGCTCGGGCTGCGCCATCGCATGGGCAACTTCGCCCTCCATTAAACTTCTTAACAAAGTGTACTGCTTAGAGTGGTTTCCAAATCTCGTGGCACGCGACTTTCGATGCGCAGAAGACTAATTTTAGCCGGGCGGTCCTACATGCATGATTTTTACAATTTTCCTTCTCCCTTCTTGTGCAGTAAGCTCCGCCTTTTAGCGCATTTCGCGTGCCACGAGATTTGGAAACTACTCTACCTATATCTATAGCGGGTACTATATAATTTTGTAATTTGTCGATGAAATCGAAATGAAAAACTGGTAATTCTGAATCGCTTAAATATAGTGCAAATACATCGTGAAGACAAAATTTGGATCTCTAAATTGGTCCTTCGAGCCGGACTTCCGTCAAAGAAAAAAAGAAGTCAGAAGAAAGATTATAAAGATAATTTGACAGACAAAATAGGCAACGCATATAACCGTTGCGTTGATGAACTGAGTACTGAGGTACTATATCGAAGTGAATTTGCCTTGCTGATTTTATTGTTTAATTTAATTTATAGAGCAGCATTTCGTTATTTGTGTTAAGAACCGATAGTGAAGTTACATTTTATACCGTATTGCATAGAATTTTGTGACACAGCAGATTTGACTAGGCCCTGCACTGGGAACTGGGGACAAACTTGATTCGGCCCGAAGAGACCCGGTAACCTTTTGATCCGCCGGATAGGCCGAACAGCCCGAAGGGCCGAGAAATGGCCCGAATGGCTCAACAAAAGCATAAGAGAGACTTGACGAGACGAGTAGCCCAAAAAGGTGCAAGAGGTAAAAAGGGGCCTGACATCCCGACGGTCCGAACGTCGCAAGAAGCCTGAAGGGCCAAGAAGTTCAAAAGGCTAGACAGGCCGGAACGGTCTAAAAGCCCCGAACAACCCGGCCCTAGAGATCCGACAGGCCCTAGAGGTCCGACAGGCTGAGAGATCCAAACGGCCCGATTGATCCAAGAGAACCGAAGGGCCGAGAAATCAAAAAAGCCCGACGGCTCAAATTATCCGACAGGCCCGAGGGGTCCAAACGGCCTTAAGAGCCGAGAAGTCCAAAAGGCCAGACATTCCGATGGTCTGAACGGCCCAAGTAGCCCGAAGGGCCAAGAAGTCCAAAAAGCCAGACATGTCCGACGGCCCGAACGGTCTAAAAAGCCCAAACAGCCTGACAGACCAATATGGGCCGACAGACCAAGAGGTCCAAACGGCCGGATAGACCCAAGAGACCCGAAGGGCTGAGAAATCCAAAAGGCCCAAGAAGTCCGAGCAATTCGACAGATTCGAGAAGTCCAAAAGGCCGATGACCTGAGAGGCCCGTACGGTCCGACAGGCCCAAGAGATCCAAACGGCCCGATACACCCAAAAAACCCAAAGGGTCGAGAAGTCCAAAAGGCTCGATAGACCCGCATGGCCCGACAGGCTCCAACAGTTCAACGGGGCTAACCCGATAAATTTTTAAACTGAAGCCCGGCCCGAACTTCGAGCCCAATCCTTTACCACGCATCACCCTGTTTACTACGCGAATGCGTCCTAAGAAATTTTGCCGTAGGCCTGATTTTAAATGATGTAACAAAGTTTCATTGCTTGTGAAGTTGTTCGAAAACTAACTAAGAAAGTTGCATGGGACTTGTTAAAACGAAAGGTATGAAAACAAACATGTAATAATTCAAAGACATATTAATAGTCTCTTATAACCAAGGAGCGGTATCAAACAGTTGAAGGCACAGTAAAGTTCATACGCATGCTGTTGTGATGTTTGATGCGAAACAATTTGTTTATCAGTGGCTCGACGCATCTAGACGTCCTATACTTGTGTACACCTTATATGCATGCGTACCTAAGTTAAAGTTGCACCGCAAGTACGTCACCATGACGTATCAACTAATTTCTGCTGCTCCTCATTATTAATTATTATCCCAATATTTGCATCAATTTTTAGATGAGTTTCAAAGACATTTTAGTTGCTAACAAGCATTAGGTGAACCAATCGATCAGTGGGATAGGAGTCTTTTCAAATAGTACATGTTATAAGTTATGCAGGTCGTAATCTTTTTAGATTTTTCAGTGGGCGATATTATTTAAAAAACTGAAATAGAAACACATAATTTTAAATACGCCATTTACCCGCTCTTTGAAAGACGTCACTTCAAAGTCAGCTGATGTGAGGTAAAGTACCGACACCAAACAGAAGGCGAACGCAAATTGGACTTGTTAACACTTTTCCCCTGCTAGAGGCGTTGTTGTTCAATGTCCAATTTGACAAGACTAAACGTCAGTTTATAAGTTTAAGATTATTAAAATTTAAATTTTAGAAAAGGTAATTTTAAAATGCCTAGCTGTTGCATATTGAACGCGCCTTTGGGGACTTAACTCTTTATTTCTGATCTGATAATACAAATTACATGACAGAGTTATTTGGGTTAATCCAGCTTATTCGAAAAGCGGTTACGCAAACACTACATCTTTTTACATGAATTTATAAAAAATAATTGTGAGTGATGAACATGTCCTCTATAAAATAGAAAATACTCATGCTCATACAAACTTTGAAAGAATCATAAATAAAACAACAAAACATTTATAATTACTTTTATGTAAAATTTAAATTTTAATAACGTCAAACCTATAAACTGACGTTTAAACTTATTAAATTTAACGTCAAGCGGGAGGGGGGAATTGTTAATGAACCCACTTTGCGATCGTCTTTTGTTTGGTTTTGGTATTTTGTCTCATCAATTGGCTTTTTGTTTGTTTTGTTTACAGCGTCACCGCCTGCGGTGAATTTGCTGCAACATAATTTTGATTATATTCGAATTTGTCATCGTCAGGTTTACAACGTTGACATGACTGTTGACAATGTCAAGTGTCAACAGTTCATTGTCAGTTTTTGACTAGATAGAGATTAAGGCACGTATAAACAGTGATGTGCGTGTCAACAATCATTGTTGACATGTCAACGCACATGACTGCGTATAAACATTTAGAAAATTTCTGCTTGTACTATTATAAAATTTCGCGCTAAAATTTAAAAAAACAATCCTAAAAGTTTTATGAAAGCTGTATTATCTAGTGACGCCAATTTTGTAATTTGCTGGAAAGGTCTGTGCAGAGAAGCAGAAAACGGTACAGCTTCAGGATTAAACGTGCTAATTGGGCGAACCTGTAATGACAGTTTGCAAGGATCTTGCATCATTATCGACATATTATGCAACCTGTTGGTAGGTACCTGTTAATTGCATAATTTCGCACGGATCTTTGTTGAGTTTACCTAAGGATGATTAAATTATGTATCAGACACACTTGATATTAAACATTATGGAGTTGTATAAAAAACAAATTCTCTTAAAAATAAAAATGGCGCAAAGCAGGAAAAACTAAAATATTTAGTCATTGGAGTTTAATTAGACCACCATAGCTAGTGTTATGGTGGAATTTTTGTATCTATTCCCTAAAATTGTTCTTGGTAAATTTTGTTTTCTAAAAAGTTTTTATCACCTTACAAAAGCGAAACAATAACAGCATAGCAAATAACAACAATGAAGTGATAACAACAAACGATAACAAAACTTACTTGGGAGGTCCTTCTATGTTTGGTTTTCAGTTCTTTTAATACTTGATCATATTCGAAAGTCTTCTCACAATGTTTTCGTATTTCAAAATCGGACGCGCTTCTATTGTGGCTACTCATTCCCTGTCCAGCAATAATCTCATCGGGACTTTTCGGTTCGTTTTTATTAATGCACACAAATCTATCGATAAAACCGCGCTGCAATACAACATCGTTCATAGAAAGGGATTTCCGTTTTTCTAAATTATTTTTCTGAACAATCTTCCTAAACTGAAAACTCTGTGACAGCTGCACACTTAAATCTACCGGTTTCGAAGGCTGTTTATCACTTTGCGTGTGTTTTAATTTGACATTATTCATGGAAGAGGGAGAAATCGTTATTCGGCGGCTTAAATGAGATGATTCTGGAAGCGGAAGTTCCTCATTTTTAGGAGTTCGCGTGTTTATAAAGCTTTTTGTACGTTTCACTTTGGTTCCGAACATCACTGTTTTGTCGAGAAATAACGTTAATTTTGAAAGCGTTCTGTAAACGAATTGTGCACTACTGGCTTATCTTTTCCTTAGTTCCTTATCATTTTAT
Organism: Ignelater luminosus; assembly: GCA_011009095.1. Classification (NCBI taxonomy): domain Eukaryota; kingdom Metazoa; phylum Arthropoda; class Insecta; order Coleoptera; family Elateridae; genus Ignelater; species Ignelater luminosus. The sequence continues at coordinate 629,801 of VTPC01001983.1, forward strand.
CAAAGCTACTTAAGATAACGCGCTTTATTAAGCGTTTTGAGGATTTAAAATACCTTTCTTTATTTTCATCTGCATTGGAAGAATGTGGGGTTTGAGAATTCTGTTATCTATAATAATAATAATAATAATAGAATAGAAAAATGGAAATATTGTAAGCGTGACTAATAAAATATTTCTATTTTTATGATAAAAAGTGGCGTGATAAGTTTACCTGTAAACCTACAAATTAAATACACGTTTCTGTAATCTATTGGTTAAGCATGCGACAGTGCTTGTAGATATTTGAAATTCCCGCTAACAATCAATTAATCAAGCACAGACAAACCACAAATGCGTCATTCACATAAAAAAAAGTGAGAATTAGTATAATTTATAAGGAGCAAATAATATTGCGAAATAATAAATAATTCTGATAAAACTATTTTGTAATTATTTGTAATCTCGACATTAATGTTATAAAAGCATTCTGCAGATAACTTTTCAATTACACGTTTGGTTCGGTATAAAAGTTAAATGATTAATGCCTGCTCCATAATAAGAGTACCTCTTCAACGTTGGCATTATCGGTAAAGCACGTATGTCGCGCGTGTGTCATCCCTCTTAGAAAATGACGTGATGGTGGGGTAGGGTGTTGTCTTTTATCCCAGAGAATCTTCAAATTTCTCGAATTACATACGATTTTGCAGTGAAACTGTAGTTATAAGTTATTAAAGGATGCATTTTAATTAGTTTGCGTTTAAATAGAGTTCATTTAGTGTGTGTACAGTGCACATTTCTAATGGAAATAATGACCGGTATACTGAACCGTATTTCTGACGGCTTTTGGAACGAGGATGTGTGGTTGCCTCCAAATACAACATGGAAAGATATTTCACCAGGCTCCAGTAATGATGTACACTATACAAATTCTAAACATCTTTATATCCCCATTCCATTGGCTTTCTTAATGTTGGGGCTCCGTTATTGTTTAGAGAAGTAACAATTTTGAGGTTAGCTTGCGCATCATGTTAGGTACTTAAACGAATTAATTTCTCAGGTATTGGTTTGCACCGATCGGAGTCTCGCTAGGTATTAAGAATTATAGACCAAAGAAAGCCCCAAGTAATGCAATCTTAGAAAAAGCTTACTCGTTTAATAGAAAAATGAACCATAAACAGGTTTGTGGTTACTTGAAATTGAAACCGTACGATTGTAACGTTTGAAAAGTCTTTCTTTCAGATTCAAGGGTTAGCTAAACAATTAGATTGGACCGAACGAAAAGTAGAACGTTGGCTACGATTAAGGAGAAGTCAAGATAAACCGTCCACATTAGTTAAATTCTGTGAGAATGCTTGGAGGTGTTTATATTATCTCACTAGTTTTATTTATGGTATTGTTGTTTTATGGGACAAACCATGGCTGTGGGACATTAATGAATGCTGGTAAGTTCAATCAAAATAGTAATAAATGCACAAGTAAATAAGTTATGTTATCGTTAATAATTATATTGAACGTAGTTTGGAATAAGCCATTAATCATTAAGATTGATTTTCCTTTTCTAATTTGTTAATGTCGTATTTCATCGTTGATTTTAAGTAAGAAAGTGCCATGGTTTTGTATTGTTTCAATACACTTTTGATATAAATAACCTCAATCTTTGACAGTTCTTGTGTCACAAAAAAGAGGTTAAGTTCAATTTTTCTGTCTAAACACCAATAACTTTTCATTGGTTATTATCTAATTTTTAATAATACAGAAATATAGAAATCTTCATCTTAAAAAAAATTACTAATAATTTGTTAAATTAAACATCAAATTTGAATTAATGGAGTTAGGTCTGGATTTGAAATAATAAAGAGAGAGATCAAGTATTGTAATTTCAGAGAGTAAGTATTGAATTTAAAAAAAATCATTAATTAAAAGATTAGGAAGATAATTAGTCTTTAAATCTTCTTCATACCTATCTCTATTAATATAATTTTAAATAGCAAACTGTTTTTGCATTCTAGTTATTTAACAGGCAGGATGTTGCATGAATGGGTAATTATATAGTTTACCTTGTATTATGATATAACTCTTTTATTTATTGTTTGTGATATGCGTTTTTCAGTTTTTACATTTTTTTTTTGTTGTAATCTTTTAAAGTTCAGGAAAATAAAAAAGAAAATATAACACCAACAAGAAGTAATTTGAGATAAAATTTGAAAATACATTACTTGTGGTTTTTATTAACAGGAACTAATTTTATCGCAATACTGATTAAACTGTGGTGTTATCTAATGTCATATTTATTTAATTAACTAATTCCTTTGTTATTATCAATCTTTCTAATTTCTTAATTTGATGGCGATAATATTAAAATAAATAAGTACAAAGCAGATACTGTATGATCAATAATTAGATCATTTGGAATAGGCTATGATTAAATTTACTTGGTTGGCACCTTTGATTTTAATAATAAATGAATGACATGACACTGACATTTTAAAAAGTTAGGTTAATTTCACAAAATTCTATGAAATTAACCTAACTTTCTAATGATCTAATTTTTGATCATATGCTGTATACAATACAAAATTTCGAGCTTTATCTTTTTTTTTTTTTTATTGTAAATTAACATTAACGGTTATGTTTTTATTTCCTTCATTTACTTCACCTTCATTTCCACAAATGTCACAAGTAACATGAAATAGAATTATCATGTCTTATAATTACAACTAATTCAAAGAATATTATCAAACTGATTATTGTAATGAATGGTCGTAATTTTGTTTTGATCTAAGACATTAACGCTATCTTACATTGTAAGTGCATAATAATTTATGACGTAGATTAAATGAAAAAATTTATTTTTTTTTTAATTTAATTAACAACACTTATTGGCATACAATAGACATTACAGTCTACAAATAATACTGTTATCACCAGTAAACAGGACATTTCTGGTTTTTACTTTTTGCAGAAACGATGACTTAAAAGCTGCTTTCTTTCACTCCACTTTATATTATCCAAACATGTTATGTTGCAATATGATTTAAAATACAAGTATGATGTTCTCTTGTATTCCAAATTTTTTTGTGATCATGATCTGTAGATCTGTTTCCCCACCTTACATAGTTGAGAAGATTCATGCTACTCAATTACTATCAATTACAATAACCTCACTTAATTAGTAAATCCTAAAAACAGTCTTTCACTGTATGTATGGTTTTCAGCATTAAACAATTTTAATAATGAGATACTAAAGCTGACGGTGGCAGAACCTTCTCTGTACCACCTCTAGGACCTCTCTCTGGCGCTTCGCGGCTCCAATTCTTTAGCCCTCTTATATAGAAAGAGGTGTGGGCTCCTTCAGCGGTGCGTGAAGATCTGGCTTCGCCCTTAGTTACCACCTATACGTTTCTTAAGAAATCAAGTAGTATTTCTAGCATAAGAATGTCTGCATTAACTTTCTTACGAGTGGTAAATGTCACTAAGACCGGCCTATTCGAGAAAAGCACGGCCGTTGGTGGCGCCACTGGTTGTAAACAATATGGTGGACAACGTCGGGGTATTTAGAGGTGTTAGCAGCGGTAATAAGTTACATTTTGTTTATTTTAATTATTTTATCAAACACCTGATACAACTACCTAGTGCTCAGTGATTTTTTTAAATGTTTCGTTAGCGTATTTTAAGGAAGTAATTATTATGTATATTATTATTATAATTTTTTCTGATGTAATGTGCTTTTTTTAATAACAATTAGTAATATTATAATGCAAATATTTTGAACATATTTATATTTGTTGTAAAAAAAAGACGATCAGTGGTGCCTGGTTTGTTTAAAACCCTTTGCCCCACCACATCTAACTATCGAAGTCCCAACTTGGTCGCACCAGCCGTTCTCGAGACACAGGATATCTGTAAAAAAAAACAAACGACGGTCGGATGTTTCCGGATTGTTTAAAGATGCGGAATACCAGTCAAAAGAAAAACAAACGATTGTCGGTGGTGCCGAGACCGTGCGAATGATGTTCCCACCATTCACGTCATTCTTAAGTCCGAACTCGATAGCGCCAACCGTTTCCGGGATGCGAAAAATCTGTCGAGAAAAAACAGAACGAAAACGAAGGACGATCGGTGTCTGGCATGCCATTCGAACGCCCCTCGTAGGTCTCCAGTAAGAAACGAAAAAAACCTGAAGTCGATAAAGCTATGTATATACCAAAGGAACAAGTGCGAACGTGCAATTAAAGTTTATTTGTTGTTGCTCGCTATTATTTTGACTCATATTCTTGGTTACAAACTTCTATACGCGTTCACATCGGTTGAGCATGAACGGTCTAGATGACGCGACTCTTTGAAGTAGCTATACCGAATGGAATTATTTCGTTGTTTGCACTTGTTTGCTTGGTGCTTACGTGGCCTATAGCAATCAAAGTCCACTTTCAATAGCATGAAAGGCGATCTGAAAGCCATTCTACACCACACCTAACAAGCAAAGTCCCAACTCGGTAGGCTGCAAAAACCTTTCCTGAGATATACTACATCTGCCAAAAAAATAAAAAACGATCGTCTGAAAACCATTCTCTCATCAACCTAACAGTCCAAGCCTCAACGCGATAGGACCAACCGTTTCTGAGATATGGAACATCCGCCAAACAAAAAACAAAAGACGATCCCGGTAGTTTGAACGGGTATCCCAACGAAAAGGTCCGAAGTTGATTCGACGATCCGTTCCGAAGATATCTGGTGTTAACGATCTTTTTACATAAGGGTTGGCTATGAAAATTTGACATGTCTGCTCTGTATGTATCTTGCCAGTTAGTTTTAGGTTAGAAATGGCAATGTTGCCATGACTGGTAATTAAGAAAATATCTAAAACCTACTTAATTGAGATCAGCACACTATTTCTTGTTAATTTGTTATGTAAAAAAGATATTTTTGGCAACATGGTTTAGCTTCTTCACAGATTAAATAAGAGTCAGATATTTCACTCCATATATCACCAATGTTCCCATTTTTTGTCTCTACGCATCTACATTAGCAGCTCTGAGAGTTAACCACGCCTACTCTTTTACGCTCGTTTTATGGATTAAGTGGCGAGGACGTTTTAAAGAACGTGTTTGCGCAGTACATGTAAAAATAGCAAGCTCTGGGAGTTGCTTTGAGAGAGAGCGCAATAGAATCCACAAATTTGTCAGAGTGAAACATCCGATTCTTATGTAATCTGTGACTTCTTTTTTTTTTTGTACAGAAATTGTACGGCTAACCTTAGCATAATTAAATTTATTTCAGATATAACAACTTATCAAAACAATATCATGGCTAACCATTACACAAAAGGGTCGTGAATAGCACATTACGCTGTCTCTTTCTCTCAGCGTTTGCTTTTGAGACGTCTTTAATGGCGAATTTCTGGCGATGCTTATCTTTTCCCTCTTCACGAAACCATCAAAGGATTAAAAGAAATAAAGTCCAATTTGTTAGTTATTACCCTTTACTTTATGTATGGTTTAGATTAAATCAGAAACACTTGACAACTCTGGAAGTAACCAAAATACGTAAAAGCATTGCTATCTGGATGTCAGGCTGTTAATTAATAAACACAGTGCCTTTTTTGTTTCGTTCTCTATTTCTGTTGTTTAACTTAAGACATAACGAGAAGGAATGTGATCATGATCAAAACATACTGAGTGAAAGAAAGCAGCTGAAGTTAACCAGTTTGCTGAGGATAGTCTAAAACTAGATTTCGTTACTGCAATAAGTTTATAAAGAAATATTTTCAGTAGTTAACCTTATATTGCTCGTTCAAATTCATTAAACAACATATTGTACTAATTATTGCACTTTCAAGTTGTAATCATCTTGATTATTAATCTAAATCTAAAATTCTTGTAATGTGAAGTGGAAATTTATCAGATTTTATTGTAGGTAAATGCCATTGTTGCTAGCTTACATGTTTTTTTCATTAGAATTATTATCAAAAAAAAAGGATCAGAAAATTCTTATTAAAACAACGATAATGCTGAAAATATAGCACAAAAATTTAAAATATTGCATTTCAAGGCTGTCTGCAGCAACTATCCAGTGTGTTAGGTTAATGCAATAAACCCAGGAAATAAGATTTTTATTTTACTTTCCTTTGTTTCTAAAATTATAAACAACAACCATCTTTTTTATCTGTCAGTAACAGCTTTCTTGCATTTCCAAAGCTAACCTTATTTTCTTTTTATTTTCTTTTGACATTTTGACAGTTATTTACATTCCTTGCGTTGGGTAAGGTACATCTATTTTTACTCGGGATCGTCTCTTGTTTTTGTCACTCATATAAAAATTCAGATTTGAGTGACAAGAACAAGAGGCGATTTTGAGCAAAAACAGCTGTCAGAGGACCTTACCAAATGCAGGGATTGACAACTAACTTTCTAACCTCAATCTCATTGACTTTGACAGCTAAGTAAATGGACAAATTAATATATAAAATAAAATCAAAAATAGACAAATTTAATAAATTCCAACAGTGAGATTTATCGTCAGTTCTACTCGGTGTACAAGTCTCTGCCAGTCTCCGAATTTTTGTGAAAATGTTCATTTATAATTGTGTTTGTTTACTTCAGGTACACTTATCCTCATCAACCGATTGCTGATGGTGTTTGGTGGTACTACATAATATCCTTAACATTTTATTGGTCACTGTGCGTTAGTCAATTTTTTGACGTCAAACGCAAAGATTTCTGGCAAATGTTTGTACATCACATCGCTACCATCATACTAATGTCCTTCTCATGGGTTACCAATCTCCATCGAATCGGCAGTCTAGTCCTAATAATTCACGATTGTGCAGATATATTTTTAGAGGTAATACACGTGAGTTATTAAGTAGAAATATAATCTCTCATTGTTATTATTCCAGGCAGCAAAAATGGCAAAATATTCTGGATACCAAAAAATATGCGATGTTATATTTGCAATTTTCACCGTACTTTGGATTATTACAAGATTGGGTGTGTATCCGTTCTGGATCATTCGCAGGTAGCTTAGAAATACTGTTAGAAGAATTAATCTTACAATTTTAACTTGAAATTTTTTCTTTTCCAGCACGTCCATTGAGGCACCAAGAATTGTTCCAATGTTTCCAGCTTATTACATATTTAATGGTCTCTTGATACTTTTATTAGTATTACACATATTTTGGACATATTTGATATTAAAGATTGCTTATAAGGCGTTGAATGCAGGACAAATGGAAGGTGATATTCGATCAAGCAGTTCCAACTATAGTGAAGACTCGAAATCGCAATAACGATAACTGATCGAACTTCCCTTTGAAGCTAGTTATTTTAAATTATAAAAGAAATTTGTAGTAGGCTTCATTGACATCTCTCGTTACTTGTCATTGTTTTGTTTTTCTTTCATTCCACCTAATTGTTATCGTTTAGTTGGTTTCTTTTCTTTTTGATATCATTGCTATAGGATATTCTTGGTATTCTTGGATTAATGTTGAAACATAAATTTTGTTGTTATTGCACCCATGTGATTCGTAGAGTAAATTGTTAGACCCTTTACATATGTATTATGGCAGAAATGTTTTCTTGCCGTAATAATTAATCTCGGAACCAAAGCCTCCTTCCACAGAATTTTCTTTCCTTTTTTTAGTACAATTTTATATATTTAAAAAAAGAAGAGTTTTAATAAGTAAAAACTCTCTTTGCAACATTCTTGCTTGCTCTTTGTCTCTGATATTTATATAATATAAAATCTACACAAACTATTAATTTATATGATAATAATAATAATAAATATAATAATGTGCAAATGCCAATAATGTCTTGTGAATGTATTCTTGTATTGGCCATATCACGTCAGCAGAATCATTGTTAAATAATGATAACTATTGTATTTTCTTAACATCACCACGTTGATGTGATATAATAGGAACTTGGTTTATACTTATAATATTACAAAAACTGAAAATGAAGAATCTTTCCAAAATGCATTTATTGTGCATATCGGAAAGGATTGTTTTCGATATGCATGTATTCTCAATATTAAACAAAATAAAGACCGTATTTTACGTGAGTGTACTGGTTTTATTTCTGTTTCTATGTCTGATTGTAATGCATATAAAGTTTTTAGGGTTAAGTTTTTTGGTAAATTCATAACGTAAAACTGTACAAGATATGTTCCTCTTTACAGATTTTTTTGAGGGCAGTACATAATTTCAAATATGACTAATCTTATAATTGGTCAGTTCTTCATGGTAGTATTGCCAGGTTGAAATATTTTTTTATCACTAAACAACAGCGTCACCACATCACATGATGTAGGTTATGTATGTAAACTGAATTAAATCCAAAGCAAGTAATTTTCCTAGTTTGATTTGTTGTGCTTGAAATTTGTTAAAAATGTTTTTGTACATTTATTAGTATAATTAGTTAAGTGTTTTTTTTTCTATTGTAATCAGTAATAAAACTGTTTTTTATAAATTGAGGTTACATTACTTAAACAGTTTTCTTTTAAATTTTTATAGTAATCTAATAATTCTATTAAAATAATGAAAATCTCATAGTTTATTCTTATTATTAAGATAATGATTGTACAGGCAGGGAATTAATGGTGACAAGACAAAATTATCTTGGGGAAAAAAGACGCTTAACCTCTCTTTATTTGTTCTTTTTCAGATATTTGAATTTTACACTTAAGTTTTGAAATATATTCTGCATGATGCTTTTCAGAAACACAAATTAGATAAAACACCAGCGGTTGGAACTGCTGTAGCGATTAACAGCTGGAAGTTTGACACTTATCAAAACAAATCTGAGATATGTATTTAATAAATCCAGTTACTAAACAAAGTAATTCAAGCATTATTAGTCTAAAAAGTAAGCTCGGTAAGCTCTTAATAAATATATTGTTATAAATACAGAGACATCGAATATTTCTGGAAGCCACGTGACCACGAAATTTACTGTTGGTTAGGCAACACATCTTGCTCTATTGTAATAAATATAATGTAGTTTTCCAGTGGCGTAATATTGAATATATGATGAAACTATTTAAAACCTTAACTATTTCAAATTTATTATCTCACTTTGAATGCGTTAAACCAAACTTACCTCGATTAACTCAGAAAAAGCAGATTTAGTCTTTAAAAAGAGCGATCTTTAAACAGAACAAAATAAACTGTAAAAAACGCAAAACAAAGAGACACCAAGAAATCACAGAACGTAAGCACGCCGATGTAATTTTAGGTTAGAAAAGTACTCGTCAGGGCGTTACTCTGTAGTGTGGCTAACGTTGAAAATAAATAGATATTCGATGTCTCGGTACAAACGATGTAAATAAAATAATTTATCCTCTTGTGATGACGTCATAAAGTTGGCAGTGCTATTAACATCGAGATTTGACGACTGACCAGCTAAGAATGTTAGGTTAGGTTTCTAACCATTTGACATTTAACTGTTAACCTCGAAATTTGACAGCTGATGTAACGTCGAATTGAAAGAAGGGAGAGCAAAATGATTTGTAATTTTTTTTTATTCGATTTGAATATCAACCGCAAAGGTTACATGGCACCGTGAATTATTCATATTTACTATTTTTCATTTTAGTCCAGTCAACGAAGGGGTTATAGAGGACATGCAAAGGGGGAGAATTTTTCTTTTGAGGAATTTGTTGGGGGTAGTTAGGAGGTATAGATACTAAAAGTCCCCGCCTCTATCCCTGCCGCTTCAGGAGGGAGGAGGGTGGAAAAGTCCCTCTTTTTGGTTTCTTGCTTATAACTCGGAAACAGTGCGTCGTACGGTAAGAAGTATTTCCTACAAAATAAAAAATAATTAAATTTCCTACAAGACTATCTATATTAATTTCCTTTCTATGTGTTATAGTTTTCGAGATATTCGCCAGCGAAAATCGATAATTTTCGAAAAACTCTTTTTTGCCTCACATTTTTTGTCACACTTGTCCTTCTAACTCCCCAGCCTTATGTTTTACAGGAAAGTTGCCAGACAGAAAGTTGTAGAGCATCCAGTCTTTTTTAGAAGTATGTAATAGTTACTAATCTATCTTCTACAGGTCAAAGGTTACAGCAATTTGAAGCTTTTGGATACATTTCGTTATTTCTAAAGAAAAGTCAATAAATGCCCAAAAGGGGATTGTAGAGGAATTCTTCTTTTAAGGAATATGTTGCGGGTGGTAAGGAGGCAAAGATACTAAAAGTCCCTGCCCATAGCCCTGCCGCTTTAGAGGCGGGGGGGGGGGGGTGAAAAGGTCTCTTTTGTCGATTTTTCGCTTATAACTTGGAAATGGTGCGTCGTACGGTGAAAAGTATTCCTTGCGAAATACAAGATAATTAAATTTCCTACAAGAATATTCGTTTTCTTCCTATGTATTGTAGTTTCCGAGATATTCGCCAACGCAAATCTGTAATTTTTGAAAAACTTTTTTTGCTTTGCATGTTTTGTCGAAGTTGTCCTTCTAACTCCTCAGGCTTATGTTTTCGGAAAAGTCATCAGACAGGGAGTTGTAAAGCATTACATTTCCTTCAGAAATATGTATATTTACTAATTCATCTTTTACAGATCAGAAGTTACACCAATTTGAAATTTTCGGATAAATTTCGTGATGTCTCAAGAAAGCTATACTTTCGTTATTATCGTTATTTATGTATTAAAAAACTGGAATTTAAAAAAATCTTACCTATCGTTGGCAAATTCCAGTTTCTTAATACATAAATAACAATAATAACAAAAGTATAGTTTTCTTGAAAAATCACGAAATTTATTCGAACATTTCAAATTGCTGAAACTTCTGACCTGTAGAATAAAAATTAGTAAATATACATATTTCTAAAAGAAATGTAATGCTCTACAATTTCCTGTCTGACGATCTTTTCGAAAACATAAGGCTGGGGAGTTAGAAGGACAACATCGACGAAAAATTTGAGGCAAGAAAAGTTTTTCAAAAATTATCGATTTACGCTGGCGAATATCTCGGAAACTATAACACATAGAGAGAACATGGATATAAACATTTTTGTAGGAAATTTAATTATCTTGTATTTTGTAAGGAATACCTTTTACCGTACGGCGCACCATTTCCGAGTTATAAGCGAACAACCGACAAAAGGGGCCTTTCCCTCCCCCTAAAGCGGCAGGGCTAGTGGCGGGGACTTTTAGTATCTTTGCCTTCTTCCTACCCGCAACATATTCCTTGGGAAAAGAATTTCTCTACAACCCCCTTTTGGGCAATTATTGACTTTTCTTGAGAAATCACGAAATGTATCCAAAAACTCAAATTGCCGTAATCTCTGACCTGTAGGAGATAAATTAGTAATTATTATATATTTCTAAAGAAGACTGGATGCTCTACAATTTTTTGTCTGACGGCTTTTCTATAAAACATAAGGCTGAGGAGTTAGAAGAACAAGTTTGACGAAAAATGTGAGGCAAAAAAAAAGTTTTTCGAAAATTATCGATTTTCGCTGGCGAATATCTCTAAAACTATAACTCATAGAAAGAAAATTAATATAGACAGTCTTGTAGGAAATTTAATTATTTTTTATTTTGTAGGAAATACTTCTTACCGTACGACGCACCGTTTTCGAGTTATAAGCAAGAAACCGAAAAGAGGGACTTTTCCACTCCCCTCCACCCGTGAAGCGGCAAGGCTAGGGGCGGGGACTTTTAGTATCTTTATCTCCTAACTACTCTGAACACATTCCTCAAGAGAAAAATTCTCCCCCTTTCCATGTCCTCTACAATCCGCTTTTGGGCATTTATTGATTGGACTATTTCCATTTAACGTTAGTTTTTCTCATGACTACTACCCTTCTACTACTCAGGCGTATGGATATATTCATTATAATTATCTTGTTTCAAAGTACGTTTCTACGTGGAGGATAGACTCTTTTTCTCTCTCATACAACATCAATGTATTTTAACATCACACTATTCTGCCATAATTGGAGCTATGACCTTGAATAGAGGATGACTTAACCTTTTTTTCTATAAACCTTTACGTTAGCGAACGTGGCTGTTACGCAACGTCGAGAGTTAAAGGCTACCGAGACGTCGGAGAATGGCATCTGTATTGGATCTGCCAGGATCTCCTCTTGAATATTTTACTTAGCACGTTAAGAATAAAGAGAAGTCGGTACTTGGATGAGTGAAGTGACATGGTGGGCTATGGCTTCGCTGTCTTCGATTCTGTTTGGGGGTGGCTAGTAGTGCGACGAACGTTCTGGGGAATCTGGACTGGAAATAGGGTGGAGTCGGTGACAAGTTTCAGGTGGTCAAAGGCGGTAGGAGTGGCAATAATAGCCAGGGTCTCGAAGTGAGGAGTTAGGGCGTCGGTGACGACAATGTGGCCTATGATGGAACTACTCAGGTAGATGAGATATGTAAGGCGTTCGTTGAGGCTGCCAGTTATGTTGGCCCTTCGCGTTCGTCACCCCGTCCCCGAGGACCGTGTTCCGGACGTTGAAATTGGCCGTCACCACGGTCCTCCGGAGCAAGGCCACGAACTCCAAAAAGTCGACTGGAAGCGGGATATAAATGGTGGTAGATGGTGTCAGCGCAGACATGTAGGTTCGAGAACTGTTGTTAAATCTGGAAGTCGATGCGATGGGCGGCAAGGGTTACTACAGCTCGACCGCCGGGGTTGTCCTTGCGAAAAATCCGAAACCCGGACAGGAATAGGGAGTGAGACTTTTTAAGATGGCGAGAATATGGATGTGGTCCGTTAGGATCAAATTCTCGACTAACAGGCCTTTGTTGCGCCAGCCGTTGAGATTAACAATTCCGAGGCGCACATTTTGAGCCATTGTCAACAGTTGATTGTGGTGGTTATGGGGTGGATTTTTAGGAGTGAGGTTTACGAGAAGGATACGTGGACCAGGTTTCCAGAGTAGATTGCTTTGACCCGGATGCGGTCACATTGGTTCGGAAAATGGTTAACAAACGAGGTAACAAAAAAGGATAGGAAATTACGGATGCGTAAGGTGGAGAGTTTGCCGGCGGGTTTTAAAAGGGCCTCCGCTTACAGAGCAATGGAGGGAGGGGCGGTAGGGCCATTGCAAGGAATCGGTGACGTGGTCGCCCCCGCAGTTCTCACACTTTGAGGGTTTGCAGGATGCACTGTAGTGGATGACGCCCCAGGCAGGAGTCCTGACCGTGCACTCCGAGAAGAGGTAGTCGAACTTGAGGCATTTGGTCCGTTCAGTCTTGGAGACGTGGGACGGCTCAACTGGATACGTGTGGTTGAACATCCGGATGCTCTTCGCAAGGAACACATCAAGCGAAGCAGATGCATCACACGAGGGAAAAAGGCGTTTCCTGCGCAGAGAGAGAGAGAGAGAGAGAAATGTTTAGGTGCCGCGGACGGCACCCGGACGGGGCTTCCTACAAGGTGGCACAGGGTAGCGAGCCTGGCTCGTAGGTTGTCCTGTGAGCTAGAAATTTTCGTAAGCACACACAGCTCTGATACAACCAGATTAGGAATTTTCCTTAGTACGGTGGTCAGGGTTTTGAGAGTTGAGGCTGACTTCGGCAGCCCTGCTATGAAGGAACAAGTGGTGACGGTGGGGTTTTTGGGAGCCGTACGGTTCTTCTTCGGGGTTGTGGTGATCCAGTCTGAGCTGATGTTGGGGCGGTGGAGGTAGATTGGGCGGTAGAAGTAAACAGGGTGGTAGAAGTAGATGGGTAATAGAGGTGAAGTGGTCCAGATGGAGGAGGCGATGGTTGCTTCTTGTCGTGGGTTGGTGTCAGCGGTGGTTGGGATGAAGGATGAGGCTACTGAGGCATAGCATCGGGGAGCAGGTGAGGTTAAAGAAGCGGAGAGTGGAGTGTGGGCGTGGATGCGGAAGAGCGAGAGGCAGGGCTGTGGGATGGACTGGAGTTAGAAGTGCGGAAGACAGGAAAGAGATTTGGGGAGCGGGCTTCAGGATGGAGTTTCTGGGAGCGGAGAGTGCGGGTGGTGAATCGGCGCAAGAAGCGCCTGGAGCTGAAAGAAAAGCTGGAAGTAGTTGGAGACTTCTTCTTGTTTTCCGTCTTTGAAGAAGGCTTAGGATCGACCGAAGGAGTCTTAGGGTTGACGATGGTGGAGCGAGTGGTGGTCCGTTTGAGGGCGCAGCCCGAGCCATAACAGTCCCGCATCTCTGAGAGAGTTAAAAAGCGTCTTTTTTTCACACGCTAATTTATCTGATCTACTCCAAAACTAATCTGATCTTCAAATGAGCTGCACTGTAACCAAAAAAACACTGAAGGAACGAAAAACCGAACAACGCAATGCTCGCGTGCTTCTCGTTTATTTTAACCTAACTTTTAAGTGAGCTACGCTTCTGATCTGAAAATTTGCGGGTGTTTGAGGGGAAAGAGGAAGGCAAAGTAGTGGAGCTGAGAGAAGCTCACTCTAGGTTCAAAAAAACACTGCCCAAATTGCCAGATCTATTCGGTGCTACTCGGAGCTGACCAACAAGTTGAAAAAAAACAGCTAAAGAGTCGGAGCGCCGTTGGCGCCGACTCCGAACGGAGCCGCGAAGCGACTGAGCGAGGACCTAGAGGTGGTGCAGCGGACCTCCGCATTAGCGTTAGTCTGCCACCAGATCTAGTAAAATTTTAATTTTTGCTATGTTTTCTAATCATTTCAGTTTTTATATTGTTGACCTAAATACGATCCATATTATAAATTCGATGGGAACAAATCTATTTTATTTCATATGGAAATTCTGAGAAAATTATTCCTTTATCAATTTATGATTGCTATAATTTCAATAATGCACTACTTACTTGGTATTTCCCTTAAATTAAATTACCACAATTGAACACGTTATTCTAAATCAATACATCCGCAGGGAGAAAAGATGTCACCAAGACCTTTAACGAAAGAATTTTTAGTTTTATTAAATTTATGTGGAATTGATCCTAATGGGTACAATTATCTTGATCGTTTAAGAATGTTATTGACAATATTTGTAATGATATCGATGACTGTGAATTCCTTGCTTGACTCTATTTTAAACTGGAAAGGTTTAGATTCTGCGGAGAGTATGACATTATTTATTTCCTGTTACCAGGTATGTATTCTATAAGGAAAACGCACATAACACCATTATATTACTATGCTTGCTCGTTATTCTCAGATTACCTTGAAAATTATTGTCATGATAACAAATAGTAAACGTTTCAATCATGTTCTGTCTAAAATGGAACATTTCTGGGAAATCGATAGGTACGGATCGAAATCAAAAAGCAACGTTGAAAATATCCACAAGAGTGCAAAGAATTCTGTAAAATTCATGTTTATTATCATAATATTTTCAGCGATTGTTTATCTAGGGCAGCCGCTTATAGCAAACAGTAGGAAACTACCCTACAAGGTTTATTATCCAAGCAATCTTAATAACTCACCAATTTATGAATTCGCTTTTGTGTTTCAATTCCTCTTTTTAATAATTGCTGTGGTTTCGGTATTAGGTTTTGATGGTTTATTTATTTCTCTGATTATTCACATAATATGTGAGTTAAAACTTCTTAAAAGAAGTTTTGAAACGCTAACAATCAATTGTGAGGTCAAAGGAGATGAGCAAGAGAGTTTAAATAATCTCTACAGAATTATAGACCATCACAATCTAATTTTAAGGTAGGCCTTTTCGCTTTTTATTAGACAAGAACTAATTATGTTTTTCCTTTAAATTAGTTGCATCCAAGACTTAAGGGAAATATATTCTGTTTTGCTTTTAAACGTGTACTTCTTCAATATGACTTGCATATGCGCAGGGCTATTAGGAATTATTTCTTCTGGGTAAGACAATATATCTCTAAGAAACTCTTAAAAAATAAGGTCAAGTTTCGTTTCCCCATTTAGATTTCCACCGCCATTTGGAAGCCTTGCTAAATATGGACTGTATGTGGTTTTCTTTGCAGTACAGTTATTTTTTTATTGTTTTGCGGGAAATTATCTAATAACCGAGGTACTTAACAAAGCCGTTCTAGCAATCAAGAAAAAACCATTTTAATCGGTTAAGTTTCAGAATGAAAGCGTTTCCTACGCCGTCTATAATACCGAATGGTGGGTTAAAACCCAGCCGAAATTTCGAAGAGCTTGCTTAATGATAATTCAAAGAGCTAATAAAACCGAAGAATTGACAGCTGGTGGGATGTTTTCTTTAAATCTGGACAGTTTCAGAAAGGCAAGTTTATAAGCAACAAAAGTTGTTGGAAATCTCCATAATTTTGAATTTTCAGGTAATCAAGGGTGCCCTGTCGTTTTTTACTCTAGTAGAGGCATTGTACAAAGATTAGAAGAGTTAAAATTCCAAAATATCCCGAATTAATTGAGATTTTCTTGGAATTATTCAGAAGATTCCGTAGACTGTGGTTGCACATCACGTTAGGATGGTACTTTAGATGCAGCCAAAGAAGTGCAAGATTGCAAATAAAAAATTCAAATTTGATTATCGCCAGAGTTTAATAATAATTAGATAATTTATTATAATTTAATAATTAACTAGAGATGGACGCGGGCGGACTTCCGCTATCGTTTCTGAGACACGGGATTTTTGCCAAAACAAAAACGAAATTCAATCGGTCCCGCACGCATCTTCTGGAAACCTTTCCCCCATCGCACCTACCTGCCAATCTCTACAGGATCAGCCGTTCAAAAGGTACAAAATGTTTTCAGAAAAAATACAAGATGCGGTCGGTCCCGCACACATCTTCTGCAAACCGTTTCCTCACCGCACTTTCCTACCAAAGTGAGATACGAGATTTCTGCCAAAACAACAAAATGCGGTCGGTCCCGCACGCATCTTCTCCAAGCATTTCCCGCACCGCACCTACCTCCCAAGATCCCATTTCTATAGGACCAGCCGTTTCCGAGATACGGGATGCCTCCCAAAAAAAAAAAAAAAATGCGGTTGGTCCCGCCCTCATCTTTTCCAAGGATTTCCCGCATCGCACCTGCCTACCAACGTCCCATCCCTGTAGGATTAGCCGTTTCTGGGATGTATCTAAACTATTATGGCGTGGGCTGCGCCCTCGCATGGGCCACCTCGGGTATCCCCAGCTTGGCCTGCGCCCTCGAACGGACCACTCTTGGTGGCCATAGGTTGGGCTACGTCCTCGAACGATGATGTCCGTATCCTTTTCAAGCACTTCTCCCTCCACACCCAACAGTCCAAGTTCCATTACCACAGGACAGCCATTAATGGAATGCATGATATTGGGGAAAGAAAACAAAAATAAGTTAGTTCCACATACATTTTCTGAAGGTCATTCCTCCAGCACGCCTAGCGACCCAAGTCCCATGTCGATAGCGCCAGCCGTTCTTGAGATACAGACTACCTGCCAAAAAAAACAAAAGACGGTCGGCGACGCCCGGGTCGTTCAGAAGCCATTCATCCACCGCACCTAAGGGTCGAAGTCCCATCTCGACAGGACCGGCCTTTCCCGAGACACAAAACAATTTGGAAGAACTTACCAATCGAATAACTAAAACGTGCGTGGAACTGGATAATTTTCCTTGGATTCTTTAAAATGCTTTTACTGGGCTTAAAGGTACGTTCAAAAGTGTCTTGATGTAAATGGGGATCAGTTTTAGCACTTATTGTAGAGCTTCATTTAGAAATTGAATAAAATGCTGTTCCGTACTTTTTTCTTTGACGTTGTTGCTTTGTACATTAGATTGAGGTTAAGTTAAAATAACACAAATTTTTTGGCTGTGTTTAAAGTACCTACCTAAATTGTATAATGGTGATCGCAATCGCTTAAATTAATATTAAACTAATTAAATATTGATTTCTGCTTAATGACACAAAACATAATCTGAACAAACTTAATTTAAAAACATTCAAAATGCAAGTCTGGAAACGTTTTTAATTGCCAACCGATAAAATACAAAATATCTAATTGTTGTCAATATAACATTTCCCAGAAGTACAAAGAAAACTGAAATCTTAACTTTGGGAAAATTGGTGTATATCTTCTAACAAAAGAAGCTTAAGTGGAATGTAACGCATTTTATTCACACTAAATATCAAGATGCAAATGCATTCGTACTCATTTTGTGCTAGTTTTGTCAAGATTCTTTAATATTTACATTTACGTATGTAATAAGAATTCTTGACACTTAATATCCCATTGTATAAAACAAAAACTTTTACTACACAGATACCTATTACAAAAATATTTAAAAGTCTGCACGAAATAAGCATTAATGAATAAATATGCATTTTATGCCACTTATGATTATTTTTTTATTATTAGACACATCAATTTTCCTAAAGCTAAGATTTACTATTTACACTAACACTAATAATGCTAAACCACACATGTACTTATAACGTACTTGAATTATATAATATCTTGTACAGAATAAATTGTATAACAATCTTATTTCTTATTCTTTACCTAATTTAAGTATAAATCAACCAAATGATAATTCGGTCTTCAAGTTCGAAAATATAGGTAGCTCAGATAGCTAATGACAACCTTACAGCAAAGGATTAATGCTCAGAACTACCTAGAAATTCTCTAAGAAAGTCTGCCTACTCTTATTGACGACGTACCTCTGCTCGTATTAAAGAACATGCGGTTTCAGCAAGATGGGGCTCCTGCAGGTCCGGTAACGGCTTGGTTGAATAACGAATACGCTTAGTGATGGATTAGGCGCAGGGGTCCAGTTCCATGGCCAGCTCGTTCACCGGACTTAAGTCGGCTACATTTTTATCTATGGGGTTATTGGAAAGAAAAAGACTACTTTATTCTAATCGAAATACAAGAACATTTAATAAGTCGACTTCATCGAGCTGTTGCAGAAGTTCGTCCACGGTCCGAGCAATTGTGCAATGCACAGAATTCATTTGTTCGTCGATGCGAAGCATGCATAACAGCAGCCACTTTGAACAATCATTGTGATTTTTATTTGTTTTTGATTGTTTTCTGTTAACTTTTTTAAGATTTAGTATGCTAAGAAAACAGTTTTTTCCTCATTATCTTAGTAATCCTTGAGAATCGGATACGGGTGTGTTATGGTTTTTTTATCTATGACTCTTCAATAATATAGTCGTTATACGCGTAACCATAGGGATATAACCATACTCATAAAACACTAGTGAATTGTATGGATTTTATTCTCTGGCGGTGTTTTGTTGGTTGCCTATTTATAGATATAAACAAAATAGACATTGTTATAATCTCAAACTATTTATTGTTAGAAAAAAAATTTGGACATCGTCCTCAGAGGATCCTTGTATTCCAGGTCTAAAACTCTCTTTGTGAAGATTGTTTACTTTCATTGACTTCTACATATTTAAGCATTTGGACATCGCCTCCCTCGAGGGAATCCACCTCCAGATCTTATTCAGAAGTGTTAGAATCGTAGATAAAACGTCGTATTCGACTCGCACATAATGGGCATTATGTGCTCGTTGCATAATATACTATTATACAAATCACCTGTCTAATGAGCTAGTGCTGACTAGAGGTCTGCCCGGGTCTAAGCTCGGGTTCGAGTTGTGTCGGGCATCTGTTTAAAAATTTATCGGACTTTTTGGGTTTACGCTCGGTCAATCAGACCGATCGGTCTTGTCGAGCAGTTGGAATCTATCGGACCATACAGGTCTGTCAGGCGTGTTGGACTTCTCGGTTCTTCCGGCTTCTCGAATTTGTGATGCCATTCGGACCGTTCGAGACGTCGGGCCTTTTAAACTTCTCGGGTCGTTTGTCAGGTCATACGAATCTGTCGGGGTTTTTGGACTTTTCGACCCTCTCGGGTCTATCGAGCCGTTTGTCAGGTCATACGGATCTGTCGGGTCTTTTGGACTTCTCGAATCTGTCATGCCATTTGGACTTTTCAGGCCTGTCGGGCCTTTGGTACTTGTTGGATTTTCGAGTCTATCGGGCCGTTTGGATCTCTCATACCTGTCGGGCCTTTTGTAATTCTCAGCTTTTCGGGCTTCTCTGTCGAGTCGATCAAGAAGTTACCGGGTTGTTTTCGGGCTGCGTCAAGTTTGTCTCTAGCTGGGTCGCGCTTGGTAATTTTATCTCGACCAGGGTTCTACTGTAAGTAACCAGAGATTTTAAGATTCCTCTGCGTCTCGAATGGCACGAGGAAATTTGTAATTTTGAACTAATAATCTGTTGGTTATTTAGTGTCTACGAGTGTTTAGAGTAAATCTCCAGCCAGGCCTGTAGCTGAGGGTTGTAGCGCCTGCGTGATGAAACATATTTTGGCGCCCCCCTCCCCCCAATGTATTCGCTTCTTTTTGCAAGATATTTAATCGGAGATATTTTCGAAACTTTAGTATACAACGTGTAGAATTGCTTCACGCATCATAAGGAGTTTGCAGAAATTCCTGTTTTAATTTTTCCCCGGTTTCGGAAAAATAAAAATAACACAAATAACATGTACACTGCCCGAAAAAGTAGAATAGACGAGGCTATAACCAATTCTAAGTTATTTACAGTTGCGTAAGCAACCCATTCTACAACAGCGCCATTACTTTCACGCCAAGGCAGGCTTTCAGCAGGACGCCTACTGCAATTAGTTCTGCATCATTAAATCTTTACCTAAGCGACCCCGGGAATTATAATATTTTCAGTTTTTAAATAAACTTTAGATAATGAACGCTAAACATTTCTGTGCATTCTTTTCAAGGAAGGAATACAGTTAAGACTTAAGTTAATAATAAATTATTAAATTGATCCAAAAGGTTGTGTGTATTAAAAAATTTTTTAATTAACACTAATCGTTAGATTGTATTGTCAATTACCTTCCAGAAAGATTTAGTGACGAAGGCATTAATTTTAAGCATTAACTTAAAGCTCTAAAAGAAGCGTATTATAAAACCCCTAGAGGAATATTTTGTTTAATTCTGAAGGGTTTTCCTTCTGCCGGCAATTTGTGACTTATTTTCAGCACTTTTTGTCAAAGTATATCAACATTTACTAATAACTTGCAGGAGCTGAGGTTAAATTTAAAAACATCTTAAGCTTAATATAATTTTATTTATTTAAATAAGTTACAAATGTAAACAAATAAAACTTATTAACGAAATACCCGTTTCTCTTCTTGGGTCATTTGCTGTTAAACAATACCACAACATTCTTATTTAATTGTCGAAAAGTGTGTTATTCATTTCTTGAAAAGAACGCATACACATATTTAGCTTTCATGTCTAAAGTTTATTTAAAAACTGAAAATAACAATTTCGTGTGCCGCTTAGGTAAAGATTTACTGAAGCGAAACTAATTGCGAAAAGCGCTCTGCAGAGAACCTGCCGTGGTTTGAATTGCTTGAAAGTAATGGTGATGTTGTAGAATGAGTTGCCTACGCAACTCGCACTTAGCTCTGTCCATTCTCTTTTTGGGGCTCTGTACACTTGTACAGGTGCACTAAGTTTTATTTTGTCTACAAAAACCCAATGCACTCTTTCGCTCTAAAATAATTAGGAAAGCAAATAAATGGGGCATTTTAGTTACTTTAAATATTCACTGTTAAATTCGTATGATTGATGAACCAATTCTAAGCCTGTATAATGTAAATACTTATTGTTGTTTTACTATCTTCTTTGAAAAAACAAAAAAACGCATTAAATTTAAAAATTAAAGAATAAATAAATAGGTACTCCAATAAATAACACAGAATTTACGTGAAAGTTATTCACTAGTAAAATCTTTTACAAAGGTACTCGCCTCACTTTTGCATCGACTATCTCTTCCACATTTAAATTCTCAGAAAGACCACTTTAAATAGATAAAAGTGCAAGGCTCAACAATCGGTCTTGATGCATCGTACAAAAACACAATGTAACAGTCACTTTATCCGTTGCTGTTACATCATTATGGGTTTTTTAACTTGAGTCGCGGGTGCCAGATTTCCCGTTAATTTCCGTTCACTTACTAAATATTTCAGCTCGAGTTAAAAATTTTTCTTGTTGATTAATTTAATTCTGATAGCGAAACGCTGGGTATAATTATTTCGAATATTGCATTCAATTCTTCGCAGTGGAAATTTAAATGTTTTATTATAGCTTTCCCGTTAGGGGTGTTATATTCTAGAATTTCTGGATTAGAAGGTTGTGATTAGATGTTCTTCCGGATATGGATGCTGATTTTTTATATCCGTTTGAGGGTTATATCACGGTTTTCTGCGGGTTTTTTATTGAGTTTCTCATTACTTCTTCTAATCAGATTTCTTTAACTGAAGCCCTAGATAGAATTTATCCTTGTCTAGAAATTTAATTTTCTTCCTGCGTTTATTCCATAAACCGGTTGACTTGACTCTTGCGGAACGGATAGATCGACTTGCGAGAGACGAGAAGTGACCAGCGCATGTGATGCCCGTTGAGTTTTGTTTCTTTCGAATTTAATTTCGAGTGAGTGCGAAAAAACCCTAATTAGGGGTAAGTTTCCTAATCTTGTTGCATCCCTGTTTCCATCATTGCTGATCAATGTTCTTGGTCTACAGTTTTTTTTTATCCCGGAATATCATCCTGAAGTCGGCGTCATTTATGGAGGTTTAAATTGGTCATCTAGTCGTTCCGATACAGCAGCTCTTCCGGATTTGAGATGTACGCTTCTTTCTGGGTCCTGGGAAGGAATTAGCGCTCTATCTCATCTTCAGATTTTGTACTTTCACCATAAATAGTTCCGTGTTTAAAAATAAATCATTTAAAGAAAACTTGGAAGAAAAGATTTTTTCGCCTTAAAGTTCATCTGGGAATTTTTGTAACTTTGTAATTAAAAAAAAAGAATTAAGAAGTTATAACTCTGGTTTATCCCTCGTAATAAATGTAACTACAGGTCTTAACTTTTTATGTTAATGTTTGAGTTTGAGATTAGATTTTTTTACAGCATCTCGTATCTGAATTGAATAAATTTGTTTGTGTGGAATATTTTTGTTTTTCTTAGGGTTCACCTTCATAAGAATTCCGGCCGTAGGCAACATGAAGTTAAAATTATGTTAGTAAGCAATATAAAAAAATATTTTTTCAATTTATATATCCGAACTGGGTTAAGTTTTTGTTGTGTCTCTATAAAAGATTTTTTTGAACTTAAAGATTTTGTGCTCCAAATGTTTCTTAGTTACAGAAGTCATTAAATATTTTTTATTCAGGCTTTGTCTGATAAAGATTATAATTTACTTTCAATATATTTTTCATAGTTCATAAATTTTTATTTTGAAGAATTTGTTAAATCTTTTACCTTGGTTTTGTACGTAGAGTCGATAAGCTATTCGAGTCGACAGGCTTGATAAAAATATTTGCTATAAAAATTTATTTCACCTTGAAGTATTGTAACTGTAATTTAAATTCTTATAAAAATTACATTTAACCATTTTATTTTTGTACAATTCCCACGGGTTTTTTGTTGGGGTTGTTTAGTAAAAATAAAATCAAAGACAGAAAAACTGTATTTTGTTTAAAAATCGTTTTTATAGTTTTCTCTAATTATAGTTTTGTGTATTTAATAAAATTCTTTTACTCATGTAAAATTTATTAAATTTAATATTACGAAATAATTTAGATGTAACAAATTTTGTCAAGGTTAAAGTTTTATAAGGTTTTGAGAAAAGGCGCCCAAATTTTTATGTTTTTTTAATAATTATAACTGTTTGAGTTTATATATTGGTACGCTAAATTATTTGTTGTGTTTTATTGTGTTATCACCCTCAAATATCCACGCTCAAGGCCACCCCTGAGATCAGCCGGCCTAGGACATAAGGGTCCTAGTTTGTTTTAATTTTAATTTGTAACGCTAGGCCACGTCACAACAATTACAACTAACTACCACCAAAGTGAACCAAAGACTTGTTAGAATGGCACATTTGTGGTCCAGATGCTTTTTTAAAGCTCTAAATAGAGTTCAAGCCGAAAGTGAAAGACTCAATATAAACATCTCCGGTGTTATTTATGATGTGCTATATATCCAGCCCTTCAGTTGGGTTTAATTGTAGGAATGAGCATCGTTGCAAAGAATCTTGTAAAATATTTTTCTATTACCTTGTGTACCATTATAATTTTTTAAATCGGGTGTAACCTGGAAAAATTATGAATGCAATTTTATTAAATTTACGCCCTTCATAAGTGGCGCCCGCGTGTTAGACACGCATTGCCCGCCCGCCAGCTACGGCTTTGTCTCCAGCATTTTTTGCAGAATTTCCAACGTCGTAGCCTGTCGGGCCTTTTGGCCTGGTCGGGCCTGTCGGACGTGCTGTTAAATTTAAGAAAAAATAAAAACGTAATGATGTTCCGATTATTGCAGGCATGTAAAAGCGTGTCATAAATTCATAATTTTGTTACGTTTATAAAAGACAAAGGCAGTCGGTTAAGTATAGTTAACATTGTTAATGAAATTATGTACAAACTGAAGGGAAGATTCCAAACATCTCAGGTGCTATCTTTAGAAAGGTGGTTGTTATTTAAATTTTGAGAATTTCTCTCAATCTGAGACACATTCCTTGTGTTCAAGGGCAAGCAACAGCTAGCAGCGTTGTCGATGAAGGGTTCTTGCATGGTCGGCAACAAACGTCAATTTTCGTAAAGGCAATTATTATTATTATTAGTATTACCTAAAGGTATTACAAGCCGTCGTGAGAGACAGCCAAAAAACTACAAAGTCATCAGATCTGGAGATTTATCGTTAACTTTGACAACGCTGCTTGAATTGCCAGTTGACGACACCAAACAAAAGACGATTACAAATTGAGATTTTCTTTCCGCTAGAGGCGGTTGTTTCATGTCAAATTTGACAACAAAACTTGGCAGTGGTTTTTATTTTGAGGTTATAATTTAAGTGGAAGTGTCTATTGGATCGGCGCAGGAAATATTATTATGTGTGAATTCGTTTATTTCAACGTTAAAGACGCGTTATTGATAATATTTTAACAATATAAAACATTCTAAGTAAGTACTAGTTAAATCTTTGTTTATATTTAAAACAAATACGAACTTTGTTACAATAAAGTTCCGTTACATCTATCGCATTTTCTGTGATAAAATTTTAATCTAATCTTCAATTTACACCCATCTCGTATACCACATCCATCCAAAGTATCCGCATCGTTTAGTTCTTTGTTCTTGAAAATTATCTGTTGTAGATCTGGATGAATATGGTGTAAGTATTGATAAGATACTTCTTTCAATTCTCGGACTGTCTGTTGGGAATGTAGAGCCCATACCACTTTGCTGTCGAAAAATCTCAGTATAATTGTCGGTCTTCCGTTAGCTTTTGCACAACCAGAACAGAATCCACAATTGTCGAATTGATAGGGTATAAAAAGTAAATCTGAAGTGTTAGTTACACCATATTCTGAAAAGAAAAATTCTTCATATACATTTCTAAAACGTCAAAGAAAGTTTTGAGGTTATATTTTGTATGCTGTAATAAATTTTACAGGCAACAGGGAGCTACTAACCTTCTAAAGTAACATCATCCTCCAATCTCTTGCCATTGTATATTATAAGTTGATGATCTGGATAAATTTCATACTTTTCATCAATGACTTCTTTTAGATTTTCTATAGTACTCGCAAGAGGTAATGCTACTTCGTAAGATGGCCCTGTTATGGAACGCAATACAATATTTCTTGGTTTCTCATCAGACGTTGCACAAACTTTTGTACATTTCTCACAAAATGCAGTATGCAGTTTTATTCCTAATATCAATGCAGACTTATTTTTAATGCCGCATTCGTACAAAGCTTGGTGGTCCTTTAATAACTTTTCATTAAAGAATAAATGCAATAGAGCGACTGGTATTTTTTCCAAACGTTTAATGTGATACTTGACGTCTCTCACCGAATCCGTTAAATTCACCCCTAAATGAAACGTCTTTTCCAAAACCAAACAAGACACGTACACTTCTGCCGTGTCGTTTTTGTCTTTATCGTACACACATTTAAATTCTGATTCTGCTAAAAGTTCCACTATCTTTGAGTAATAAATAAAACCGTTTTTGTCATCATTTAATAATAACTTACCGGCACGCTGCTGTTTACTTTTAACAATTTGTTTTTATTGCTAATCTCGGAATTACTTTCTGATTCTTCCCAAGCGAA